>CM068955.1:11347745-11368828 GCA_035128595.1 Eptatretus atami
GGCTGAATTGGAACAAGACACCATTTGGTCATCATCTCGAAAAAGTTCCCCAGGGGTGAGGAACGTAGTAACCAAAAATAATTCAATCAGATAAGCGGTTTTCCATTTATTACAAAAAACATTTTTTTCAACATGGCCACCCCAGTCGGCCATCTTGGATCCGGCCACGCCCAAAATCAATAGGGTTCTTCCTTTTCAGGTGGTGCATGTGTGACCCAAATTTCAAATCGATATGGCGAAAAAAAAATTTTTTCAAGACGGCCGCCCCAGTCGGCATCTTGGATCCGGCCACGCCCAAAATCAATAGGGTTCTTCCTTTTCAGGTGGTACATGTGTGACCCAAATTTCAAATCGATATGGCAAACAGTTTATGAGTTATCGCACTCACAGCTATAAATGTTGACGCCATAAATGTTGACGCCCAGCCAGCCAGCCGGCGACGGACCGCCCAGTCGGCCATCTTGGAACCGGCCACGCCCAAAATCAATAGGGTTCTTCTCTTTTCAGGTGGTACATGTGTGACCCAAATTTCAAATCGATATGGTGAACAGTTTATGAGTTATCGCACTCACAGCTATAAATGTTGACGCCCAGCCAGCCAGCGGACGACCGCCCCAGTCGGCCATCTTGGATCCAGCCACGCCCAAAATCAATAGGGTCTTCCTTTCAGGTGGTACATGTGTGACCCAAATTTCAAATGATATGGCGAACAGTTTATGAGTTATCGCACTCACAGCTATAAATGTTGACGCCGCCCCAGTCGGCATTTTGGAGCCGGCCGCCCAAAATCAATAGGGTTCTTCCTTTTCAGGTGGTACATGTGTAACCCAAATTTCAAATCGATATGGCGAACAGTTTATGAGTTATCGCACTAACAGCTAATAATGTTGACGCCCAGCGAGCCAGCTAGCCGGACGGACAGCCGGACGGACGACCCGGGTGATAACAATATCCCCCTTCCGCCACGCGGCGGGGGATAAAAATCAGCCCCCATGACCCCAACCCTCTGGCCCAGCCCCTAGGGGTCATATCAAAAATCCGACAGTGTTGTGCACTTCCCCATACATATATCTCCTATGTCCAAAAGTTTCAAGTTCCTATCTCAAACGGTGTGGGAGGAGCTATTTTGACCCCCTATCCGCTAAGCACCCCCTACCCCCCAAGCACCCTCTGGTCATCATGTGTTTAAAAAAATATGTTGTTAAATATATAACTCATGAATATGTTTGATTTAAAAAACTATAAGACAATTTTTTTTTTATCGACCCCCATGACCCCCCCCTCTGGCCCGGCCTCTAGGGTCATATCAAAAATCCGAAAGTGTGGTGCACTTCCCAATACATATATCGACTATGTCCCAAAGTTTCAAGTTCCTATTTCAAACGGTGTAGGAGGAGTAACAGGGTAAGACAGACGGACGTATGGACGGACGGACGTACGGACGGACGGCGGAGACAATCACAATATTCCTGCTTTTCTTCGAAAAGCGCGGGAATAATTAATTTGTTAAAATTTCTGAAAAAAAAAATTCCACTTTGACATTCATGGGGTATTTTGTGTATATTGGTGACAACATTTTTTAAATAAATTCAATCCATTTTAAATACAGGCTGGAACACAACAAAACGTGACAAAAGTCAAAGGGTGTGAATATTTTCTGAAGGCACTGGCTGGAGATACAACCAACAGCACATACATATGTGTACACACACACACACACACACACACACACACACACACACACACACACACACACACACACACACACACACACACACACCTGAACAACCACAGATTTTCCTACAGTGGTTTCAAGAACCCACTCATTATTCTGTACAACACTTTGCCAACCATGCAAACCAAGCTGCAACCATGCTAACCCTAACAGTTTCAAGTAACCACGGTTTTCCAGGGCTGCACATATGAGAATATCCCTCATTATCTGGAATATGTATGACCTTTTTCAATGGTGGGGGATTCCCCATCTCTGATGGTATATTTTTAAGTGTATTCACCATTGTACATGGTAAATTCTTTTATAAAGAACTTATTTATGTGGCCCCCATGATTGACAAACAGTCACAGGTTTTACTGTATTTATCCAATTGATTATGAATAATTATAATTAATATTATCACAGTTCATTCCTATGATTAAATTGATGCACAGTTCTATATTGCTGGACAGTGTTAAATTAATGTTTCATGAAATGTTGACATGCTTGCAATGACTTCTGATTTAGTAAACATAGTAGTCTTTGGTCATAAAGCACATCAAATAGAAAAGAATAGTCAATCCATTTTGCAAGATGAAATTTCACCTCGCGTTAATGGGACAAAGCAGTGCGCGTGGGAATATGTGATGGTGTGCCATCGACAACGTAGTTCTAGTTGAAAATGAAAAGCTGAAATGCTTTGCCTCTATAAGTGTTCAACCCCTTTGCTATGACAATCTAAATTGAGCTCAGGTGCATCCAATTTCCTTTGATCATCCTTGAGATGTCTCTACAACTTGATTGGGGTCCACCTTTGGCCAATTCAATGATTTAGAAAGAAACACACCTTTCTACATAAGGTCTCACAGTTGACAGTGTATGGCAGAGCAGAAACTCTACCATGAAGTCCTTAAGTTCAAGGAACTGTCCATAGAACTCCGAGATATAATTATGAGAGAGGTATAGATCTGGGGAAGGGTATAAAACAATTTCTAGAATGTTGAAAGTTTCCAAGAGCACAGTGAGCTCCATCATTAGGAAATGGAAAGAATATGGAACTATCCAGACTCTTCCTAGAACTGGCTGTCCGACCAAACTGAGCAACTGGGCAAGAAGGACCTTGGTCAGTGAAGTGACCAAGAACCCAATGACCACTCTGACAGAACTACAGAGTTCCTTGGCTGAGATGGGAGAACCTGCCGGAAAGACAACAGTCTCTGTAGCACTTCACTAATCTAGGCTTTATGGGAGAATATCTATACGGAAGCCACTCCTGAGAAAAAGGCACATGAAAGCATGCCTCGAGTTTGCAAAAAGGCACGTGAAAGACTGAGAGCATGAGGCAAAAGACTATGTGGTCTGATGAGATGAAAATTAAACTCTTAATTGGCCTGAATGCAAAGCGCTACATTTGGCAGAAATCAAACACAGCTCATCACCCATCTAACACCATCCCTACCGTGAAGCATTGTGGTGGCAGCATCGTGCTATGGGGATGCTTTTCAGTGGCAGGGATTGGGAGACTTGCAAGGATAGAAGGAACAATGAATGGAGCCAAGTACAGGCATATCCTTGAGGAGAACCTGCTTCAGAGTGCAAAAGACCTTCGACTGCGGCTAATGCAAACTAATCGACCAGAAGGCACGTAGTGCGATCAGGCAGATAAATTGAAATGCTTGGAGCGTGACGAGCACTCCCTCAATTTTCAATGGACATCAAGTCCTGCGCAAGCACACACCAAAACGTCGACTCCGATCTGGAAGCTTCAGCTCAGTGACTCGTGTCTAACAGCCATAGATTTTATGATCACCATTGGTTAAACATCAAACGGAGCCACCCATCTGGATTCTGGGATTATTTTCCCTCATCAGGCTGGCATACCATATAAATATCTCACCAATGATGACCACATTCATCATTTAAATTCCAATCATACATACTGGCTGTAATGGTGAGCATCAGCCATGGATTATGTTCACACAGTAAAACTGCATAATCTGCAAAAAACAGAGCTCTATGCTTGCACAGGGCTTTATGTCCATTGGAAATCGGTGGACCGTTCTTCTCTACACACACACACACACACCCACACACACACACACACACAACACACACACACACACACACACACACACACACTTGATCAGACCCCATCACTATAGTGGGTACCAGGAAGCAAGTGCCACACCAACTGTTTCTGCGTGCATCCTGACCAACAGTAAATGCCTGCCACACATCAACATGGAAATGCCTATCACAAATGGTCTCTGTGCTTTGTTTAAACGCATATTATTGTCTTCTCTTTCCCAGATGTGACAGAACTGCTACATTCTCAACAATGGTCTCCACAGTGGCGTTGTCCTTCTCTTCCTCACGTGTTGAAGTGTTCCTCAAGTGGGTGTTGATCTGCAATTAGGCATAAGGAGGATAATTGGAGGTCTTATTATTTTTCTTTGCCTCAAAATTAGTCAATTATAAAACCAGATAATAGACTTCGTTGGGAGGTGGCTATTTGGTCGAGTGGTGAAAGACTTGTTGTTCTTTTTCTTCCTGGACTAATTCCCATGCCTGTTCACTGTCACTCACCCACACTTAGCAAGTGTGCTAAACACCCTTCAGCATTAGTTTGAGGGAGGCCTTCAACCTGCAGAAATGATGGCCTTCCTCAACAAGCCTTCATCCTGGTTTGAGGTTTTAAAATTATTAGTCTATATATAATGGAGGAAGTGTATGTCCAACCACTAACCCACATTAATATATGTCTCTTAATTACGTATTGTTTGAACGTCGTTTGGGTTAGTTTGAACACCTTTAGATCCCTTCACTTTTTGGACCCTTATACCCTTTAGACTTTTTGACATGTTTTCAGTGGCAGGGACTGGGACATCTTTAGACTACTTGGACCCTTGACCCTTTAGACCACTTAGACCTTCTGAAACACTTTAGATCCTTTTAGACCTTTTTAAACACTTTAGATCCTTTTAGACACTTTTACATCCCTTACACATTTACAGCCTACTTTTACAGTTTCAAAACGGTGGCACTGACAGAGAGGACAACAACAGAGGTTGCAGGTCTGTGAGAAAAACTGGATCAGGAGGATTGTGGGTGTGAAGAGGGTGGATAGAAGGAGGATGGATTGACTGAGGGAGAAGATTGTTGTGGACTGGACACTTGGTGTGGAATGGAGGAAGACAGAATGGCAAAGAGAGTGGATAGATTGAGGGAGCAAGGAAGGAGGAAAAGAGGTAGACCACGGTTGAGATGAGAGGATTGTGTGAGGAGGGATAGCAATAAAGGTGGGGGTGGTTGGAGAGTGGAGAGAGAGGGCGGCGGACAGGGGCAAGTGAAGGAGTATTGTGGTCGAGGCAGGGAAGAAGCTTGGTACCGTTGGACATCGTCTCTTACAAGGCGAAGAGAAGAAGAAGAAGAAGAAGAAGAAGAAGAAGAGATGAGGCCCTTTCAACTCTTTCGACCCCTTTCGACCCTAACTATGATTGGAACATTCCTTTTGGTAATAATAATAATAATAATAATAATAATGAGTTCCCTCACAAGGAACTCAAACACAGAAGGCCGCCAGTAGACTCATCAAGCCTGTGCAATGGTTGGCAATATATGCTTGTTAATCTATGCTTTCTCCTTCTAAATACTTAGCATCAAGCAAGGAAGCAGCATATACCATTTGAATGTCTTTGGTATGACTCGGACGGGGTTCAAACTACCAACCTTCCAGACTCAGAGTGGAGGACACTTTAAGTCTGGTTAATAAAGTTCTTTTATCTTCCTCTTTCCACCATGACGAGAGTAGTTGGTGATTTGTCAGCATCGTTTTCTATTCAAGTCGTTTTGAATGTATTTACTTTTCTTGTTTTTTTTGCATTTATTTCAAGCTCCATGGTGAAGCTTTAACACAAATCACATGCAGTGCAAAGACATTGGTAAACCGCTGAACTGTACTTAATAATTAATTCCAAGAACACGAGTAGACAAGACATGGTAACTGGGATTTGAACCTAGGTTTCCAATATCAAAAGCCAAGCGTTGAGATCGTAACACTAACAAGCCATCCAGGGATGTGTTTCTTTGTTCTGTTTGTTCCACATTCAAACATATCCCACTTTTCATTTAGTTCCTTCCAGTAGATCTTATTCTGGTAATCGAAAAACACCATTTAATTTTTATTTTCTTTTAACAATGCATGTTTGACCAGGATTCATTCATTAATTTGGCCCACTGATTGAATCATCACTGAGATGTTTGACCAGGATTCATTCATTACTTTGGCCCACTGATTGCATCATCACTGAGATGTTTGACCAGGAGTCGTTCATTAATTTGGTCCACTGCTTGCATCATTGCTGAGATATTTGACGAGGATTCATTCATTAATTTGGCTCACTGCTTGATCATCACTGAGATGTAGTTGTGCCACTTGCACATTCGGGCATTGATTTATAATTTGAGTTGTGTTCTGTCGAGAATCCCCACTTTTTGTGAAAGACGCCAAGAGATCTTTAATATTTACCTGCAACGAATGTTGAAGGACCATTCACCAGCTTATCATCCCATCTCATGCCCAGTGTACACTGTCAAAAACATCAATAATGCTCAATAAGATGAAATGGTCTAAAAGAAAGCTTTCTTATGTGTGTGAATCTAGCCCCAATGCTAGCCTTCTTCCTGGGGCTATCCTCTTGCTGTTGCTGCTCCTGGGACTGGTGTGTGGAACTGCTTCTTGGCGAGCAGACGTCCGTGGGAAACAAGCCAGGAAATCCATCTTGCTGCCTGGATCAAATCCTCGTTCTCAAGAACTGTATGCCATTACAGTGGAGACTGGGTGCCGTCCAAATGCAGGAACGAGCGCCAAGGCATGTTGGTTTATAATTCTACAAATAATAGAGATGCTTTGGTGAAAAGAATGTCAGAGAATGTCTTCCTTTCAACGCTTTGAGTGAAATTTCGAAATTGAGGATGGGTGTTTCCTGCATTCTGCATCTGGTAAACATAGCAATTTCAACAAAGTTGATGTAAAAGTATCTAAAGATAAAATAGAGTAGAGTCGATGGCACACCATCACAAATCTCCACGCTTCCCAACTCAAGTAAGGTTGAAAGATAGCAAAAAGTTCCACCAAGAATGACCCAACATCAAATTTTGAGTTAAAATATTTTATCCCCCCCCCCCACTCCGTTTTGACCCCTGTCGCCTGAAGTCCACACCCCCTGGGATATGAACCGGAGGTGAAATCCGAAAAATCGTTGCATATTTCATGCGTCCCCCAATGTTGATTGCACATATAAAGTTTCATTTATAATGCGCCCGTCATTGCATAGTTTGCTGTTTGACCTTTTGACCCCTCCTAACGGGGTGGGGTCAAAATGATTATTGCCATGTGGTAATAACTACCACGTTTGGTGAATTTCTGCTCAACCATTTAGGAGGAGATAGCATGACGGATGGACAGACAGATGGATGGAGCTGATTACAATATCCCCACGTTAAAAAAATATTGTTGCGAATTCGCGCCCGCCGGCGTGCGAACGGCCACGTAGCTCGAATCACAGCACGTCGCCCACCGGACGGACAATTCAGTCGTGACCCTCCGGGAACTATCGCCCGGAGCCAGTCACGGTCGTGACCCTCCGGGAACTATCGCCCGGAGCAGTCACGGGTGCCTTTCGACCTCACCACAATCGTGCCAATCGCCACCGCGTAGGTAGGGTTGTTCGCCAAACTCGACTACCTAAGTACCACGCGGATGGTAAACCGGCGATCGTACCTCGCCGCAGGTCGACTCCGACACGAACCGCTTAGCGGTCCGTTCCGTGCTACAGTGATAACCGAGCGGTTATCGTCGGCCTCGACGGTTCCAATTAATTACCGGCGTATTAAGCCCACTACGAACCCTTTCCGTGATGCAAGATGAGGGTCAATAAAAAAGGAAAGAGACGAAGCAGAGCGGGAACAGTTCAATAAGCAGCATTTTTATTCACACACACACAGACAAGCACGGAAGGCACGTATTTACAGTCGTACAGTAATGAAAAATGCACATATAGCAATCAAACCAAAAGAAACGATGCAGAGCTACAACCGAATACGCGTACACCACGGCAACACTTAAACAGTTCTACTTTACGAGACACGGTGCCACAAGATCCATACAAAACCCCGAAAAGAAAATGTGACTTCCCTTGGCCGTCGAGTCCCTCTCCACGTCCGTCGGCGTGGCGCGCCTGGCCGCGACTCAATCCCTGGCGTGGTAGGCGAGTCTCCTCGGCGTGCCTCGCGCCGGCACGTGTTGGCCGCTCGACGCCACGGACGGGGTTTCCGGCGCTATCTCAGCGCGGATAGAAAAGGGGGGGGGGGGAAACGTTGTTGCTCGAGGTTGTGGTGTGGGGAATGGCAGAGGCTCCGTCCGCCAGCGGGGTCTCGGGACCGCACACAGAAGACCAGCCAGCGGCACCACGAAGAGGAGATGAAGACGAAGAGAGCAAGAGCCAGAGAGAGAAGAAGACGAAGTGCAAGAGCCCCCCCAAAAGCGCTCCGCCCGTGTCCGACTTTTATCGCGGGGGACTCCGCCCTTCCGCCCCGCCCCGTGTTCGCCCCGCCTTCCTTCGAGCTTCTTGGAGAAGCCTCTCGAAGGGGCGTGCCCTCACGCTTTCCCTCCACCCCGCTCCGTCCGGGGGCGGGGAGTCGGTTTTTGGCTCCGGCCAGAGCATTATTCCTCCAAAATCAGGCCCACCTTTACATGACCTCTTACCTTTGACCTGCATCGCTCTTCCTCCACTCCAAGCGCGGGAAGTCAGACGGAAAACAGTGGAAAAGCCCACCGAACGTCCTTGTTGGTTTTGTTGTCCCTCCGCGAGATCGTAACCGCACGGAGCCTGTTGAAGGCGAGTGGCGAAGATGTGGTAGCGTAGATGGTGGAGTGGCGTGGTTGCAGTGTGGTTGCGCTGTGATGGGATGGCGTGGTTGTTGAAATGTTGTGTTTGAAATAAAAGATAGAAAAAGAAAACGCCTAACTCAAAGGATCGCAGCCGAATGATCACATAGATTCCTCTATACAATGGGTTGGGCTAACTACACATGCACCTATCAAGATATCTCACCTACGGGTCCTGAATGGTGTTTGCGAATTTCCACAGCCGTAACACTACCCCTCCGCTTTTTACAGACTCGTCCCGAGTCGTCAAATTCTCGTGGCCATCATGTGTTAGTTCTCCCTAGTACGTTTACCTTCGGATCCCTGAGTGCGACATTCATGGTATTCGTTCCCAAATAAATAACCTACGGCTGAGTAACTAACTAAACAAACCCACTCACTCAGACGACTAAATAAAATTGCCGGCGCTAGACATACATGCCGGGGCGCACTTATATGTACAGTACATCTTACCACTTAACCTTATAATTTACACTACTCCATGGCCCAGGATCAATGGACTCTGCAAAGAGAAAAGCAGTAGCAGGGAGCCAGGCTGCTCGGATGCAGTCTCTGGCTCATGCAATGCAGGTGACAGGGAACGTGGCCGGCTGCTCGCACGCCAGCCAAGCCTCCCCTTTTAAAATGAACCCAGTGAACCACAACGGTGCATGGGCTCACAAACGCAGTCTCCTGGTGCGGCTGCTTGCAAGGCAGTCCCTGCAGACAACTGAACGGGCACTGACGCAAGCAACAAAACGGTGCACAGGCTGCTCAATGCAGTCCCGTGGTGCAGATGGATGGATGAACGCAACCAAACAACGGTGCACGGCTGCTGTGCAGGCCGTGTTGTAGCTGCCAGCGGGCAGTCTTTGCAGCTTGCAAACTGTTGCGGTGATCCTGGCGAACATGGCATTGAACAAGGGGGGGCAAGCAAAATTGAACGGGGGCAAACTGATGATGTGGGCAGTGGGCATGGATGCAAAGGTAGGCAGGCAAGGCATGGCAAACAAGGCCGCTGTAGCAACACAGCGGCAGTAAGTGACCGCACAGCCTTGAAGCAACACAGCTGCTGACGATCCGGCCGGTACAGGCCTCGCAGCAAAACAGCCAGCCGATGAAGTGGCCGCCTCTTGCGTGCAGTGCAGTTTGGAGGGAGTGCGGTGGTGCTGGCCACTCAGAAGGCGGGCTCGGACCTACCTAACGGTCTCCCTCCCAACCTATCGCCTTTGCCTGTCACTGTACCTACCACTCCCTTAATTTGTTAAAAACCAATTTAGCCCCAACTTATTTTTTTTTATTTTCTTTTTATACTTCCCACTATAAATCGTCCCTAACCCCTTTACTGTCCTTGTTCGGCTAACCTATCGTCCCTAGCCTACTCCCAACCCCTACGTTCCCTTCCCGGAGGGGAATAAGGGAGAGCTAGCGTCCTGTGTCGAGGCCCAAATTCAAGCCTCAGGATGGCCTCCCCAGACTTCAGTGATCTTTAACCAAAGTGGGTCCAGTGGCCCAGACGTGAGTGAAGTGATGGATGGTGCGGAGGGTACACTTCCTAATCTACCTATCCATTTAACTGTGAAACTACCCGGGGCTTTCAACAAGCGCCTCTCGCTTAAGCTATCGGTTCCAACAACCAAGATTCCCGTCGCCGTGTTGGTGTTCCTCGCAAATTTCGGGCCTCCCTCGAATTTTCCCTCGTGCCCTTGCACGGTTTCAGGCTGGGACGCGTGGCTCCCTTGGCAGCACTACCTCTGCCGATTCCCTACGATGCACCCCCGGGCACTACACTGCCTCAAGCCTACCAGCTCCCTAAACACGGGGAGTGCCCTCTCTGGCGACTCCCTGAAACGCTCACGTGGCAGACTGCGCCCCGGGCCCTCCCTCGGTGCCCGTGCCCAATGCACTGCCCACGCGCTAACGGCGCCCCGGGCCCCCGCATCATGCGGGCGCACCCGTGCTCATACGCTATCCCGGCCCCCCATGGACCCTTGGCCTACCACGCGCGCTAGCCCGGCGGCCCGGGTACCACTCAGCGATACTCACCTTTCGCAGCCACGCTCCCAGCCCGTCAACAGGGCTCCTGCACCCTCCAAACAGGTATGAGCCTACACTCCCACCAACAGCAAAACGACCTCCATTTCTCATTTCGCTAACCACTAACTCACTCTACACTGACCCCGGGGTCCCTTGGGTGGAATCACTCCTCCCCCCAATCACTCATCGCACCATGCATTCCACATTCACTCATACACACCAGACCCGCTGGCCTCACTCACTCAAGATGTTTCCTTTCCACACCTCACAACTCACACATCGCCAAACTCTGCCATCCTGCTCACTACTTCCCCTAACTATCTCGTGCTCCCACGTCATCCCTTACACTACAAGCACGTTCCATTTAACACTACGTAGCTAAGCTACGTCCCCTCTACCACATCCACAGTCTGTCACTGTCTCCAAAATGTCATTTTCCCATCTCCCTTCTAAATCTGACTACAACCTCTAACTAATCCATTCCACGGGCCCCATGAGGACTTACCCTGCCCCATGGGCCGGTCTAACTATGCTAACCCTTCCCCTAACTAGTGGTAACCTTCCCCTCCCTTCTAAATCTGGCAGGGGGGCTTCCACCCTTACCCGGGAATCCTGTTCACCCGAAAGCGAGCTTGCTTTGTTAATTTTTTTTTTCAAATTAGCCGCAGCACCAGCGCGGCAACTCACAGCTCGCGCACTTTGCACCTTCCCGTGACGTCATGCAGCTGCACGTGTACCTCGTCCCTTCTTGGACGGCACCATCCGGCAGGGTTTCACCCTCCTGCCGGATTCCAACCACGACGGCACTCATGACGTCACCGTGCGCACCCCAAAAGCAAACCTCGCACTCCGAGGGGTCCCCACGCGAACACAATGTGCTCTGCCCGTTGGACTTAACAACAAGCTCGCGTGGAGAACCCTTCCCGGTCCAAATCGTGTCCTGCCTAACCTTTTGTCCGTCCGCGGATCGGCAAATCCACGCTGGCGTTATCGGACGGGTTTCACTCCCGCAAGCGAGCACGTGGACGGCCTCCTGCGTTGCACAGCACGACCCCACGCTCGCTGCTGGTGAACCGCGCGCGGTCCCATACATCTAGGCCGTATTTCGGCCTTTTTGTCCTTTGTCGCCGTCGTATCTCCATTCAACCACGCACACATGCGTGATTAACGACACTCATACACCATTCCATCACATCACCCCGGGAGACGCAGCTGCCGTGCTCCCGCATGCGACCGTCATCTCCCTCACATACAGCGACCTCACACACACACGTCTCCCTCGCACTCGGCCGCTCACTTCACTCGTATGCCATTTCACTCACACACACACCATAGCCACTCAAACACGACCCGGGGGCACTCACCCGTGTTGCCTCATCACACAAACGGCGCGCTGGGAAGCACGGTACTCGCGCACACTCGCAACCACAACCACTCATACACGGGGTCGCACTCACACCTTGCTGTTCGCACACGCGTGCCTGTTCCTGCGCGGCACGTGGCTCTTCCACTCGCGGTGCCCCTTGTGTACACACGAGCGTGCTGGGAAGCTCGCATCCCGCACACTCGCGACCACACCCACTCACACCACGGGGTCGCTTCCACCCACGGGGCGCACTCACACTTTCACCTCACACACTGGACAATCCACTAGGGATTCGTGTCCCCACCAAGGGTTCCGGGCCTTATAGTCCAGTAACCAACGACTTTTTTTGGCAAGAATTGGAAAAAAATAGGGGAGAGATGAAACTTGGTGGGAATCTTCTTTGGACCTTATAGAATGTCATACTAAAAGTCCCCGCATGTCACATGTGAGCTAACGATCACTATACCGGAAAATGACGTCATTACCGTAAAATGCACTTTTAGAGCTTCTTTCATAAACTTAATCTAATTGTCCTCGGTACACAAACACATTGCATGTAAATCTCACAGATCACAAAGGTATCAGTTTCTACAAGACAGAAGCATCACATGCTTAAATTGTTTACATGCTTAGTCTTTCTTTCGCACCCACCTTGGTCGACGTTCGAGGCTGTAGGTCATCCGAATAAACATACCGACAACTAGCGAGATCGTCCTACTTGTTAGACCATGTGTCAATCTTCATCATTTCATCGTCAGACTATTTTCAGATGCACACAGCTCACTGGATTCTTCCATGCGACCCTTCACGAGCTTGGATCTCATTCGTCTACTTCTTCATCAGTGATCTGGTTTTTCAGAATTGCATTGGCAACCACCACCGACGACACTGACACATAGCTGTGAACACATGAAATGCCAGCTCTTTCCTGCATTCGCATTCGTCGCTACACTTCAGTACTTGCCAGTGCAATGAATCCAAATTTAAAAGCAGTGTCTGGAGGACTGCACGCTTGCGCGTAAGAGTTGGATACAGCTGATCCATCGACTAAATCCCAAACCCATTTCTGTCAAAGGTTGGTATACTCACAACACCTAACCATTGTTGACCTGATTGATGAACACGCAATGGAATGTTCTCTTGCTGCTGCAGACGTCAGGTAGTGTAGGGACGCGAAGCCTGGAGTTATGGCTATGAATTGGGATAACTTCGACAAACTGCTTTCATAAAACAGTGAAAATATCTGTGCTTGTTCAGGGAAATAGTTGTCCTCGGAAGCTCCATAGCAATAGTAGGAACATCTTCTCCAGCAATGTAACGGGCATTCTGATGATGAGGGGTTTGATTGAAGACTTCACGCACGTATTTGAATTCTAGAGACACTTCAGTAGGTAGCTTGAAATTGTCTTTCTCTCAACTCTCCCTTGTTCTATAGAGAGCGAAGTGCTACTCGCAACCATCATCGCATTGCAGAAAAAAAACAGATTGTGGGAGAATCCCGTCTGGTAGACGACGCTGGACATGTCTGATATCAAATTACCTTGTTAGGGGTTGTTCCGCTCCCGGGGTTTAAAAAAGAATCAGATGCAATTGTTTGGTGAGAGAAAGTTGAGTCAGCAAAATTAGTAAATCGCGATCTGTGCCTACAACACGACGTCCTTATCAGTTGACAGTTCTATTGCAGTGCGGAAACAATCATCGTATCGGCATCTGCCTCCGCATTTGTTACTTCGTATCCCCGCCTTGTTCCAGCTACTTTCCAAACCCTCAATTAGCCTGGTCTTGTTCCTCATTGTCAAAAGAATCGATTCTGCGAATCGTGTAATAGCGCATTCCATCAGTGAACAATATCTCTGTGGATTCGACCCTTTTAGCTTCTTCATTGTGTTCAACGGTTCTTTGTGCTATCATACATCACGTAGCGTCAAAATACATAACTGGTTGTCCGCATAGTGTCTTGTACATAGGATACGTACGCGCTTTATCACGTCGCTGATGTCCCATGTTGTGGCCATACCACCGTTCGCAGTAGATACCTCCGTTCTACAAACGCAATGCTTATCCTTGGGATAAGTTTGTTCACTGGCGGCGTTATGATTCTATCACACGGTATTGGACGGCCTTCTCTGTCTTTCTGCATGATATTCATCGAACAATGACAAGGGGCGAGGGCTAACTCAACTCTAGCATGAGCGAAGTCCTCATCTTGATTTTATCACGCAGATAATCCTTGTTGAACATGATGGTATTCATGTATGATTTATGTCGCGCACTTCACGGAGTTGGACGGTGCCAATGGAAGTACCCTATCTTTCCGATGAACTGAAACATCACCGAATAGTCTTGCCCAGTTGAATTTTCATTGCTTCTGTACCAATCTCTACTGCGGAATCACAGTTGATTGCTATCGTTGCCTACACACCGGAACCTAATTGACATCAATTCATACTTTGTGGCAAAGGTGAATGGACTGTTAGCCATGCAAAGAGTTTTTCTACATCCTGGTCTATCCCGAAATGTTGGCGAGATTTCCCTAAGTTCAACATGTTCCTCAGAAGTAGGTTGAAACTGACCGCCACAGGAAAACTCTTCAAACGACGATTTAGCTCTGTACAGCCAGGCATACAAGCACCCACCGGTTCAAAACACTTGTCAGTCATGCTCTCGGCCACGTGTCAGGGCCTCCCAGACGTTTTTTTATGCGCGCATCAAAACTTGTTCTATTTCATGTCAGTCCAGACTTCCCGCCCACATTTTATCACTACGTCGATTGTAATTTACCCATGCGACCGAAAAACTTCTGGGAAACTCTCTGGTGTCATCTTGCATCCAATTGGACATTTGCTGAAGATACAGTGAGCATATTTTGCATAAGCCAAGTGTAAGTGTCCGGCTGCATGGAAATGTGGATCATTCCGCGAATCGTTTCGAGATGCAATTGCCAATCACCACAATCGCTCGCACGTACAAATTCGCGCATCAGTGTTACCTGATTGGAAATACTGAACCCAAAGTTTGTCTGTTCGGCTAGTATCCGTGGCTGGAGTTGACAGCCTCCAAGCTTTTCAATGAACCATGTTCAAACAGTACTGTTGGTGATGGTCTTCCATAGGTTTGGTATTTCATTTGTGACAGTTTCATGAAGGGAACCAAGTTGTGCATACAAGAGTCCCTCGTCTCGATTTTAATTTCACTCAAGAAAACGACCGCTAAATGCTGCCTGCGGCTGGAGGAATGGCGCGCGCAATGCCCTAGCATATGCATGACCTGTCAACATCTTATCAACTGAGTCAGTTGCGTAAAAAAGTACCACAAATTCTTTGAGTCCACTTCCACTCATTATGTACTCCACAGCGACCCATGAATTAATGAGTAGATGGAATCTACCTAGTCTTTACCACAGGTTTAAGTGGTTTATAAAAGGTTATGACGTCACTTTCCGGCTGTCAGCGACGTTTAGCTCACACGTGACACTCGGGGACTTTTAGTATGTTGTTTCTGATAATCACATGAAGGTACCCTGCCAAGTTTCTTTCTCCCCTATTTTTTTCCAATCAAAAGTCGTGGTTTACTGGACTTTTTACTATACCCCCCAAGCTCGGCGTGCACCTGTTCGCAGCACTCATCCCCTCGACCTCGCAAATTTCCAACGTGCGACCGAACCCCACCTGGTCGTGAACTCGCTTTCAAGGGAGCATCACGCGCTCCCTCCGTTCCCGAAGGAGGCTATCCAACTGGCTCGCACCAGGTCCCTACACGTTCGCGGAGCTCACCCCCATATCCTCACACTCTACCTCAATGTGTGTGTGTTCGTCTTTTACCCCCGTTCTTTATCGTGCAGTCTCTCCTGTTATTGTTTCTATCTCCCGAGTCTCTATTATTAATTCTGCCGTCGTCAACCTCATGTCTCGTCCTCACACGTCGCGTCACCCCATTTAGTTTTCCCTCTCGGTGCCCGTCACTTTTTCCGTTCACCTCCACGCTTCTCGCCCAACAGCGTCCCCCAAATTTTTGCCCCTCACCCGCCTCCATGCGGGCCTGGACAACCGTTGGACCCCTCCCAGCTCGTTCGCTCCCACACGTGGCGTCGCCATTACGCCACTCCCCTGTTATTGCCTTTTCATGCCCACCTGCAGGCTCGGCCCATTTGCTGCCATCTCACCCCGCATTTTTTCCATTTTGTTTGTGTTTGTCTCCATTTTTTTTTCCATTTCGTTCAGTTTGTTGCGTATTTTTCCATCCATTTTTTCGTTCATTTGTTGCATCACCGCATCCACCATTTCCCCCACTCTGTTGATTATCAGCGACTCCGCCGAAGCCGAAATCGCCCTCGGTCGGTCGTTTGGTTTCACTTGGGGCCGGGGAGGGGACACTTGACGGAGGTGGGGAGGGGGCGGGGGTGTCATACACCGCGGCCGCTGGCCGTGCCATTTCGGGCACTGGTGCAGTTGGGGGGGGAAAACTGTTCCTGCACAATAAACCATTTGCCTGCTCGGGGCTTTCATCCTGCGACCATGGATTCTATTAATTTCTAACTCCATTTCTAATTACCCCCGGCTCCTGCCGCCTTGAGACTCCATCTTAATTTCTCTAACGGGTTAATTTAGCTCACTCGTATTTGGAGGGAATCGGGGGTTCGCTCCACTCATCCCTAACCGATTCCCGTGAATTTAGCTTGGAGGCGGTAGGGATTGCCGAAGTCCCACTCGCCGGGACACCAGTGTTGCGGAGGAGGGGATGGGTTCGCATCTCACGGACCTGACACCGTGTTGCGAAATTCCGCGCCCCGCCGGAGCGTGCGAACGCCACGTAGCTCGAATCGCGGCACGTCGCCACCGGGACGGACAATTTCAGTCGTGACCCTCCGGGAACTAATGCGCCGGAGCCAGTCACGGGTGGGCCTTTCGACGCTCCCACAATCGTGCCAATCGGGCACCCCGCGTAGGATAGGGTTGTTCGCCAAACTCACGCTACCTAGTACCACGCGGGATGATAAAAACCGGGCGATCGTACCTCGCCGCAGGTCGACCCGGGACACGAACCGCTACAGTGATACGTCCGTTCCGTGCTACAGTGATAACCGAGCGGTGTTTATCGTCGGCCTCGACGGTTCGATTAATTACCGGCGTCGTATCTAAGCCCACTACGAACCCCTTTCCGTGATGCCAAGATGGAGGGTCAATAAAAAAGGAAAAGAGACGAAGCAGAGCGGGGAACAGTTCAAATAAGCCAAGCATTTTTATTCACACACACACCAGATCAAGCACGGAAGCACGTATTTACAGTCATACAGTAAATGAAAATGCACATTATAGCAATCAAAACAAAAGAAAACGATGCAGAGCGACAACCGAATACGTAGTACACACCGCAAACACTTAAAACAGTTCTACTTTACGAGACACGGCCGCCACTAGATCCAACAAAAACCCCGAAAAAGAAAAGTGGTGACTTCCCTTTGGGCCGTCAGTCCCTCTCCCACGTCCGTCGGCGGGTCGCCCTGGCCGCGACTCCGATCCCTGGCGTGGTAGGCGAGTCCTCCCGTGTGCCCTCGAGCTGGCACGTGTTGGCCGCTCGACGCCACGGACGCGGGTTTCCGCCGCTAATCTCAGCGCGGAATAGAAAGGGGGGAACGTTGTTGCTTCGAGGCTCCTGGTGTGGGGAATGGCAGAGGCTCCGTTCCCGCCAGCGGGGTCCGGACCCGCAGCCACAGCACCAGGCAGCTTGCCACCACGAAAGCAGGAGACGAAGACGAAAGAGAGCAAGCAGGCCAGAGAGAGAAGAAAGAGCGAAGTTAGCAGAGCCACCCCCAAAAGCGCTCCGCCTGTGTCCGACTTTTATCGGGCGCGGACTCCCCCTTCGGCCCCGCCCCTGTGCCCGGCCCCGCCTTACTTCGAGCTTCTTGGAGAGCCTCTCGAAGGGGGCGTGCCCCACGCCTTTCCCTCCACCCCGCTCCGTCGGGGGCCGGGGGAGTCAGTTTTGGCTCCCGGGCCAGAGCATTATTCCCCCAAAGTCAGGGCCACCACCTTTACATGACCTCTGACCTTGACTGCATCGCTCTTCCTCAACTCCAAAATGCGCGGGGAAGTCAGACGGGCAAAAACAGGCGGGAAAAGCCACCGAGCCGTCCTTGTTGGTTTTGTTTGTCCCTCCGCGGAGATCGTAACCGCACGGAGCCTGGTCTTGAATGTCGCGAGTGGCGAAGATGTGGTAGCGTAGATGGTGGACCGTGGCTTGGTTGCAGTGTGGTTGGCGCTGGTGTGTGATGGCGGATGGCGTGCGTTGTTGAAATGTTGTGCGTTTGAAATAAAAGATTAGAAAAGGAAAATCGCCTTAACTCAAAGGATCGCAGCCCCGAATGGATCACATTAAATTCCCTCTATACAATGGCGTTTGGGCTAAACTACACATGCACCTATCAAGAGATATCTCACCTACGGGTCCCTGAATGGTGGTTGCGAATTTCCACAAGCCGTAACAATATATATTGTGGGGATTAATAAGTTGTCAATTATGCCCTTACCTTCGTGGTACCTCAGTTTAATTATATTTGCATGAAAAAGGACTTGATGATGCAAAATGTACTTTTGAAAATTGTAAAGAACAATCATAAACTTTTCAGGGCAGTTTGTTCTTCTTTTGTGTCATGTTTCTCTTCCTTTGTTTTTAGTTTTTTTTGTGTGTGTACAAAAGGTCTAGGGCTCAGGAAGAGCTCATCCTAGTGCATTGAATTGGAATGCATAAGGATGCAACAGCGTAAACAGAATAGCAAAGAGGGGTGAGAAACACCAACAGCATAGCTGAAGGCCAAGATAGAGGCGAGACGGATTAACATGATGGGCGTGGGAAGGGAGAGGATTGCATCTTGGGAGTGACCAATATTGATTACAGATGGAAACTCTCAGGAGGAAAACTGGCAATTTGGAAGGGAGAAGCTTGGTTGGTGGGA
This sequence comes from Eptatretus atami, assembly GCA_035128595.1. NCBI lineage: Eukaryota > Metazoa > Chordata > Myxini > Myxiniformes > Myxinidae > Eptatretus > Eptatretus atami. The sequence continues at coordinate 11,366,740 of CM068955.1, forward strand.
GGGAGTGGTGGATTGGGAGGGGGTTTCACGAGAATAGAAAAGATCACCTCGTCGTCCTTGGATGGGATTGATCTGCCGATGTGGTGAAAACAGCTGTCTGAAGGACCTGGAGGGAAGAATGAGATTGAAGAGGTATGATGAAGTTGAAGAAAATGAGGGAAATGAACAGTGATCCTGCATGTTTGGTACTCTCGCCAGAAGGGTTGACGGTAGACCATGTGTGCCCTGCAGAAACCTGCAAAGGGGGGGCGACACAACATGGAAAGAGCAGAGGTGCTAAAACCAGAGAAAGGAGGAGGTAGAAGAGAGAGAGATCACCGGACCTGTCTGCATTGCGTGAAGTAATAGGCTAATCGACTTAGCCCAGAGGGGGAGAGCAGTACTCCATTCAAGCCACAGATGAAGGCCTTGTCAGTGGATAGAGTCAGGGATTGCCAAAGAAGGACTTTGCAATGAGTGAGGATGTCCAGTCTTGGATAGCTTTGAAATTGCGTATGCTCAAGAATGAATGGCTGATTGTTAAGACCCAGGGAGTTTGAATGACTTAAATTTCCTCAAGAGGGTTGTAAAGAAAGTTAGAAGTTGGGGGGGCGGGGGGTGGTGGCCAGAGGTCCGTTTGAGAGAGATAGTGAGAGTGTAAGATTTGTTCAGGATTGAAATGACATATTCCAAGTGTTGACCAGTTTTGTGATGTTTTTTTTTTATTTTTTTTTTCAAGGTGTAAAGAGAGCGGAAGCAGGCAGCAGCCTACCTATTTGAAGGATTGGGGGATTTCACAACAGAAGATTGTAATCCTCAGGCAAGTAGATAAAGAGAATTTTCCAGAGTCAGAGATCAGTGATGAGATCAGGAAAAGGACGTGGGGCCCAAGAATACTTGCCTTGGTGTACTCCAGCCTTAACAGGGTTAAGTTAAAAAAGATGTATAAAAAAAGTAAAAACATGAATATAATGATGATAGTTTCAGCAAAGGATGTGGTGTTTGTGAGATGTTGTCATGCTGACAAGTTATTCTGTGTCAGAATCACATTGTATCAGTTCTTGCATTTTTGAGGATTTACCACATATTTAATGGATATCAGACAGACGTCCGGTAACATGGACCACAATTTATGGTACGTGATGGTGGACTCGCCTTCGAAATGTGAACGTGTGAATGCTTTCTAACTTTGTCGGAAAGTCTTTCTGCACTAGAAGTTTTGCTGAAGGATAAAATTAAAATCGATTGAGAAATCATGCACGTTTGTTGGATTAAATAATGATATAGTCAAAACATGTTCTGTGAGTTAAAACACTTATCGTGAGACTTGTAATCATTTTCAGAAAATTATACAACAAGTTGCTTGCTATAGTGGCTAAGCCTTCTTTCGTGTTGGTTGAAATCTTCGCAGGGTATGAGTCTGAGGTAAGTAAATTAAGCTCACCCAAGGGCCCCTCTATTTTCATTTTTTTAAGTTTTGTTTTCAGAACCAAGTTGTTGATTGAGTTTTGGGGTGGATTTATTTTTAATTTCATTTCTCATGTAATTTTTTATCCTCACTTTGACAAAGTCATTGGTTATTTCTTTATTTCAACTTGCTATATATAGCCCTCTCTGGATTGGACAGCCTCTATGTGTCCTGCATAGGGTGTAGCATTGTCCTGGCATTCGGGGAGGATGTAGTTTCAGAAGTGCAGGGATTTTGGAGTCAGGATCAAGTGTTGCATCAGCGTGGCTGCTTCAACGACACCTTTCCTCTTCCAGGTGCTTCTCTCAACAAATGTCAATCAACTTTATGCCATTGTCATGTGCTGGATTGTGCTGCAATACCCCAAATCTGGCAATCACCGTGTGGAGATCTTGACAGTGAAAACTCGTGCGTACAGATGTGTTCTAGCTGTTATTTGTGTATGAAGACAAAACAAAAGTTGGGTTTGCCTGTTTCGCATTTGCCATTTAGATTTGACGCTCACAACGTGTGTGATCCGGGTTCAAATCCCCTAAGTTTGGTGTGTTGTTGTTGATGGAGGTAAAAGAAATCAGTAATAGAGCATGAACAATGGAAATATTATGGGAGAAACACTTTTAAGGGTATTGATCTCTCTCTTTT
>CM068955.1:11371994-11383486 GCA_035128595.1 Eptatretus atami
GGGAGAGCTAGCGTCCTGTGTCGAGGCCCAATTCAAGCCTCAGGATGGCCTCCCCAGACTTCAGTGATCTTTAACCCAAAGTGGGTCCAGTGGCCCACGACGTGAGTGAAGTGATGGATGGTGCGGAGGGGTACACTTCCTAATCTACCCTATCCATTTAACTGTGAAACTACCCCGGGGCTTTCAACAAGCGCCTCTCGCTTAAGCTATCGGTTCCAACAACCAAGATTCCCGTCGCCTGTGTTGGTGTCCTCGCAAATTTCGGGCCTCGCCCTCGAATTTTCCCTCGTGCCCTTGCACGGTGTTCATGGCTGGGACGCGTGGCTCCCTTGGCAGGCACTACCTCTCGATTCCCTACGATGGCACCCCGGGCACACACTGCCTCGAGCCTACCAGCTCCCTAAACACCGGGAGTGCCCTCTCTGGCGACTCCCCTGAAACGCTCACGTGCAGACTGGCGCCCCGCCCTTCCCTCGGTGCCGTGCCCAATGCACTGCCCACGCGGCTACGGCGCCCGGGCCCCCGCATCATGCGGGCGCACCCGTGCTAACGCTATCCGGCCCCCATGGACCCTTGCCTACCACGCCGACTAGCCCGGTGCCCGGGTACCCACTCAGCGATACTCACCTTTCGCAGCCACGCTCCCAGCCCGTCAACAGCTCCTGCACCCTCCAAACAGTATTGAGCCTACACTCCACCAACAGCAAAACGACCTCCATTTTTCAATTTCGCTAACCCACTAACTCACTCTACACTGACCCCGGGTCCCTTGGTGGGAATCACTCCTCCCCCCATCACTCATCGCACCATGCATCCACATTCACTCCATACACACAGACCGCTGGCCTCACTCACTCAAGATGTTCCTTCCCACCTCACAACTCACACATCGCCAAACTCTGCCATCCTGCTCACTACTTCCCCTAACTATCTCTGCTCCCACGTCATCCCTTAACTACAGCACGTTCCATTTAACACTACGTAGCTAAGCTACGTCCCCTCTACACATCCACAGTCTGTCACTGTCTCCAAATGTCATTTTCCCATTCCCTTCCTAATTCCTAAATCTGACTACCCCTAACTAATCCATTCCACGGCCCCATGAGGACTTACCCCTGCCCATGGAGCCGGTCTAACTATGCTAACCCTTCCCCCTAACTAGTGGTAACCTTCCCCCTCCCTTCCTAAATCGGCAGGGGGGTCTTCCACCCCTTACCCGGGAATCCTGTTCACCCAAAGCGAGTTGCTTTGTTAATTTTTTTTTTCAAATTACCGCAGACCAGCGCGGCAACTCACAGCTCGCCACTTTGCACCTTCCCACGTCATGCAGCTGCACGTGTACCTCGTCCCTTCTTGGACGCACATCGGCAGGTTTCACCCTCCTGCCGGATTCCAACCACACGTGCAGCCATGACGTCACCGTGCGCACCCCCAAAAGCAAACCTCGCACTCCGAGGGCTCCCCACGCGAACACATGTCTCTGCCCGTTGAGCTTAACACAAGCTCGCGTGGAGAACCCTTCCGGTCCAAATCCGTTGTCCTGCCTAACCTTTTGTCCGTCCGCGGATCGGCAAATCCACCGCTGGCGTTTCCGGAGTTTCACTCCCGCAAGCGAGCACGTGGCGGCCTCGTGCGTTGCACAGCACGGACCCCACGCTCGCTGCTGGGTGAACCGCGCGGTCCCAATACATCTACGGCCGCTATTCGCCTTGTCCTTTGTCGCCGTCGTCGTCTCCATTCAACACGCACACATGCGTGTTACGACACTCATACACCATTCCATCACATTCACCCGGGAGACGCAGCTGCGTGCTCCCGCATGCCGACCGTCATCTCCTCACATACAGCGACCTCACACACACGGTCTCCTCGCACTCGGCCGCTCACTCACTCGTGCCATTTCACTCACACACCACACCATACCACTCACACACGCGGGGCACTCACCCGTGGTGCCTCATCCACACAGCGCGCTGGAAGCACGTACTCCGACACTCGCAACACACCACTCATACACGGGTCGCACTCACACCGTCTGTTCGCACACGCTGCCGTTTCCTGCGCGCACGTGGCCTTTCCACTCGCGTGCCCTTGTACACACGGCTGCTGGGAAGCTCGCATCCCGGCACACTCGCACCCACACCATCACACACGGGGTCGCTTCCACCCACGGGCGCACTCACACCTTCACCTCACACACTGGACAATCGCACTGGGGATTCGTGTCCCACAAGGGTTCCGGGCCTCTATAGTCCAGTAAACCAACGACTTTTTTGGCAAAGATTGGAAAAAATAGGGAGAGATGAAACTTGGTGGGAATCTTCTTTGGACCTTATAGAATGTCATACTAAAAGTCCCCGCATGTCACATGTGAGCTAACGTCACTATACCGGAAATGACGTCATTACCGTAAAATGCACTTTTAGAGATTTTTCATACTTAATCTAATTGTTCTCGGTCACAAACACTTGCAGTAAATCTCACAGGATCAACAAAGGTATCAGTTTTCGGCAGAAGCATCACTGCTTATTGTTTACATGCTTAGTTTTCTCTTTCGCACCCCCTTGGTCGACGTTGAGGCTGTAGTTCATCCGAATAAACATCCGAACTAGCGAGATCGTCCTCTTGTAGACCTGTGTCATCTTCATCATATTCATCGTCAGAACTATTGTCAGACTGCACAAGCTCACTGGATTCTTCACATTGGACCTTACGGCTTGCTCATCGTCTACTTCTTCATCAGTGTCTGGTTTTTCAGAATTGCTGCAACCCACCGCGACACTGACCACATAGCGGTGAACACTGAATGCCAGCTTCCTGCATTCGCATCGTCGCTCACATTCAGTCTTGCAGTTGCATGAAATCAAATTTAAAAGAGTGTCTGGGGCTGGACGCTTGCGCGTAAGAGTTGGATACAGCTGTCCATCGACTAAATCCCAACCCCATTCTGTCGTGGTATATCACAACCTAACCATTGTTGTACCTGATGATAAACACGCATGGAATGTTCTTTTGCTGCTGCAGACGTAGGTGGTAGGGACGCGAGCTGGAGTTTGGTATAATTGGATACTTTGCAACTGCTTTCATAAAACAGTGATATCTGTGCTTGTTCAGGGAAGATGTTGTCCTCGGAGCTCCATAAAGCACTATAGGAACTCTTCTCCAGCAGATGTAACGGAGCATTCTGATGATGAGGGGTTATTGAAGACTTCCACGCACGTATTTAGATCTGGACACTTCAGTAGTAGCTTGAATGCTTTCTTCTTCCCTTGTCTATAGAGAGCCGAAGTGGTATCGCAACCAGTCATCGCATGCAGAAAAAACAGATTGTGGAGAATCCCTCTGGTAGACGACGCTGGACATGTCTGATATCAAATACCTTGTTAGGGGTTCCGCTCCCGGGTTTAAAGAAGCAGATGCAATTGTCTGGTTGAGAAAGTTGAGTCAGCAAAATTAGTAAATCGCTATCTGTGCCTACAACTACGACGTCCTTATCATGTGACAGTTCTATTGCAGTGCGAACAATCATCGTATCGGCATCTGCCTCCGCATTTGTTACTCGTATCCCCGCTTGTTCCAGCTGTACTTTCAAACCCTCAATTAGCCTGGTCTTGTTCCTTCCATTTGTCAAGAATCGATCTTGTCGAATGGTAATAGGCATGTCATCAGTGAACAATATCTCTGTGGATTCGACCCTTTTAGCTCTTCGATTGTGTTCAACGGTCTTTGTGCTACATACATCACCGTAGCCGTCAAATATGACATAACTGGTTGTACCATAGTGTCTTTGTACATAGGATACGTACGCGCTGTTACACGTCGCTGTATGTCCATGTTGTGGCCATACACCCGTCGCAGTAGATAACTCCGTCTACAACGCACATGCTATCCTTGGGATAAGTTTGTTCACTGGCGGCGTATGATTCTATCACACGGTATAGGACGGCCTTCTCTGTCTTTCTCATGGATATGTCATCGAACAATGACAAGGGGCGAGGGGCTAACTCATACTCTAGGCATGAAGCGAAGTCCTCATCTGATTTTATCACGCAGATAATCCTGTTGAACATTTGCATGGTATTCATGGGTATGATTTTGTCGCGCACTTTCACGGAGTTGCCGACGGTTGCCAATGGAAGGACCCTATCTTTCCGATGTAACTGAACATCACCGAAAGTCTTGCCCGTTAATTTCTTCATTGCTTCTGTACCAATCTCTACTGCGGAATCACAGTTGATGCTATCGTTGCCTACACACCGGAACCTATTGACATCAATTCATGACTTTGTGGCAAAGGTGAATGGACTGTTAGCCATGCAAAGAGTTTTTCTACATCCTGGTTATCCCGAAATTGGCGAGATTTCCTAAGTTCAACATGTTCCTCAGATAGAGTGAACTGACGCCACAGAACTCTTCAAAACGACGATTTAGCTCTGTACAGCCAGGCATACAAGCACCCACGGTTCAAAACACTGTCAGTCATGCCTCGGCCACGTGTCAGGCCTCCAGACGTTTTATTGCGCGCATCAAAACTTGTTCATTGTCATGTCAGTCCAGACTCCCGCCCACATTTTATCACTACGTCGGATTGTGAAGTTACCATGGACGAAAACTTCTGGAACTCTGCTGGTGTCATCTTGGCATCCAACTTGGACATTTGCTGAAGATACAAGTGAGCATATTTTGCATAAGCCAAGTGTAAGTGTCCGGCTGCATGGAATGTGGAATCATTCCGCGAATCGTTTCGAGATGCAATTGCCAATCACCACATCGCTCGGCACGTACAAATTCGCGCATCAGTGTTACCTGATTGAAATACTGAACCCAAAGTTTGGCTGTTCGGCTAGTATCCGTGGCCTGGAGCTTGACAGCCTCCAGCTTTTCAATGACCATGTTCAAAACAGTACTGTTGGTGATGTCTTCCATAGGTTGGTATTCATTGTGACAGTTTCATGAAGGGAACAAGTTGTGCACAAGAGTCCTCGTCGATTTCAATTTCACTCAAGAAAACGACCGCTAATGCTGCCTGGGTGAGGTAATGCGCGCGCAATCCCTAGCATATGCATGACCTGTCAACATCTTATCAACTGAGTCAGTTGCGTAAATAAGTGACCACAAATCTTTGAGTCCATTCCACTCATTATGTATCCAACAGCGCCCATGAATGACATGAGTAGATGGAATCTACCTAGTCTTACCACAGGTATTAAGTGGTTTTATAAAGGTATGACGTCACTTCCGGTGTAGCGACGTTAGCTCACACGTGACACTCGGGACTTTTAGTATGTTGTTTCTGATAATCACATGAAGGTACCTGCCAAGTTTCATTTCTCCCCTATTTTTTTCCAATCAAAAGTCGTTGGTTTACTGGACTACTATACCCCCAAGCTCGGCGTGCACCTGTTCGCAGCACTCATCCCTCGACCTCGCAAATCACGACCGAACCCACCTGGTCGTGACTCGCTTCAAGGGAGCATAGCGGCTCCCTCCGTTCCCGAAGGAGGCTATCCAACTGCTCGCACCAGGTCCCTACACGTTCTGCGAGCTCACCCCCATTATCCTCCACTACCTCAATGTGTGTGTGTTCGTCTTTCCCCGTCTTTATCGTGCAGTCTCTCCTTTATTGTTTCTATCTCCCGAGTCTCTATTATTAATTCTGCCGTCGTCACCTCATGTCTCGTCTCAACGTCGCAGTCACCCCATTGTTTTCCCTCTCGGTCACCGTCACTTTTTCCGTCACCTCCACGCTTCTCGCCCACAGTCCCCAAATATTTTGCCCTCACCCGCTCCATTGCGGGCCTGACAACCGTGGCACCCCCCCAGCTCGTTCGCTCCCACACGTGGCGTCGCCATTACGCACTCCCTGTTATTGCCTTCATGCCCACCTGCAGGCTTCGCCCATTTGCTGCACTCACCCCGCATTTTTTCCATTTTGTTTGTGTTTGTCTCCATTTTTTTTCCATTCGTTCATTTGTTGCGTATTTCCATCCATTTTTTCGTTCATTTGTTGCATCATCCGCATCACCATTTCCCCCACTCTGTTGATTTCAGCCGACTCCGCCGAAGCCGAATCGCCTCGGTCGGTCGTGTTTCACTGGGGCCGGGAGGGAACTTGACGGGGTGGGAGGGGGGGGTGTCATACACCGCGGCCGCTGCCGTGCCCATTTCGGGCACTGGGTTCAGTTGGGGGGGAAACTGTTCCTGCACAATAAACATTTCCTGCTCGGGGCTTTCATCCTGGACCATGGATTCTATTAATTCTAACTCCATTTCTAATACCCCGGCTCCTGCTCGCCTTGAGACTCCATCTTATTTCTCGTAACGGGTTAATTTAGCTCACTCGTAATTTGGAGGGAATCGGGGTCGCTCCACTCATCCTAACCGATTCCCGTGAATTTAGCTTGGAGGCGGAGGGATCCGAATCCCACTCCCGGACACCAGTGTTGCGAGGAGGGGATGGGTTCGCATCTCACGACCTGACACCAGTGTTGCGAATTCGCGCCCGCCGGCGTGCGAACGGCCACGTAGCTCGAATCGCGGCACGTCGCCACCGGACGGACAATTCAGTCGTGACCCTCCGGGAACTATCGCCCGGAGCCAGTCACGGGTGCCTTTCGACCTCACCACAATCGTGCCAATCGCCACCCGCGTAGGATAGGTTGTTCGCCAAACTCGACCTCTAAGTACCCACGCGGATGATAAACCGGGCGATCGTACCTCGCCGCAGGTCGACTCCGGACACGAACCGCTACAGTGATACGGTCCGTTCCGTGCTACAGTGATAACCGAGCGGTGTTATCGTCGGCCTCGACGGTTCCGATTAATTACCGGGCGTATTAAGCCCACTACGAACCCCTTTCCGTGATGCAAGATGGAGGGTCAATAAAAAAGGAAAAGAGACGAAGCAGAGCGGGAACAGTTCAATAAGCAAGCATTTTTATTCACACACACACACAAAGCACGGAAGGCACGTATTTACAGTCATACAGTAATGAAAAATGCACATATAGCAATCAAACCAAAAGAAACATGCAGAGCGACAACCGAATACGCGTACACACCGCAACACTTAAACAGTTCTACTTTATGAGACACGGCGCCACTAGATCCATACAAAACCCCGAAAAGAAAATGGTGACTTCCCTTTGGGCCGTCGAGTCCTCTCCCACGTCCGTCGCGTGGTGCGCCTGCCGCGACTCCGATCCCTGGGTGGTAGGCGAGTCCTCTCCGGTGTGCCTCGAGCTGGCACGTGTTGGCCGTCCGACGCCACGGACGGGGTTTCCGGCGCTATCTCAGCGCGGATAGAAAAGGGGGGGGGAACGTTGTTGCTCGAGGTCCTGGTGTGGGGAATGGCAGAGGCTCCGTCCCGCCAGCGGGGTCCGGGACCGCACCACAGAAGACCAGGCCAGCTGCCACACAAGAGGAGACGAAGACGAAGAGAGCAAGAGCCAGAGAGAAGAAGACGAAAGTTAGCAAGAGCACCCCCAAAAGCGCTCCGCCTGTGTCCGACTTTTATCGCACGGGACTCCGCCCTTCGCCCCGCCCGTGTCCGGCCCGCCTTACTTCGAGCTTCTTGGAGAAGCCTCTCGAAGGGGGCGTGCCCTCACGCTTTCCCTCCACCCCGCTCCGTCGGGTCGGGGGAGTCAGTTTTTGGCTCCGGGCCAGAGCATTATTCCCCAAAGTCAGGCCCCACCTTTACATGACCTCTGACCTTTGACCTGCATCGCTCTTCCTCCACTCCAAAGGCGGGGAAGTCAGACGGGAAAACAGCGGAAAAGCCCACCGAGCGTCCTTGTTGGTTTTTGTTTGTCCCTCCGCGGAGATCGTAACCGCACGGAGCCTGTTGAATGGCGAGTGGCGAAGATGTGGTAGCGTAGATGGTGGAGGTGCGTGGTTGCAGTGTGGTTGGCGCTGTGATGGGATGGCGTGGTTGTTGAAATGTTGTGTTTGAAATAAAAGATAGAAAAAGAAAATCCCTAACTCAAAGGATCGCAGCCCGAATGGATCACATAAATTCCCTCTATACAATGGGTTTGCTAGATACAAGATTCAGCTATAAGATATCTCACCTACGGGTCCTGAATGGTGGTTTGCGAATTTCCACAGCCGTAACAATATATATTGTGGGGATAATAAGTTGTCAATTATGCCTTAACCTTCGTGTTACCTCATGTTTAATTATATTTGCATGAAAAAGGAACTTGATGATGCATTGTACTTTTGAAAATTGTAAAGAACAATCATAAACTTTTCAGGCATTTTGTTCTTCTTTTGTGTCATGTTTCTCTTCTTTGTTTTAGTTTTTTTTGTGTGTGTACAAAGTCTAGGCTCAGGGAAGAGCTCATCCTAGTGCATTGAATGGATCAGGATGCAACAGGTAAACAGAATAGCAAAGAGGGGAGAAACACCAACAGCATAGCTGAAGGCCAAGATAGAGGGAGACGGATAAATGATGGGCGTGGGGAAGGAGAGGATGCATGGGGTGGACAATATTGATACAGATGGAAACTCTCAGGAGGGAAAACTGGCAATTTGGAAGGGAGAAGGCTTGGTTGGTGTTGGAGGGTGGTGGATGGGAGGGGGTTCACGAGAATAGAAAAGATCATGGTCCTGGATTGGGGATGATCTGCGATGGTGGTGAACAGCTGTCTTGAAGACCTGGAGGGAAGAATGAGATTGAAGAGGATGATGAAGTTGAAGAAATGAGTGGAAATGAACAGTGATCCTGCATTTTGGTACTCTCGCCAGAAGGGGGTTGACGGTAGACCATGTGTGCCCTGCAAAAAACTGCAAAGGGGGGGGGGGGCACAACATGGAAAGAGCAGAGGGTGTAAAACCAGAAAGGAGGAGGTAGAAGAGAGAGATCACCGACCTGTCTGCATTGGTGAAGTAATAGGCTAATCGACTTAGCCCAGAGGGGAGAGCAGTACTCCATCAAGCCACAGATGAAGGCCTTGTCAGTGGATAAGAGTTCAGGTGTGCCAAAGAAGGACTTTGCATGACGGAGGATGTCCAGTCTTTGGATAGCTTTGAAATGTGGTATGCTCAAGAATGATCATGGCTGATTGTAAGACCAGGATTTGAATGACTAAATTTCCTCAAGAGGGTTGTTAAGAAAGTAGAAGTTGGGGGGGGTGGTGTTGCCAGATGGTCCGTTTGGAGAGAGATAGTGAGAGTGTAAGATTTGTCAGGATTGAAAGACATATTCCAAGTGTTTGACCAGTTTGTGATTTTTTTTTTATTTTTTTTTTCAAGGTGTAAAGAGAGGGAAGAGGCAGCAGCCTACCTATTTGAAGGATGGGGGATTTCACAACAGAAGATGTAATCCTCAGCAAGTAGATAAAGAGAATTTTCCAGAGTCAGAGATCATTGATGAAGATCAGGAAAAGGACTGGGCCCAGAATACTGCCTTGGTGTACTCCAGCCTTAACAGGGTTAAGTTAAAAAGATGTATAAAAAAGTAAAAACATGAATATAATGATGTATAGTTCAGCAAAGGATGTGGTGTTTGTTGATGTTGTCATGCTGACAAGTTATTCTGTGTCAGAATCACATTGTATCAGTTCTTGCATTTTGAGGATTACACATATTTAATGGATATCAGACAGACGTCGTGTAACATGGACCACATTTATGGTACGTGATGGTGACTGCCTTCGAAATGTGAACGTGTGAATGCGTTCTAACTTTGTCGGAAATCTCTGCACAGAGTTGTGAAGGATAAAATAAAATCGATTGAGAAATCATGCACGTTTGTTGGAATTAAATAATGATATAGTCAAAAATGTCTGTGATTAAAACACTTATCGTTGGAGATTTGTAATCATTTTCAGAAACATTTTATACAACAAGTTGCTTGCTATAGTGGCTAACCTTCTTTCGTGTTGGTTGAAATCTTCGCAGGTAGGAGTCTGAAGGTAAGTAAATAAAGCTCACCCAAGGGCCCCCTCTATTTTCATTTTTTAAGTTTTGTTTCAAGAACCAAGTTGTGATTGAGTTTTGGGGTGGATTATTCTTAATTTCAAGTTCTCATGTAATTTTTATTTCCTCACTTGACCAAAGTCATTGGTTATTTCTTTATTTCAACTTGCTATATATAGCCCTCTCTGATTGGACAGCCTCTATGTGTCCTCATAGGTGAGCATTGTCCTGCATGGGGAGGATGGAGTTTCAGAAGTGCAGGATTTGTGGAGTCAGGATCAAGTGTTGCATCAGCGTGGCTCTCAACACACCTTCCTCTTCAGGTGCTTCTCTCAACAAATGTCAATCAACTTTATGCCATTGTCATGTGCTGGATGTGCTGCAATACCCCAAATCTGGATCACCGTGTGGAGATCTTGAAGTGAAAATCCTCGTGCTGTGCTCTAGCTGTATTTGTGTGAAGACAAACAAAAGTTGGGTTTGCCTGTTTCGCATTGCCATTTAGATTTGAGCTCACAACGCTGGGATCCAGGGTTCAAATCCCCTAAGTTTGGTGGTTGTTGTTGATGGAGGTAAAGAAATTCAGTAATAGAGCAATGACAATGGAAATTATTATGGGAGAAACACTTTTAGGTATTGTAAGCATGTGTACACCTGAAGCAAGTCGAAGCGGAGATCAAGAACGAAGACCATTTTGAGATGAACTCAAAGATTTGGTTCAAGTAATAATCTGAGAGGAAGAAGAAGTGATTATTGGTGGAGATTTGAACAGACATGGTGACCAGAAAACAGTCCGTGGTGGACTTGGATTTGGGGACTTGAGTGAGTCAGGAGAAAAAAGCAACGTTAGAAATGGCAGAAGTGGCAGATATGTGTCCTCCATACCTACTTCAAGAAAAGAAAATAACAACTTGTGACTTTTACAAGCGGAATTGCAGTCAGATTGACTATCTTTTGGTTCAAAGGTTTTGCAAAAGAAGGATTAGCAATGTGAAAGTAACAGCCAATGTAGAATGTTTCATTCATCGTTGTTTGGTAGTTGGAGATATCGATATTGCAAATTAAAAGAAAGGAAAAAGGAAAGGCCTCAAACAAATTCAAACACAAACAAACTCAAAACAAAAAACACACGATCGAGTATCGAGATCAGTTGTTTAATAATCATGTTTTCATGAACCTATAGAAAGTGTATGGTTGAGTATCAAGATTAGTTGTTTAATAATCATGTTTTCATGAACGTATAGAAAGTGTATGATTGAGGATCGAGATCATGTGTTTAATAATCATGTTTTCATGAACCTATAGAAAGTGTATGATTGAGGATCTAGATCATGTGTTTAATAATCATGTTTTCATGAACCTATAGAAAGTGTATGATCGAGTATCGAGATCAGTTGTTTAATAATCATGTTTTCATGAACCTATAGAAAGTGTATGATTGAGTATCAAGATCAGTTGTTTGATAATCATGTTGTCATGAACCGATAGAAAGTGTATGATTGAGTATCAAGATCAGTTGTTTAATTATCATGTTTTCATGAACCAACAGAAGGTGTATGATTGAGGATCAA
>CM068955.1:11383929-11403979 GCA_035128595.1 Eptatretus atami
ATCAAGATCGGTTGTTTAATAATCATGTTTTCATGAACCGATAGAAAGTGTATGATTGAGTATCAAGATCAGTTGTTTAATAATCATGTTTTCATGAACCAACAAAAAGTGTATGATTGAGAATCAAGATCAGTTGTTTAATAATCATGTTTTCATGACCCAACAGAAAGTGTATGATTGAGTATCAAGATCAGTTGTCTAATAATCATGTTTTCCTGAACCGAGAGAACGTGTATGATCGATGGTAAATCAAAAAGTGAAGGGAATTTTCTGAATAAATTTTAATAAGAAAATTTCCTTTACTTTCTGATTTCCCCTTGTGTAGACAAATCAATCCGATGGTAAAGATCAACTTTGGATGAATTGGAATGTTTAAAGTCAAGGTAGGATTACATCATGCATCAATTTTAACTCCTCTCCTGATTTTAATTGTGATGGAAGAATGAACAAAGAATGAAAGGTTGTGATTCCCATGGTCGTTATTGCATGACGACGATCATTTCATGTTAAATGATGAATCTGAAAACAAAATATATCGTTAAAACTTGAAAAATGGAGTGGAGAAGAAATGTTTACTTGTGTCGTAAACATTAATAAAAACAAAGGTTCATGGTGAGTTATGAAGAAGATAGGAAAGAAAGCAGAGAATGACCATGTTCAACACATGTAAAGGGAGTTTGAAGTAATTAAATTTGATGTAGACAGTTATAGATGGTATCACGAGAGACGTATCACTGGAAATCTGGTAATGGCATCATTTCAACAAAAACATGAAGAACAAAGAAAAATACTCATGAGCTCAGAATTTAATTTAGAAAAGGTTAAAAGTTTCTGTTACCATGGAGACCTGATAGAGGGATCAGGAGAAGTAGAGTTTGCCATTAGATGAACAATAACGCAAGCCTTGAATAAGTGGAGGGAACTAAGTGATATGAAGCATTACACTGATACTTGTATTTCCTGCTATTCCTGTCCTGAATATGACCCATGCACAAGTTGGCCACAAAGTAACAGATCTGTTTATTTATTTATTATTATTATTCATCATAATAGGTGTCCACAACCATCCTTGACCTTGTGGAACGTCTGCCAAGGCCCTCACTATTTCACCTTTATTCCCTTTTAAATTTGTTTTCTCCACGACCGCTTAAGCGATTGACATAAAATGTTCAACATAAGAGCGAGTACCCAATGAGAATGTTTGAATAAATTTACTTGATGATTGAATGGAAAACGTGGCTGGCTTTCCAAAAGAAATTTTCTGTAAGCATGGCCGGTTACAGGGTGTTTCATGTATCGGGAATAAACGACCTCGCTTTGCTCGGCCGAGGCAGAAACATTCCCTTTGGTCTATGCTATCCGTCAGTTCTGCCTCAGCAGTTTTTTGGCGAGCATTACACTGCTGGGCAGGTCACCACTTCGACCCATGATACTGTTTTTTTTATTCATCCTATCAGGTGACCAAACAAAGCCGTAAAGCATGGAAGGGAGATGTTAGGCCTCTTTTTGAGAAAAAACAGTCAAATATGAACATTGAGATAACTTCTTTTTTTTGTTGTATACATTGTCAACGCTCATAAGAGAGCAAATGCACCATGCACAACAAGGGGGCAGGAGAGGGAAGGACAAAACAGAGGAGAACAGAGACATAAGATCTGTGGAAGGGAGAGGGATGGAGCGGGGAACACGGTAAACAAGATGGACACCACAGGGACTTAAAGGACCTTACATGACAGGGAACTTTCAAGAAGGAAAGCAGGGACTTTGAAGGAGGTGGGTTTGGGGTGGCTTAACGGGTAGAAAAGATCGTGGCTTTGGATGGGGGCAGAAAAGACATTGTGTTGAACAGCTGTTTTAAAGACCTGGAGGGAAGAGTGGGATTGAAAAGAGTGTGGGAGTTTGTTCCAAAGGTGGGAAAAAAGAGAAATGAAAGAGTGAAGGTGAGCAGTGATTCTTGATTCTGGTAGTTTTACCAGAAGGGAGTTGCTAGTGGACCTTGAGCGCCCTGCGGAAATATGGAGGGGGGGGACATGGGGACATATCTCAGACAGAGTGGGGAGGGGGGGGGGCGAGGCCGGAGGCTCTTCAAATCCTTTGCCAAGATTGAAGGATTTTGAAAAGAAAACAAAAAATATAGGACCACTGGACCTGTGGCTTGTCTGTGCCCCAGCCTAATGTTGTAACCCAAATTTGGTGGCATTCCGACTGGTGGGTCTGGAGAAGAAGATTTCTGAAGGAATTTGCCAAGTCTGCCATTTTGACCTACTTCAAGTCACGTGACTGGAACTAGCTTAGCAATCCCCATTACCTGTTAGGAGCAGAACATTGCTGCCAAATTTCATTCGGTTTGGCCGGAGAAGTCAAAATCGAAGACGGACGGACGGTGCACAATGACAATAACTTACCTGGAATTCTAATTCCAGATAAGCTAATGATTGAAGGATTTGGGGAAGAAAACAAAAATGATTGAAGGATTTTGAAAAGAAAATCTCGTCTTCAATTTCTGAACTGATATGTGTGAAAGTTGGATCTTTTTTTTATTTGGCCTCACATGCTGCCTTTTGCATGCAGCTCTCAGCATTGCTTGGGTCCAATCTGCAAGTTGCATCTGTGGCACAACAATAAAGGTCACTCTCCCAGTTGGTTTGTGAGCCAGCTCACGGTGCGTGACTTGAAGCAACGTAGAACCTGGGTTTTCCCTGCGACGTGTTGGTTGTCCACGGAGCATGGTGATGCTCGCGTTGATAGACATCTACCGGCTTCTTCAGCAGAGCTCAGTCCTATGGAGGTGCTTGACTATATTGTTTAATGTGATGCAGATTATAATGGTAAAGATTTAAGCAATTCAACATTGTTTATTTTTAATGTATGAAATACTTTTTGTTGTCACTGTTTTCAGCTGTCAAGAACCATCCTAGCAGGCCTTGCCCATTGGCATTTGTGCAGCTGGGCTTGGACCCATGTTGGAACTGGAGTGCTTACCTGTTGTCAGCGCCTTGCTCTCTGGCTCTGCTTATTGGCTTCTCAGTCTGCTGTTGCAACTGTCATTGTGGCTTCCCAGGAAGAAAAGGTATAAAATGATTACACCGACACCTGGGAGTTGATATTTCATGTTGGGATCAAATTATTTTAAAAAAAATTTCAGACAGCATTCAGGTTTATTATTTTTAAGTCACTTTGTATGTTGACTTTGGTGGTGAAGGGAAAGCAGGAAGACAAGAATGTATGGATTCATAGAGTATGGGTCAGCAATGTTGCAAAGTGGACATGGTGTACAACCAGTATAGACAGCTCCGAGGGAGAAATTGGAGACATCCTTCAATGGCGGTGGACAGCAGACTTCAAGGACTGGAAGGATTAATACGAGACAACAGACTTAGGAACATGGTTCCACACGCGAGATAAGAGGGGGGTAGGTGGAGGCGTCATCATCGTTTGTATGCAGGACATGGCTGTGGGTCAGCATCAGTTCTTGCAGGGGCAGGAATGGCAGTGCTGCTGATGCAGTGGCCCCTGTTGGTTAGAGCAGGATTTGTAATTTGTTCATGGTGCTGAAAATGACTTGCCTACTCTTCACAAAGGACACCTTAGGATCTTTGACATCCACCAACGAATGCCGGCAGATGGGATACCAGTTTAACGTCCATCCAAGGGATGGCACACTTTCATGAATCACCCTGCCTGTGAAACACCAGGATGACAGTTAATTAGTTGAGTCGGGATTCAAATCCAGGCTGGACAGCTAAAAGGTGAGTGTGGACACCTCGAGGCCATCCTGCCAGCTGTGGGGGAGGGCAGGGGTTTGGGGGGAACGGTGCATGAATGAGTATTATGTTTGTTAATCATAATGTATATTAAAATCTGTGAGGGCTTGGCTGATAATGTCCAATTTTCAGATGGTTAAGGTTTTGAAAAATAAGATGTGTACCGTGTTTTTTCATTACCCTGCGCACAATAAGGGAAAAGCAGGGTTAAGCAATTGGTTCATGTCTGTCCGTCTGTCTACAAATGTCAGTTTATGATTGAGGAACAACTTGATTTTAATTGAATGTTATAATTTGAACACGAATTGGAAAACAAACCTGTAGTTTAACAATACTTTGGCTCAGAATTCGTGCCGACGCACGTATGCAGAGAGGAGTGAGATAATATTTCTACTCTCTCTACCTGTCTGGCAGTCAAACAAAATGTATAATCGTTCCAAACAGGAAACTTATTGCTTTTATCGATGTCATAAAGGACACAAACTACAGGCACAGATAACTAATGTACTGTGTCGAATAAGTTGGTGTAATAGACACTGCATCAATTGCGGTAAATTCCGGAATTTATTTATTTGTTCGACTTTTAAAATCTTTGTTTTATTTAAATTGAATTATATACTTGAGCACTGTAGAACACAAATCACCTTCTTGTCAATTACAAAACCCGAATGTTTAGCAGGACTTGGACATGTTAAATAAGTGTGGTGTTAAAGATTGTTTCAATAGTGCTAAACTAATGGAATTTTTATTTAATGATCTTTAAAAATCATTTTATTTCATTTGAAGGATTCATTTGAACATGGTGTGGGGTAACGTATTCTATGAACTGTCTTGTTAATTATATTATATGCACACAGATTTCCAAAATGTTTTGATTTGGAAAGAATAGGCGTGATATGTGAAGGAGGCCCAATTTACATTTAATATTTAG
This sequence comes from Eptatretus atami, assembly GCA_035128595.1. NCBI lineage: Eukaryota > Metazoa > Chordata > Myxini > Myxiniformes > Myxinidae > Eptatretus > Eptatretus atami. The sequence continues at coordinate 11,388,625 of CM068955.1, forward strand.
TTATTCATTTTTACATCATCTCATCTTTATTCTCGAAGAGATGAACTTATAAAATGGGTCGTGATGTCCTTCTGTCAGTCCGTCCGGTCGTCCGTTAACTTTTTGCTATTTTTGCTGCTCCTCCCTGATCACCCGGCTGATTGTTCTGAAACTTGACATGAATACAAGACAGGAGCCTGCACAATCGCCCAGGCTTCAATTTTTCGATTTCGGATAATGAAGGCTCCCATGGAGGGTTACACCTCAAAACTTCGGATCCCTATTTTTGCTACTCCTCCCTTATCGTCCAGCTGATTCTTCTGAAACTTGACACATTAATACAATAAAGTAGCCGACACAATCTCTGGGGCTTCGATAATTTTGATAAATGGATCATGGAGGCTCCTGGGGTGGGGGGAGTACCCCCTGAAAGTTTGGATCCCTGCTCGTCCCGTGTTTACCAACCGATTGCTCTGAAACCCGGTATAGCCATTCTCCTCTGGTCCTCAGGATTGATCAGTCTTTGATTTTTTTTTTGATTTTGGATTGAAGGGCTCCCAAGGGTTGTTACCCCTCCCCCCACCCAAACTTTGGATCCCTATTTTTGCTCCTCCTCCCTTATCACCCAGCTGATTGGTTGTTCTGTAACTTGACACATGAATACAAGACAGTAGCCCACGTAATCGCTCGGGCTTCGATTTTTAGGTCATCTCGATCTCCAAGAGAAGACCTTATAAAATGGGTGGTGATGTCCGTCCGGTCGTCTGTTAACATTTTCCTATTTTTGCTGCTCCCTTCTCACCCCGCCGATTGTTCTGAAATGTGACACATGAATACAAGCCTGCACAATTGCTCGGGCTTAGATTTTCTTTTTTTTCTATTTCGGGTCATGGGGGCTCTTGGGGAGGGTGGGGGGGGGGGGGGGGGGGGGGGGGGAGGGTTTGTGGAGTACCCCCTGAAACTTCGGATCCCTTCTTGTCCCTTATTTACCAATCGATTGCTCTGAAACCCGATACAGGCCTTCTCCTCAATGGTCCGCAGGATCGCTCAGTATTAGGCTTTTGAAATTTGGATCAGGGGGGTTTCCCCAAATCTGGATCTCGAGCTTTCGGTACCATGCGAGAGAGTTGGTGTTGATTCGAATCTCGGTCTGAACTACAACCTCAAGAGATAACTGTCAGCCCACTTGGGGCTATTTATTATTGTTATTATTATTTATTTGGGATTCTTTAAATGTAATTATGTTTTCTCCATCTTGTTTTTCTTTTTAACAAGATCAAGGCTCACAGGAGAGTGAGGTAAGTGTTCGTAAAAGGCAACAACCTGACAGTGTGGCAGTGGGAGAACAGTTGGACACAATATGGAAAGGAATGAATGAACAGGTAATGAGGAGTGAAAGGGGCAGGAAACATCAGGTCAGGTTAGGTATGGGAGTTTGTGCCACATCCAATTTCTGCCAGTACTCCAGGGGCTTCAGTCTGGCCATCCCCCAGGCAGATGCTTGGCTCATTCTCATCTCCTTGAGATGCTGATCAACCTGCTGCAACCACAGTGCATATGGCCGGCTCGTTGGCCTTCTCCACTCAGGAGGTGCCCTCGCTGAGAGAATCTTGTGAGCAGGTCAGCATCCGGAAAACGAGGTGTATGTTCATACAGCTGCAGCTGACGCTCACGGACTATGCAGGTAACAAATCTCATTTGAGTCTCTCAGCAAACGCTCGTTGGACACAAAGTTTGACCAGTGATAACCAAGGAATCTCCAAAGAGACCTGATACTGAAGGCATTAAGTCTTTTTCTCAGATCCTTGGTCAGAGTCCAAGTCTCACATCCGTAAAGCAAGACTGGAAGCACCAAGGACTTAAAGACAGACTGTCGTCCTGCATAGGTACTAACAGCACCACACCTCATGATGCTGTGAATCCATGACTCCCCAGGCCCGACCCAGACATCTATCGACTTCTGGTGCACAACATGCAGAGACATGAATATCACTGCCAAGGTAAGTGAAACTCTCTGTGACCTCAATATTCTCGTCATAAACAGGTACAGATAAGATAGAATCATCCAAAATGTCAGTGAAAGCCTGGATTTCAGTTTTGACCCAGGTTAACCGTAATGCCAACGGCTCCGACTCCTAATTCAGCGCCTGGAGGAACCCCATCATGATATCCAGATTAGTCTCCACAAAGATGATTGCATCATCTGTGAAATCAAGATCAGAAATCTTTACATACCCAAATAATGCATCACAGCTTGATCTCTCCTCAATCCTCCCCACAATCCAGTCTTCACAAGTGGTAAAAAGTGTGGGGGCCAGTACACACCTCTGGCAAACTCCAGTAACAACTGGAAATAAGTCAGAGATGGTACCACCACATCTCACAGCACTCTCAGTACCAGAGTAGAGTTCAGACATCAGATCGATCAGTCTTGGTGGCACCCCACGAAGACCAAGAATCCTGCACAGGGCATCCCAATTCACCGAATCAAATGCTTTGTGGAGATCAAAGTAAGCTGCGAGCACCCCCTGCTGTAACTCTCACCTGCATTTGGTGAGGATCTGAAGAGCAAGGATACGGTTAATTGTTAACCTCTTTGGTGTAAAGCCTGACTGCTCTGGGCACTGGTGCTCAAGCAGTTGGTGGCGAACCCTATCAATAATTATGCAAGTAAAGTCCATGCCCGTTACTGAGATCAGCGTCACCCCTCGGTAGTTGTTGCAGTTCAGGCGATCACCCTTCCCTTTCCCGAGAGGGACAAGGCTCCTCTTTCAGTCAGTTGAGATGATGCCTGTGCTCCAAACAGAACACAGAACTGCATGCAATGACGCAAGTACAGCATTTCCACCAGCCTTGAGAAGTTGCACATGGATGCCACAGATCCCAGGAGCTTTTCCCCCTTCAAACTGGTTCACCACAGCCTGTGTTTCCACAAACGAAAGCGGTCCACATTTGATTGTGGGTCAGCAACATCCCTGACATTGTGGTCAGTGACATCCCTGACATCCATCCCCGCATTTGATGGGTCAGTCTGGTACAGCCGCTCAAATTGACCAACTCATTGACCTTCACTTTCAACTCCTCTGTCAAGAGCCCACCACCCTTCACTCTAACTGCAGTACACCGAGGGATGGGCTTGGAGGAACGCAATGCATGGCTTCCACTGTAAGCAGGATGAGAATCACTTGACCACGGGTGATGCTCTACCCCTTCGCAAATTCCTCACACACAGGTCTCCTTGTCCACCCTCAATGAATGTACAGTTTTACGCCTCAGCTCCCTGAACAGCTTAGTTCTGCCAGTAAGCCTGGCCCTATGACTTTGCTCAATAGACAAAGTTCCTTTTTCGCGCCTGACATTGGGTTCCAAGACAAACATTGGCAACATCAAGGATGGTAGTCTTAAAGGCACTCACAACTCTTCAGGATCCCTGAAACATCCAGACCCCCCCCAGATTCTCACTCGACTCATTCTTGCAAACTCCTCGGTTACCCCTCATCCTTGAGCCTGCCAACATCCAGCCTATAATGGGATGGTTCCATTGTCCTGGATTTAAGCTGCAACTTCAGAGTTGCTCAACCACAAGCCCTTGATCTATTGAGGAACTGAGTACTCTCGTAGACCCTGCAGTTCTGAATCATCCTCCAGCGACCATGTGTATAATACAATGCTACTCATTGAGGAAGCATAGTTGTGTTTAAGTGAATTGGTTGGTTATGTCGGATTAATTGGGGTGTGAAAGATTGTGGAAAGGGATGGGGGGAGGGGGTGTGGTGACAGAGACTGCACGAAACTCCAGAGGAAAAAGTGACATTGAACAGCGACAGAAAGGTCGTTCAACAAAAGCAAGTAAAGAGGAACAAAAGAAAGAGCTGTGAAGTTATAACTGAATTATATATCACTTTTTTTACAAGAGTTTGTACATTAATAATTTAACACATGTCTGATGCTGTAACTTTGATCTTGAGATCGCGTGATGTGATATTACCATTTTACCATAAACTGTCAAGCTGACACCAAGCCAATGCTAACAAGCCCCACATAGTTGAGATGTTTGTTGTCTATGGAGAATGGTGATGGTTCATGGACAACCAATATCTCAACAATATCTTGTGAGTTTATCAGATAATAGACCCTGAGGGTTCTCATAATTGCTACTCATTTGCAAACACATGATGTTACCTGTGGCTTCTTTTATTTAAATACCAGCAAAGACCACCTGTTGCTTCGCTGATGGGGCTGTGAAGGGGAAGGGGGTGGAGAAAGAGAGAGGAGGGGAGGGAGAGATGGGAGCCAGCGAGGACGGAGGGAAGGGAAGGGCGGGGAGAGAAGGGAGCGGAAGCAAGGAGTGGGTGAAGAAGGCGAAGCTAGGAAGGAGAGCAGAGGAGATGGGATGGGTGGAGGTGGGAGAGTAATGCCTCACAAAATGTTGCTATACACTGTGAGAGAGAGAGGAGAGAGAGAGACAGACAGACAGACAGACAGACGGGGGGGAGAGAGACAGACAGAAAGAGAGAGAGGGGGTAGAGGGAGAGAGAGAGAGAGAACATATATATTATATATATATATATATATTATATATATATATATATATATATATACACACAGACACACAGAGACAAATAGAGAAGGGGGGGGGGGGGGGAGAGAAACAGACAGACAGAGAAAGAGAGGGGGGTAGAGGGAGAGAGAGAGAGAGATAAAAAAATATAAATATAATTATATATCTATATATACCACAGAGACACACAGAAACAAATAGAGAAGGGGGGGAGAGACAGACAGAAAGAGAGGGGGGAGATAGACAGACAGAAAGAGAGGGGTGGGAGAGACAGACAGACAGAAGAGAAGGGGTAGAGGGAGAGAGAGAAGAGAGAAGATATATATATATATATACACACAAGACGCACAGAGACACACAGAGACAAATAGAGAAGGGGGGGAGAGACAGACAGAAAGAGAGGGGGAGAGAGACAGACAGAGAGAGGGGGGGGGAGAGACAGACAGAAGAGAGAGGGGTGGGGGAGAGAGACAGACAGAAGAGAGAGAGGGGGGGTGGGGAGAGACAGAAGAGAGAGGGGGGGAGGGAGAGAGACAGACAGAAAGAGAGAGAGAGGGGGGGGGAGAGACAGACAGAAAGAGGGGGGGGAGACAGACAGACAGTAGAGAGGGGGGGAGACGACAGACAGAAAGAGAGGGGGAGACAGACAGAGAGAGAGAGAGGGTGGGAGAGACAGACGAAAGAGAGAGTGGGGGGGGGGAGAGACAGAAAGAGAGAAGGGGGAGGAGACAAACAGAAAGAGAGGGGGGAGGAGAGAGACAGACAGAAAGAGAGAAGGGGGAGGGCAGACAGAAAAGAGGGGGGGAGAGAGACAGAGGGAGAGGACAGAGAGAAGGGGGAGAGGACAGACAGAGAGAGAGAGAGGGGGGGAGAGACAGAGAAAGAGAGAGGGAGAGAGAGACAGAAAGAGAGAGAGGGGGTTGAGACAGAAAGAGGAGAGGGGCGGGGGGGGGGGAGAGAGACAGACAGAAAGAGAAGAGGGCGGGGGAGAGAGAGACAGACAGAAGAGAGGGGGGAGAGACAGACAGACAGAAGAGGAGGGGGGAGAAGACAGAGAGAAAGAGAGGGGGTGGGACAGACAGACAGACAGAAGAGAGGGGGGGGTAGAGGGAGAGAGAGAGAAGAGAGAGATATATAGACTGTATATATAGATCACACAGAGGACAAATAGAGAAGGGGGGAGGAGACAGACAGAAAGGAGGGAGAGAGAACAGACAGAGAGAGAGGGGGGGAGAGACAGACAGAAAGAGAGAGGGGGGAGAGAGACAGAAGAAGAGAGAGAGGGGGGAGAGGACAGAAAGAGAGAGAAGGGGGAGAGGAGAGAGACAGACAGAAAGAGAGAGAGGGGGGAGATAGACAGACAGAAAGAGAGGGGGAGAGACAGACAGCAGACAAAAGAGAGAGGGGGAGAGAGACAGCAGAGGAAAGAGAGGGGGTGGGAGACAGACAGAGAAAGAGAGGGGGCAGAGAGAGACAGACAGACAGACAGAAAGAGAGGGGGGCAGAGAGACAGACAGAAAGAGAGAGGTTGGGGGGGAGAGAGAGACAGACAGGAAGGAGAAGGGGGGGAGGGAGACAGACAGAGAGAAGAGGAGAGGGGGGGAGAGAGAGACAACAGAGAGAGAGAGAGAGAAGACAGAAAGAGAGGGGGGGGGGGGGGAGAGAAAAGACAGACAGACAAGAGAGGGGGAGACAGAAACAAGAGGATTAAAGGAGGACGGGGCGGGCAGAAGGGGAGGAATTAGGCAGACAGAAGCGAGACAGAAAAGAGCGGGGTCAGAGGAGCGAGGGAGGTGGGAGAGGAGAGAGAGATGAGAAGATATATATATAATAATATTATATTATATTATATAGTTTCTTGATAGAGATACACACAAGACACACAGATACAAATAGAGAAGGGGGGGAGAGACAGACAGAAGAGAGAGAGGGGGGGGGGAGGACAGAAAGAGAGAGAGGGGGGAGGGAGAGAGACAAGAAAGGAGAGGAGAGGGGGGGGAGAGACCGGAAAGAAGACAGGAGAGGGAGGGGGGGGGAGGAGGAGAGAAGAAGAGCGGGGGGGAGGAGAGACAGAAGACCAGAAAGACGAGAGGGGGAGAGACAGACAAGAAAGAGAGAGGGGAAGAGAACAGACAGAGAGAGAGACGAGACAGACAGAAAGAGACGAGAGGGGGAGGGAAGAGAGACAGACAGAAAGAAGAGGGTCGGGGGGGAGAGAGAGACAGACAAAAGAGAAGGGGGAGAGAGCAGACAGAAAAGGAAAGAGGGGGGGAGAGAAGACAGACAGAAAGAGAGGGGGGGGAGAGAGACAGACAGAAGAGAGAGGTGGGGGGGGGGAGAAGGAAAACAGACAGAAAGAGCAAGGGGGCTGAGAGAGAAAGACAGACAGAAAGAGAAGGGATGGGGGGGGGGAGACCGACAAAAAAGAGAGAGGGGGGGAGAGACAGGACAGAAATAGAGAGGGGGAGAGAGACAGACAGAAGAGAGAAGGGGGGGAGTAGAGAAAGAGAGAGAGAGAGAGAGAGAGAGAGAGAGAGAGAGAGAGAGAGAGAGAGAGAGAGACAGAGGTGTGGGAGGAGAGTGGTGCATTTTAATCAGAGGGGGAGCGAGGAGGGAACAGACAGAGAGAGTGTGGGGGGGGGGGGTGGGTTAGGATGAAAAAAAATTAATAGACAGAGAGATGAGGTGTGGAGGTGGCATTGGCAAATAAAGCGATATGTTTGCTTAATGACCGAAACAAATAATAATTTAAAAAAATCTCATGTCAGAATAGCTGCACACACAATGACACAACAGAGTTTGTGAAGTAATCTGCTGGCGCATCTGCAAAAACTTTTATATCCCAGTTCCAGAAAATGTGTGGGAACATGAACCAAAAGCATGGACTGAAAACATGGAAGTATCTACCGCTCACGTACGACCTAATGATCCCATTGAGTGTGAACATCGAAAACAAAGCGTTGTGACCAGATATCATTCATGGACACAAAAAAAAGAGAAGAAGGTCTTGCAAAGTGAGGTGTTAAATAGCAGTGATTTTGGACTAAATGCAGAAATCAAGAAAATGACCAAATTCCAAGACCTCAAGAATGAAGTGAGAAGATCCTGGAATCTGAAGATTGCCAAAATTGTACCAGTGATACAGCTGCAGGAATGATGACGAAGAACCTCACAGAGATATTCAAAACCATCCCTGGGAATATTTCAAACGAACTACAGTTGGAAGGTGTCCCGAGTTCAGTGACGATCCTGAAGAGAGCCCTCGACACAAAACTTTGAGAACAGAAAACTTCACAGCTTGGTCCACGAATCGTGACCCCTTACCGAAATGAAGGTGGATGCTTTGAGCCTGCCCTGGGAGGATTCCAACTCCATTCCACATTTTGCAACACACACATACACACACACACACACACACACACACACACATTACCTTTTATTAGGATAGATCGAGAGCGGAGTCATAAAAATATTTGTACTCACTTTGGAATTTTGAGTCTTTTGAGGTTTGTTTTTATTTTACAAATTATAAACAGTTTATTTGTAAACCGATGCTTGCCTGAAACATGAACAATGGGAATGTTGTGTGCTTCTTACAGTATGAAGTTGAATTGGGACTGGTGTCTGTCTCCTTGGACACACTGTTTCTTGGCTTGGAATGCAGCCTTCTGGCCCTGCCTGTCATCGCCATCCTCACCTTTGCATTCAGCTGCAGCAATAAGGTTTCACTACGGCACACACAGTGTGTAATACAAATTTCCACCGCAGAATGCATTTGGGAACTGGCAGTTAAGCGCAGAGGTACCATTATCGTCATTGAACTGTCTCGTCTGGGTTTCATTAACAACTCAACTCTAAACTGTCCACTTGGTGTTTCACAAGCAAGTCATTGTATTAATGAGTGCACCTTCCTTCAGAGGGATTTTAAGCCAGTCACCTGTGCATTAACATTTGCTGGTGGATGTTAAAGACACCACAGTGTCCTTTGCACTGTGGCCATTGTGCCAAATTCCTGACCTAAACCTGTTCCCTGAAACTTTGGCGAGATCACCAGAGTCATTTCCTGGTGTTATTGCCAAGAACAGTGTTACCCAGACTGTGAAATAACATGTGCAGTGTTTGGACTTAAGGAATAAGTTGGAGTCCGATATTTTCAAGGGGGAAATGCTAAAACAAGACTCACTGTTTCTCTCTTGGTTTGGAGATCTACATCTCCTGTGTGTATTTAGCATTGCCTTTTCAGAAATTATTACTCTTATTATGATTATTATGATTATTATTTTATCATCATTATTATTATTTGTTATAAATGTAGCCGGCATTTTTCAATGTGGAATATTTTTTTTCCCTTGTTCCTCTGCTTCCATGTTTCATTCACGCTTTTACAAGTCACTCTAAAATTTAGAGTGACTTGTAAAACGTGAATGAAACATGGAAGCAGAGGAACAAGGGAAAAAAATATTCCACATTGAAAATGCCACATATTCCACATTGAAAAAATAGAGTCTAAATGCTCTTATTTTTCCAACATCGCAATTTTGCAGTGTTTTCAAACATTTTCACCCTTTCACAAGTTTTGACATCTGTTAAAGCAGACAGCTCGCTCATAACTGACATATAACAGATTACATGTGGTGTAGCCTTGCATTGGTGGAATAAGGAAGTATATGACAAAATAATCATTGACATGTAAAACCTCAAAAGTAGTTTATTTAATGACTTGTTGCAAATGTGCGATCAATATGTTGGTGAAACGATGCAGAGATGTAATGTGCGAATGAATGCACACATGAGCGGCACAAGAAACCCAGATAAAACCACTGGTTGTCCACAACTCACTCATCACTTTACACGTGGATGCTGTCAAAATGCGAGCTTCAATGTTTAGGTTGTAGAAAAGATGAGCAGTAATGGCCGAAAAAAGGATGGGCTGGAAGCGAAAACAATCACTCAATTATGTAAACGTAGGTAACTTTTCTGGATTGAAGAATTAAGAACTACTTACCCATTTGGATTAAATGAAATAATTAATGATACATACACACAAAATAATGGCCCAAACATAATCGCCTCTGTTTTAAACGCCTAACCACGAGACTCAGAGACACTGTACATAATTATGGACTTAAATGTCCGGTTACAGACACACCACAACTTAACAAATTATTACTTAACAGCACTAGAAGTGAGATCAATACTTTTAAAAAGGAACAACTGAAAGGGGTTTGCCAAATCATTTAACAGATTAATGGAAGAGGATGATCAAGAGGACCGCCCAATCCAACACATGGAAACAGTTCTGGACATGATTGACCATAGAATGTAAAAAGAGAAATCTAAAGAGGTCATTCTTGAAAAGACAATGACATCATCAAAATTATGTTTGATAACAAAGGGTAGAAATGATCAAAATAGAGAAAATACAACAGAAGGAAGTGTGGGGTAAACTCCCAAAATAATACAACAAAGAGAACCAACAAGGGTTGTGTACACTTCACGAAATGCCATGAGGAGAAAAATCTTCATCTATAAGGAAACTGTGCAATATATAGACGTCGGGGAATGGTTGAGTAACACACATCATTGTAATTGTGAACATTCCATATATAAAGATCCACATCAAAAACACATTATCACACGTGATCTCAGAATAGTGAAACATGTAGAATTACGTACATTACTAAAAAATTAGAAGGGCACTGCACTCGGTAGAGCGCATACCTCCGCCACACAATGCTTGAACCACGAGAACATATTGGGCCCAATACATTTTTTTTTAAATATCATGCTATATATCGTTTTTGGCTCTATCTCTCAAAGGTGAAGAATCACTTTAAAAATTATCAGATCCGGATCGTCACCAAAATCGAAACAATTCGTCCCTGCCAAACACCCAACCTGTCCACCAAGTTTCATCTGAATCCGTCCACAACTTTTTGAGATATCATGCTATATATTAGTTTCACCCAAACTCTCGATGGTGAAGAATCACTTCAAAATTTGTCAGATCTGGATCCGGATTCAGATCTTCACCAAAATCGAATCAATTCGTCATTGCCAAACACCCAACATGTCCACCAAGTTTTGTCCGAATCCGTCCCCAACTTTTTGAGATATCGTGCTTTATATCGTTTTTGGCCAGATCTTTCAATGGTGAAGAATCACTGAAAAAATTCTAGTCGTCGGATCTGGATCCGGATCTTCACCAAAATCTAATCAGTTAATCCTTGTCACACACCAAACCAGTCCACAAAATTTCATCCGGATCCGTCCAAAACTTTTTGAGATATCCTGCAAACAGACAAACGAACGAGCAAACAGCCAAACAAGATGTTGTGCAGAACATGATACTTGCAACATCCATAAAACAAATTTGAAATCAAAAATATTTGGTGGTTGAATTCATTGACCAAATATGCAACTCCTCTTCAAATGTCAAGTGAATCGGATGAAAATTGAGGATTTTAGAATTACCACCTTAGTTGTTGACCTTGAGCTTATGTTGGCCTTTTGGATGTTGACCTCAAAAATAATTGGCTAGTTGAACTAATTAACTTGAAATATAACTTCTCATCAAATTTCAACTCAATCAGATGAAAATTGAGGATTTTAGAAATACCACCCTAGTTGTTGATCCTTGGCCTATGCTGACCTTTTGGTCCATGTTGACCTCAAAAATAATTGATTGGTTGAATTCAGTGACCTGAAATATAAATCCTCTTCAAATTTCAAGTCAATCGGATGAAAATTGAGGATTTTAGAAATACCATCTTCGTTGTTGACCTTGAGCCTATGTTGACCTTTTGACCTCAAAATCAAAAGGCTTCTTCCTAATGACAAACTCTACCCTGTGGTGAAGTTTCGTGAAGATCGGTTTAAAATTGTGACCTGTAGGTGACAAACAGACAGACAAAATAACAAAATCGACGAACCAATATACTTGAAAAATCTTCGAATTTGCAAGTAACAAACAGACAGAACAAGCCAGTAGGCGACGAGGGATTCGCTAGGATCGAAGCGTTGGATACTTTTCGATTCTGACCGATCCACCGACGGAAGATTCATTGCCAAGACGTATTGGTTCACATACAATTGTTCCTCTACCTGGCAAGATTTTTCCTATGCGTATTTTGCCAACTGCACTCCTCATAAAAAATGACGGTAGATAGACACCCTATTTTGAAGGACTACCATTTGAAAAAAATCGGTTTGCTGGTTTGTGCTGTGGAGCCTCGCGTTGCAGACACACACACACACACACACACACACACACACACACACACACACACACCGGAAACCGATAAACTTCTCTCAATGCTCTTGTTTGACCACACTTCCTGAGCCACACAATATTTCATAAGCCACGCCCACTTTCTACGCCACTCACTTCTACTAATAATAAATAATTGGAGGTGTTGTGTGGGTCGTGGAATCGTTTTCGGTAAATAAATAAATAATTGGAGGTGGTGTGTGGGTCGTGGATCGTTTTCGGTAAATAAATAAATTAATTAGGTGGTGTGTGGATCGTGGAATCGTTTACGGAAAATAAATAAATAATTGGAGGCGGAGTGTGGGTCGTGGAATCGCTTTTCGGTAAATAAATAAATAATTGGAGGGGTGGTGTGTGGGTAGGGAATCGTTTCGGTAAATAAATAAATAATTGGAGGTGGTGTGTGGGTGGGGAATCGTTATAATAATAATATAATTGGAGGTGGTGTGTGTGGTCGTGGAATCGTTTTCAGTAAATAAATAAATAATGAAGTGTGTGTTGGGTCGTGGAATCGTTTTCGGTAAATAAATAAACATATTATATTATTAGAAATCCACAAAGACAGAAATGCCGGTGATTCCATTTATTTTGGATCCTTTTCACTTTGTCAATAACGTTTGGATCGAGGAGAGATCGAAGGTGGAACGACGGTGTTAGTTCCTTACAAACACTGTATACACACCTTAAATGACGGTAAATAGACACCCGATTTTGAAGGACTACCATTTGAAAAAATAAACCTCAATCAAAAATCGGCTCTGAGTAAAATTTTCTAAATATCTCGAAGTGTTTAATTCCGAAGTCTCGTTTCTCTAATTCAAAACTGAAGGACAAGTATTGAAAATACTGTACGCGGTTTTCGGCCGCTGCACAGCAACGGGTGGTTGCTAGGCAACGAAATTCAAACGCGCACCTTCCCAGACCATATGGCACCTGGGCAAAGTTTCATCGAAATTGGTTCGCTGGTTCGTGCTGTGGAGCCTCGCGTTGCACACACACACACACACACACAACACACACACACACACACACACACACACACACACACACACACACACACACAACACACACACACAGAGGAAAACCCGACAATAAGGGATATCTAGCATATATAGCGAATCCAAAAAGGGTGAAAACATAACCTCCATCACCTTCGGTGGTGGAGGTAATGATCTATCCCACATGAGCACATGGTCCACGCTGAGGCCGTACATTGTACTATCTACCCTGGATCACACACATAACATGAAACATCAATCAGCACCTTGTGATCCCTCCAATATGGTGGACAATTCAAACCGTTTTGTTCTCTTGTTTTTATTAACTAAGATATTGACCGATCTACACTACAAGACTCTCCTCCAGTGTGTCTGTCCATTCAGGGTGGAGCTTCCCTCATTCAAGGAGGGGGCTTCCTTTGTTCAGGAAAGTGCTTCAAAATTAAATCGTCACCATTTTGTTTGTTCTGCTAGCTCTGAGGATCCATATGTCTCTTTTGTGAGGCCCACACTTTCTGACTCTCTCACAACTTTATCGAAACTCAAATTCGATATGTAATTTCATTTTGCATTTCATTCGGGAGGGGAGAGAGGGGATGGGAGTGGGGTAGAGATCATGGGGGAGAGGAGAGGGGTTGGGTTGAGGTCTTGAAGTCACATTTTACATTTACATGGAATTTCCACAGGTCCCTGTTCGTCTAAGAATATTTTACACCCCATTATTGTCCCAATATTTTCTGCCGACCAGCTTTAACCTTTTCTCTGTGCGTGTGCGTTCAGATAACAAGTCCAATGGTGAATGGAAAGGTTAGCCCGTCAGAAATGGAGCTTCAACAAACTTTGGACATTTGCTTCTCCGACGGTATGCACATTTGCACTGGATATTCCGAGTCGTTCAATCTGATCAATTCGCTGAAATATTTCGTTTATTTTTTTTTCTTCCTCTTTGCAAGAGCAAGGCTTATGGAAGAGTAAAATAGAACTGACAATGGGACAAACTTCCGAGGAATCAATAAATGAACAGCGTATGAGGGGAGGAAACACCGGAGCTAGCAAGTGAAATGGTTGGGTTAGGAAAGGTTCATGGGGTTAATAAAGATCATCAACCAGTCAGGATAAGGGATGAGAAGAGGTGGTGGTGCACTACTTGCTTGATGTCTTGCATTATTAAGATAAATACCAAAATAATGGAGATGGTAACGATGGAAATATTGTATTTCCCATGGAAAAGCTTCACAGTGTTAAACTGCGGTAAATGAAATGAAATGAGGTGAGGTGGTCGAGCATGCACGGGCACAGGTGGTCCTAGCAATGATAAATAATAACTTATGGACCTTAGTTGGGAGAAAGTTAAACGGGATCTTGTTTACCTGCTTTTCACTTGTCGAATACATGCAAGATGGCGAAAAGCTTCGACCAAGCATCTCTCTTCATTTGTTACCGATGATATCTGATTGTGTTCAACCCAAGACAACCTAACTTTTGATGTACACACAAGTGTTTGAATCTATCATTTGTGTGCAGCCTCACCTGCAGGTGGTGTGCTGCATTTAGACTGCACCCCTTCGTTACCTGGCCAGATCTCACGACCGTCCCGTGGATGCTCCGTACTCATTTGGACTCTTTGTTGGAGTGTTACTCTTTCGGGCACAGTTTTTACCTGCTTGCTTGGCTTCAGGTAGGACCGAGATTTAAATATATAAACGAAGTCAGTGTTTGGACTCGTGTCGTTTTGTACAAAGGAAAAAGCATGAGGTTTGGGTAATTGCAGATTTGTGTGCCTGTTTTCAAGCTCACAAGATGGCTTGTCTGCTGTGTTATTGAATAGTCGCACAATTTCATGAATTTGAACTGGATGAGAAACAAACACATTTTGTTAACAAGTTCAAATTTCAGTCACACGACGTTCCATGCATCCATCCATTGGGACCATACTCCGTGCAGAGCATTGGTGCTGCCTCAGCAGTCTCCTTGGCTTTTGGGAACAATCCTGGACGGATCGCCACTCCGACACAGACACTACGTTCAAACACACAAATATTTGTTAAATCAGACGACTTTGTGAAACACAAATGATTTGGTAAGTTCGGCGAGGGACTATAAAAGCCTTGATTACCCCCAGAACATGGCTGGAGAGGTATATAGATCGTTTGTGATTCCTTCCATTTCGATAAAACAGTTTGGATCCTCAATTCCTGTGAAACAAATTTCCAGTGCCATCCCTCCTCACCCACCATCCCCTCCTGAGATTATAGATTATTCGATTCAGGAACTTGTGCTCTGCATTGAATGTGAAAGAACAGTTTTTTCTGTCTTGTAGAAATCAAAATAAAGACCAATTACTGCACACACAGTCCATGAAGGAACTCGGATGTAACCACACACACACACGCACACACCCCACACATCCACACACAAACAAATACATATATATAGTATATATATATATATATATATATATATATATATATATATATATATATATAATATATATTATAATATACAGTGGGGAGAACAAGTATTTGATACAGCTGCCGATTTGAGGTT
>CM068955.1:11417332-11434003 GCA_035128595.1 Eptatretus atami
AATACATATATATTAAATATATTAATATAATATTAATTATATATATATATATATATTATATTATAATAATATATATAACATACACACACACACACATTTTCATTCGTAATAATAATTAAATAATTTACCTCACTAAAATAATTAATTCGTTATTATATAAATGTAATGCAATAGGAACTGGTTTTTATGAAAACAACCAAACTTAAATAAGGGTGAGATGAGTCGAAAGACATCCTCACAAGACCTGATCAAAAAATCAGCCAAATATCCTTTGTTTGACATGATGGAAAAAACCTTCTCAGCACATCCACAAAATCATCGTTTACTGAACAAATTCTCACAAATCTAAGTGTCTGATATAAAGACATGGTAACCATTTAATTGTACATATTGATACCTGGAAAGGTGTACAAGACTCCGGAACTGAATCATGAACTTATGATGTACACTTGAACTAAAACCATTCTGTACAACTCTAACCAACACACCAGATATGGAGCAACTGTTACAATCATTACCATCCTGTTTACAATCAGACTATCCGGATAAATCTTGTGAAGCTGCTATCAAAAACATTATAGTTAACCACACAAATATCATCTATGTAACGACATATGTACTGGTCGTGGCCAAAATATTGCACCCTTGCACTTTTTTAAATAATGCACCATTTTTCCAGAAAATTGTTGAAATTAATAAATATCTTTGGATCCACACATGTATTTCTTTGGTTTGCATGGAACAAAACAAAGCTGAAAAATTACGAAATCTTCGCTTATTCCACACGGAAATCTAAATGTCCGGACAATATTATTGTTATTGGCACTTTAGAAGTTGTGAGAAAATACTGAGATTTTCAAGCAGGTGATTCTCCTCTACTTTGTGATTGACCTCACCTGTGGTGAGTTGCAGGTGCCTGCCAATATAAAATCACTCATTCAACCACGCTCTAACCTAATTTTATTTCTGTCGGACTGGCAACCACCGACCGATTGTGCACAATGACCAGGAGCTGCTTAGCGACACAACTGCTGCTGGCACAGAGTATGGTCCCAATGGATGGATGAATCAACCAGTTTGAATAGAGAAAAGGAGTTATTCTGTTGTTTTGTGTCACTGTGTGTACTGCAAGAGCATGGAGAAAAAAATGAAAACCAGAGAATTGTCTGAGGAGGTCAGACACAAGATTACAGCCAAGCATGGACAATCTCAAGGCTACAAAGTCCATCTCCAGAAGTCCTTGATTGTTCCGTGTCCCCGTACACAATGCAACAGATTCAAGCTGCCTCACAGATTCAAGCTGACTTCAGACACAAGGTAGACAGTTAACTGCACCATCCATCGCCAACTCATTGAAAGGGGGTTCCAGGTAGGGAGACGCCAGGAGGGACCCCCACTGCTGAGAGAGACATAAGAAAAGCCAAACTGGAGTTGCCACAAACACCTGAACAAGCAAATCCTTCTGGGAGAATGTCCTGTGGGCAAGATGAGTCCAAATTAGAGCTTTTGGTAAAGCACATCATCTCATGTTTCAGAAAACAAAATGAATCTCTTCAAGAGAAGAAACCTTTCCCTCCAGTCAAGCATGGAGGAGAGTCAGTGATGTTTTGGGTGCTTACTGCGCTCTGGCACTGGGTGCCTTGAATTGTGTACGGCATCCTGAAATCATGGAGATTACCAAGAGGCATTTTGGAGCACAATGATTCACCGTGTCAGAAAAGCTGGGTCTCCGTCGAAGTCATGGGTCTTGACCCAAACAAGGACATAATGTGTCCACGAGCGCGTCCTAAAGATTTGGTCCGGGCTTTAAAAAAAAAAAAAAACACAACAACTTCCGATATTTCGTCAAACTTGATTTACGCAATAGCGAAACGGCGTCATAATCTCTTACGTAATACGATATATCGGTATGTTACGAAAATATAATGTATTTACGAAATACCATACGATAAAGGAAATATGCTTTAAATGTAACGTGAACTTTTCGAAACTTTAAAGACATGGTCCGACTATATTTAAAAAGTTGTCGATTATCTCAAAAGGCACCGTCTATGTGAGGATTGTACCATTGTGCCTATATTTAAGGAATCCGGATCATCTACTAGATCGAGCCTCGAGATCAGTGTCCTCAAGGAAAGTTTGTCCAAAAAGGAAGAAGAACGAAGAGAGAACAAACAACGCCGGAGCTCTCTATGAGCACGTTCGTACTGAACGCTTGCTAAAAAATGACACCAAGCAGACTTCTAAAGGCACCCAAAAATGTTCAAGACAAAACCCTGACTGTTTGAAGTGGCCAGCAATGAGTCCAGATCTAAATCCCATTGAACACCTGTGGTAGATCTGAAATAGCAGTTGGGAGAAGGAACCTTCAAATCTTGGAGAACTGGAGCAGTTGCACAACAAGAGTTGGTCAAACTGTCAGTAGAAGTGTAGGAAACTCATTCATGGCTACAGGAACCCTTGACTGCAGTTATTTTGTCCAAAGGCTGTGATACCAAATATTAGTCTGGGTGTCAATAATTTGTAATGCCATCTGTTTTTGATCAGGACTAATGATCCTTTTAAATCCGAAAAATAATAAAAGGTTCCATCATCTAACAGGAAATAAAGAATTTACCCAAATACTTTTGTCAATTTCAACTTATTTTCGAGAAAATGTGAGTTATTAAAAAAGTGCAAGAGTGCCAATATTTTTGCCAAGACTGTATAAGATAACATTTTTAGCTGAGGCTAATTTTTTTTCTTCCTTCATCAGTTCTGCATGAAAGAAAATTCACAGAAAATGTTAAAATGTCTGCTGTCGGGGGGCTGCAATCCACCCATGGGAATCCTTGAACCTGCGAAACTAATCCCATCAAGACACAAAGTATAAACAAAATATAAAACCTTGTCAATCACTTGAAGAGTGAATCCCTCACGAGTACTAAATCCAAATTTGTATTTAAAGTTGAAAATCAAAAACTCAACTGATTGATATTGAGGCATCTAATTCTACTAAGAACTCTAAGAAGAATTAAGGTTTAGAAAGTGTTTATACCAGAATTCTTCTCAATTACTGAACAATATTTCCTGACTGTTCTCCAGAAATGTACACAAATAATCCTCATTCTGGTGGAATAAGGGTTCGGGATATCACCAAACACACAAATAATGTTTGGTAAAACGCTGTCAATTCGTTCCATAATCCTCGAGAGTGCTGGCAATTTGGTCACTGTCACTCGACTACTTATTTTCCTGACTTGTTCTCCTCTGTCACAGGTTCATCCATCCAAAATCCTGCTGTGGTCAATATGTCTTGCTCTCTCTTCTGGGCTCTCTATTCATCTTCCAGCCTCTACTCGTAACCATTGTCACAGCATTTAATAGAGGTTAAATATTATCAGGGAGTAATTGTGGAGCGAGTGATTTTATTTAAGGCATTAAAATGTTTCCACAGTGTTTTCGTGCTGGCATATATGTGAACAGCAAACGACGGCAGTGCACCGTTGCTTTCTCATACTCTGTGATAGGTGGAGACGATCTGTTTGCTAAGCTGGTGTGCTTTTTTTCTCATCGTAGGAAGGGGAAATTATTGATTTCAAGATGTTATGTTGTTTTTCCATTATGAATGTATGTATGTCCGTCTTCACCCATGATTGACAGCTGAGTGACGGAACCACATTGTAACGATGAAACTTAACTCAAGTACGCCAGAGGACCAAAAGAACGCCCTCTCCCGAGGCAAAAGACCAACATTACCCTGTGAAACCAAACAAAACAGAACGAGGACAAAAACCAAAACTGAGAAAGGCCTGAGACCCAAAGAGCTAGATCGCAAACACCTGAAAGAGCCGAAGGACCCGAAAGACCCAAGGCATCCAAAAGACCGTGCACATAAAGTCTGAAGACCCACTCAAGACTACAACAAGACCCGAGGAATCTAAACACTCAAATACCCGAGTCCGCCGAGACCTAAAGACCCAACCACCCAGACCTAAAAACCCCAAGGACCCCAAAATACGTCCGAGAGCAAAAGACTCCGAAGGAACCAAAAGACCCAACGGACTACTGGGAACCCATGGAAATTCTCCATAATGTAAATGTACTTCAGGTCCCCAAAACCCACACAAAACACACACGACACTCCAAATCCTCATCCACCCCCCCTCCATCTCACCCGTCTCTACCCCCCCCCCTCCACCACACTCAAACTTTGTGCTCCCGTCCCCTTCTTCAAATCCTCAATTCCCTTCCAACCCAAATCCTCAACTTCCTCCCACCCCCTCTAAAGCCCGCAAACCACTCTCTCCCCTCTCTGCCCCCTCCCCCACCAATTCTGTTATCCCCCTCCCCCATTTTTTCTTCAAGTCCTCAGCTGCTCAAACCAAGTACTAACCCCCTTCCTACACCAATTTCTCACATCCTGCCTCCCCCCTCCTTTCAACGCTCAATCTCCCTCTTCCTTACAATAACCATTTTATCATACCCCCCACCCCCAACAATCTGTCCTCCCCTCCCCAGTCTTCCGTTCTTAACAACGTACACAAAGATACATAGGCGAACTTTGCACATGAGTAGGCCATCGTGGCCGATCATGCCTGCGTTGTCCTGTCCCCGTTTGTTCAGAATAATATGATAAAAAGAAATAAAGACGGAATGTTAAACATTCCCCTTCTTCCCTTATTTTTCCTAATTCATCAACCGGTGTTGTTTGTTACTTGCAAAACGAACGATTTCTTCAAGTCTATTGGTCAGTCGATTGTTATTGTCTGTTTGTCTTGTCTGCTGTTTTCACCTACAGGTCCACAATTTATAAAACCGTAATCTCACAAA
The DNA here is from genome assembly GCA_035128595.1 of Eptatretus atami. Classification (NCBI taxonomy): domain Eukaryota; kingdom Metazoa; phylum Chordata; class Myxini; order Myxiniformes; family Myxinidae; genus Eptatretus; species Eptatretus atami. The sequence goes on from CM068955.1 coordinate 11,422,145, forward strand.
CTTCACCACATGCCAGAGTTACCATAAGGAAGAAGCCTATTGTTTTTGAGGTCAAAATTCAACATAGCCATCGGTCAAACAACGAATTGGTGTTTCTAAATCCTCAATTTCATCGATTACTGAAAATTTGAAGAGATTTCATTTCAGGTCACTAAATTCAAGCGATCAATTATAATCTTTAGATCAACATTGACAAGGTTTGCAAACATAGGCCGAATTTCGAAATTGTCAATTTTCATCCGATTGACTAAATTTTGAAGAGGAGTCGCATATTTGGCATGGAATTCAGCCACCAATATTTGTCAAGGTCAAAATTGTTTTATGGATTTTGCACATGTCGTGCTTGCACCGACGTCTTCTGTTTTTACTTGCAAATCGAAGGTTTTTCAAGTTTATTGGTTCGTCGATTTTGTTATTCTGTCTGTCTTGCTTCTTATTGCCTCCAGTCACAATTAAAAGCGATCTGCACGAACTTCACACATGTAGAGTTGTCATGAGGAAGAAGCCTATTGTTTTGAGGTTCAAAAGGTCAAAACAGGAGGCCCAAGGTCAACTTCCTTAAGATTTCTTGAAATCCTCAAATTTCATCCGAGGTTGACTTGAAATTGAGGAATTTGTATTTCAGTCACAGAATCAACTAGCCAATTATTTTGAGGCAACATGACCAAAGTTGGTCAGCCTAGCAAAGGTGAACAAACTAAGCTAATTTACAAAATCTCATTTTCATCCATTGACTGACATTGAAGGAGTTGCCACATCAGCTTGTTGAATTCACCACAATTATTTTTGAGGTTCAATTTAGACCAACAGCTCAACATGAGGCCAAAATTCTGTCATTGTTGTCCCCAATTTGTCATCCGATTTGTTTCGATTTTCATCGCACTGAGGAGTTGAATTAATTATTTTTTTTTTCAGCCAGTGAGTGTTTTGAATTATAAACAGTCCGTATTTTTGTCTTCATCACGGATTATTTTTGCTACACAGAAGCTGTCAGTTGCTTAGACACCACCCAAATAAAGTATTCATCAGAAGAACGTGTTAATGTTCTGAACAAATCGCACGTCGTTGTCCTCTCTAGTAGACACAGACACATCAACTTTGACACCCATCAGCAACTGACCCCTCTCCTGAATCTGCTGTTTCCGTCACTTCGTCATGTATGAGTCGGTAGTGGGGGGATGGTGCCATGGGCGAAAACATAAAGAAAAACACCACAGCTAACTCAATACCATGCGACTCTTTGCCTTCTGATTGCCAATCACCCACTGTTGACTATGCTTGTTTCTCGTTGCGGATGAACCCCTATTGACGGACTACTTAATTAGTGACTTATTTTGGCATGACCAACATGCTCAGGACAGCCTTTCACACCAGTGCAATTGAATCAAACTGCACGAGCTATCCAGCCATCACGAGTGTTTTTAACCACCACTTTCATCCCTGCCTCCCTGCAGGCAATTTCAAGCAGGTAACCTTCCCGCTGCAAAAATTACCTGAAAGCACCTCGGCTGAGATAGTAGCAAGCACTTACTCACATCCGTGTGCTATTCATCCGAGCCGCGAGCCTGCTCCAAATAGGAAGTGCGAGAGGGAATGCTGCTTTATGCATTCCTGTGTTCTCCACCCGCACAACACTGAAATTCTCTTCTTGCTGGTTGAAGAAGAAATAATAAAGCAACTTGACAAAAGTCCATATCAAGGAGAAAAGTCTAAATATGAAAGGCTTTCCATTTGTGTCCAAAATGTCTCTTATGAATGTGGCTTTTGCAATAATTACTTGCATGTAAAAATCTAAGGATCAAGGGATTTACAGTGTATTGACAAAAAACAAACGGTGTACATTGACTTACAGTCATTTGTGCACAGGTAATGTTGATAACACTGATTGTTCGCACAGGTGTAGCTAACACATAATGTGTTGCACCGGGTGTTATGTTCCTTAACCACTATTATTGTGTACACGGTTACGTTTCATAAACATTGATTGTGTACCATGTATATGTTGCTAACACTTTATTGTGTACACTATGTGTGTTGCCTAACACCTGATTTGTTACACCGTTGTGCGTGATAACATTGATTGTGTACACGGTATACTGTTGTTAACCTGTATTTGTAGCACGCGTGTGTTGCTAACACGCTGATTGTTGATACTACATGTTGCTAACACGCATGTTACACTGGGTGTTCTAACGTATTGTGTACAACAGTTAGCTAACACATGATTGTGTACAGTATACGTTGATAATGTGATGTGCAACACGGTATATGTTGCTAAACACTATTGTGTACAACATTGTTGCGAACACCGCGTTGTGTTTAACACTCATGGTTCTTACGTATGTGTACACATGTAGCTAACACTTATTGATACAAGTGGTGTTGCCCAACACCACATTGTGTGCACTTGGGTTCTAACACTCGATTGTACTGTACACTGCTGTGTGTGCTAACACCCGATGGTACGGTGTTGCTTAACACCATTTGTGTACACTGCTGTGTTGCTAACACGCAATGTGTACACTGTGTGTTGCTAACACCGATTGTGTACACTGTTTGTCTAAACATCCATTGTTCATTGTGTTGTGTTGCCAACATCGCAATTGTGTACAGTGTGTGTATGTGCCAACACGCGATTGTGTACACTGTGTGTGTTGCTAACCATGCCATGGTCGCACTGTGTGTGTGCAAACACGCGATTGTGTCGCACTGTGTGTTGCAACACCGATTGTTGAAACACTGTGTGTTGCTAACACTCGCGATTGTGATGCACCTGGTGTTGCTAACACGCGGATTGTCGTGCACTGTGGGTTGCTACACCATGTGGCACTGTGTGTGCTAACACGCTGATTGTTGCATGTGTGTGTGTGCTAACACGCTATGGTGCACTGTGTGTGTGTTCTAACACCGGATTGTGTACACGTGTGCGTATAGCATGTGTATGTGTACACGATATGTTTATAACACCTGATTGTACACATGTCAACACGTGATGTGTACCACTGTGTTCCAACCCGATGTACCTGGTTGTGTTGCCCAACACGCGAATGTGTACACTGTTGTGGTGCCAACCAACATTGTGTGCACTTGGTGTGCTAACACCATGTGTGCACTGTTTGTTGCTAACACGCATTGTGGCACTTGGTGTTGCTAACACGCGATTGTGTGCACTGTGTGCTGTTGCTAACCGCGATTGTGTTGCACTGTGTGTGTTGCTAACACGATTGTGCGCACTGGTGTGTTGCTAACACGCGATGTGTGCACTGTTGTGTTTGCTAACACGCGATGTGTGCACTGGTGGTTGCTAACACGGATGTGTCACTGTGTGGTTCTAACACGCGATTCTTGTGCACTGTGTTGTGCTAACACGATTTTGTACACTGGTGTGTCCAACACGTGATTGTGCACTGTGTGTGTCTGATAACAACGAGTGTACACTTGTTTTGCTAACACACGTTGTGTCACTGTATTGTTGATAACACACGATTGTTACACTGTGTTGTGCCAAACAACTGATGTTTACAGGTGTGTGTGGTTTACATCTGTGTGTTACAGTGTGTGTGTGTGTGTGTGCGTCGTGTGTGTTGTGGTGTGTGTGTCGTGTGTGTGTGTTGGTGTGTGTGTGTATGCATAACATGTGATTGTGTACATTGATAGGTGAGTCAGCAACCATAAAGGAATGTTTTTCGTCTTTTGATTGTTTTAATAATCGGACTGTTTTCCAATCTTACGATGTATGGTGACTATATTTTCTCGTAGTACATCAACATGAAAAGCGTCTCAGAATCTGTGATTCTTTTTCTGAGAATGTGTCAATATTTAATTTCCCCAATGGACGGGGGGGATATCAATCAGCCTAGTTCCACACGTGAGTGTCTTTTAAACACACGTGCATCTGATCAATTGTTTCTTCCATCACCTGAGGTTGATATTTTTGATTCAGTCTCCCTCAAGCAAGACATTTGCTTGCAAGGGGTCTTTGTATAATGAGCGTGAAGGATGTAGATCATAGTTTCTAATTATATAAAAGCACTGATCATCGTTGCTCTGTGTGGTGTTTTCTCTTTTCACTAACATTCCAGTACCGCTGAGTTTTTGAACAGATTGACAGTATATTAAATCCAAAGCAGGTTGGCGAATTGTACCCTTTCACAATCTCATTGGAACATCGTTTAACCAAGCAACTGTTGATGCCGACAAGCTTCTTTCCATGAAATTCCCATAATTAACACTAAAGCCTAAATAGTCACGAACAACAGCGTGCCAAACATGAAGAAGTTGACAAGCTTCTTGTGGCTATGGCTGTCATCCATTTTACGATGGAAAATCATTATAGTTCAATGTTTTGCGTCTCAGTAAGCGTCGGAGACAAATGAGTCACGTGACTAACTTTGATAATCCACACATTTGTTTTACTCGCCCACCAAATGTGGATGGACGTTATGTTTCCATCTTTCTTCTGTCTGTCTTCGAACAGGATGATCTCAAAAAGTTTAAATGACGATCGATGAAACTTGATGAGTTTTACTGTGACAAGAAACAAGCCGATAAATTTTAGTTCAGCGTCCGAATCCAAGCTGCCTGTCAGTGGGGACCAAAACTAAACTAATCAGCCTGAGTAGTATGCCTTCTACGAGTACCCTTCTAATTCCTTATTACCACCTATTGAAACGAACTCCGCTATCTTTTCAATCTCATTCTTCCCTCCAAATCTTCAATGACTGCTCTTCACGACCAGCTGACGAATAGTCCCCACCAAAACCATAATTTCACCCTCATAACTCCTCACCCCACCTCCCAAAATTTACAGCTTTCCTTCTGAGAGTTTGCTTCTCCTCCATATATCCACCCCTGCTCCCCCCCCCCCTCCCACCCCTCATCCTTACCCGGCATCCCTAGTTGTCCATCTCCGTTTATTTCCTCCCTCGGCCCTTGTTGGCTTTCCCCCCTCTCTTTCTGCTTTCTTTTTCTGTTGCGTCTGATCCTTCTGTGTTCCTCTACTCACGAGCCTTGACTTTCAAGCTATATATAAAATAAAATGGATACAAGTCTTTAGAAAGTAATGAAAATAACACCTTTGCCGAGAAATCCATTGCATTCCTCTCTTGTTTTCAACTTGAACGTTTACACTACTCTGCATAACGCTGTGGCTACTCGTCTGTTAGCAAATCTAGCAAGGATGTCAGCCTCCGTCAACTCTGCGATCGCAATCCAGAAGCCTGCCCGAATGCCATGCACAGCCTTGGCTGAGTCAAAAGTAAGATAAAAAAACTGAATTTAGAATGAAGACTGGGATGTCCTACTATGGCTGGTCCAAGGTAAGTTGAACTCACATCAAGCATAATTCAATCTGGATAAGACAAACTTCTTGCTGAACAGTCTTCTATTTATTATCTCTATTTAAACTTTTCAAAAATGGGAGAGTGTAAAGGTAGGATGTACAAGTGTCTGTCCTCAAGTACGCCCAAAAAATGCCTCTTTGTCGTGCTTATCTCAATAAATATTAATATTCCCGATTATAAAATCATCATTGTCACCACAGAATGATTCTTCTCAGGCGACAACCTCTGATCTCAAGCAAAACCACCTTCTTATGCATCTCGCCCGCAGCAAGCATGCCAGCCGTAACCGTAGCTGTCTTGCACTCTAAGGTAATGATTACTTCTTTTCTGGCTCTCATTGATTGACAAGATTAACCTTTTTAATCAATGCACAGCACATGTTTTGATGAAAACACAGTCTAAGTTCGGTTGTGTAATAATGTATGTAAAAAAACATCAGGATCACTGGACCTACAGCTTTGCTGCCTGCTTAATTTAAACCAATGTAGCATTCTACGGTAAGCGAGAAAAAAATTTTGAGGAATTACAGTCTGCCATTTACCTACTTTAGGTCTCGGACAAGGAACGAGATTGCAATCCTGTTACAGTCAGGACGGAACCCGTTGCCAAATCAGCGGATCGCCCAGCGTTTGGCCGGAGAAGTCAAATAGGAACGGACATTACACGGGTGATGATGACAAAACTTAATGGAATTCTATTCCAGACAAAGCCAAATGGTCGAAGTCAATATTGACAAATTTTACATCTTTCGGACAAGGTAAAAACTGTGCATTCACACTCATGTGACACTGTGGATGTTGATAACACTCATGGTGTACACGTGACGTAAACACGTGATTTTGTTCCACAGGCACTCTCCCTAACACTGCGTAATCCGAATATTTACCTTGTGTCTTCTACTCCCCATGAGCTGTTATTTACATGCCCAGCTGTCATCTATGTCTTCCTTGCTTTCTCCAAGTTTTCTCAGAAACCTCATCCCTTCGACAAAGCTGTCACACCCACTTTCAGTGGTTGTAACAAACCTCATGATGTCCGTCCTTCTTGAATTAACTTATTCAATGTAATCTCAATCGGTCTTATTTGCTTCCGTGATGAAGCTCACTTTTTCCTATTGTGGCTGAAACGAAAACACTTCAACTTTATTTTTCTCTTCGTTGAGTCACTTGTGTGTATCGATCTGTATAATAAATATGTCTGTTTTTTGTTTTTATAATTTTTTCATAATACGATGGTCAGATCGCTCATGGAAGAGCGAACACCAACCATTGACACAACATAACAGGAACAGCAGGAGAAGAGAAAGCCAACGCAGTTGGTGGGAGAAGTGAGATGGACATGGACAAACAAGGCATCAAGGTAACAATTAGCTGTAAGTGAGAATGCAAGGTTCGACAATCATTCAGATGAAAATCTTTGGAAAGGTGCGGGGGTTAACAGGGAAGGAAAACACGTTTTGGTTGGGATGACTTGATTGTTAGGAATAGTGTCGTTTGAACCTGGAGAGAATAGATTGAAGATGTTGTAAGTGGTCCACATTCAACAAAAATGATGGAATAATGATGGAGGTGTGCAGTGGTTCTGGATTAGCAGTTTCAACCAGAAAGGATTGCTGATGGACCAAGTGCTCCTGCAGATACCTGTGGGGGGAACAAATTATGGAGCAGGCGCATGTGCCAAATCAAAAGAAGAAGAAGAAGACACGATACCCCACTGTCAGCGAGGGGATTTAATCTCTTTCTTTATCTATTGTGAAGAGAAGTGAATTTTAGTCAGCCGCTACCTAATATAACCGTTTGATGTCCCAGATCCATCCGTCTGCTGCTGTTGTCGTCCGCTGTCAACAATTTTTATTTTCATCCCTCCAACGTCTCGGCCGAGAGTTCTAACTTGACACGATATAACACTAGTTGCCTCTCTATCATCTCTAGCCCTTTCTGCATTTCGCTCAGGGTCAAGGTACAGGTCATCAAGTGCAATAATGACTCAATGCGAATGCCTATAAAGCATCGGACGCTATAAGCATATGGGTTCATAGATTATTAATGAGATTAATTACGACAACTAGTCTCCTACCTCTGTCGTCGGCGTTTATTGGCAACACGAGGTCCCTGACTTCAAATGCTGTCGCTGGTATTTTAAGTCAATTTAAATTCTGTTCACTTTCCTTATTCGCTAAGCGTTGATAATACTCGGTTCATCATAGTTTTGTGCCGAGCTGACCGTCAAAACCCGCTCAGTGTATTATTGCAATGAAAAAAATCGAAGACACGTGGCCTGATAGTGAGGTAGAGATTACACTGAAACAAACCTATCCAGCTCCTCCTGTTATTCATCTTTCACTGCTTATCATTCCTTCGATACTCCAATGCAGATTTTGGTTTCATTACCATTCTGAAGCTACAAACGACGTCTTCCATCTGATGTCCTCTATTCAAGTCAGAAACATCGAGCAGGGAGCCAGCAGAGAGGAAACTAGACTCCATCAACTGAAACAAAACTATAGGAATCATGTGCTGCAAGGAAGACTTGCAGGAAGGACAGAGATGCCCATCAGCATCTTGTTGGAGCCAATTTTAAACGTGTGCCCAAAGAATCATGTCTGAAAGTGAGACCAAGGATGTAGTGACTGAATTCTTGAACTGGTGTGAGAAATAATGGAGCATTTGCGTCAGTCCTTTCGTGGGAGGTGGAAGAAGAGTTTGGGATTCTCAGAAATGAAGCAATAGTAGTGTTACCAGTTTTATTTGTCAAGCTAAGAAGAAGGCTGCTTCTCCTGTCTCTCAGAAGTATGAGATACACTGGAAGAGTGTCATGCAAAAGGAAAAGTTTCCAGAGATTCAGTAATCATTTATGAAGATTAAATTTATGGAGCCGGAACACTGCTTTGGCACTCCGCATTCGATAGAGAAGGAAGGTTCCATTGAGAGACGCACATTGGCGCGAGAGTGGAGAATCTAGTAATCCAAGATGAGTTGGCCTTGAACTCAAGGCAGACGTTTTTAGAGCACGCGATACCGACGGTCAAAAGCCTCGAATATGTCCAGAGACGCCCTGTCATTGACTATATGACGACCCATCCATTGTTGCGAGAGCAGAATCAGCATGACAATCTTATTACGAGTACCTGTCTTAATCTCTCTCTATATATATATATATATATATATATACATACACACACACACACATTTTCATTCGTAATAATAATTAAATAATTTACCTCACTAAAATAATTAATTCGTTATTATTATATCAAATGTAATGCAATAGGAACTGGTTTTTATGAAAACCAACCAAACTTAAATAAGGTGACGATGGAGTCGAAAGACATCCTCACAAGACCTGATCAAAAAATCAGCCAAATATCCTTTGTTTGACATGATGGAAAAAACCTTCTCAGCACATTCCACAAAATCATCGTTTACTGAACAAATTCTCACAAATCTAAGTGTCTGAGATAAAAGACATGGTAACCCATTTTAATTGGTACATTGATTGATACCTGGAAAGGTGTACAAGACTCCCGGGAACTGAAATCATGAACTTTATGATGTACACTTGAACTAAAACCATTCTGTACAACTCTAACCAACACATCCAGATATGGAGCAACTGTACAATCATTACCACTCCTGTTTACAATCAGACTATCCGGATAAATCTTGTGAAGCTGCCTATCAAAAACATTATAGTTAACCACACAAATATCATCTATGTAACGACATATGTACTGTCGTGGCCAAAAATATTGGCACCCTTGCACTTTTTTCAAATAATGCACCATTTCTTCCAGAAAATTGTTGAAATTAATAAATATTTTGGGATCCACACATGTATTTCTTTGGTTTGCAGTGGAACAAAACAAAGCTGAAAAAATTACGAAATCTTCGCTTATTCCACACGGAAATCCTAAAATGTCCCGGACAATATTATTGTTATTGGCACCTTTTAGAAGTTGTGAGAAATACTGAGATTTCAAGCAGGTGATTCTCCTCTACTTTGGAATTGACCTCACCTGTGGTGAGTTGCAGGTGCCTGCCAAATATAAATCACTCATTCAACCACTCCTAATCCTAATTTTATTTTCTGTGTCGGACTGGCAACCCAGCCAGGATTGTGCACAATGACCAAGGAGACTGCTTAGGCACCACCAATGCTCTGCACAGAGTATGGTCCCAATGGATGGATGAATTCAACCAGTTTGAATAGAGAAAAGGAGTTATTCTGTTGTTTTGTGTCACTGTGTGTACTGCAATGAGCATGGAGAAAAGAATGAAAACCAGAGAATTGTCTGAGGAGGTCAGACACAAGATTACAGCCAAGCATGGACAATCTCAAGGCTACAACTCCATCTCCAGAGTCCTTGATGTTCCTGTGTCCACCGTACACAATGCCAAACAGATTCAAGCTGCCTCACAGATTCAAGCTGACATTCAGACACAAGGTACGACAGTTTCAACTCGCACCATCCATCGCCAACTCATTGAAAGGGGGTTCCATGGTAGGAGACCCAGGAGGACCCCACTGCTGAGAGAGACATAAGAAAACCAAACTGGAGTTTGCCACAACACACCTGAACAAGCCAAAATCCTTCTGGGAGAATGTCCTGTGGGCAGATGAGTCCAAATTAGAGCTTTTTGGTAAAGCGCATCATCTCGATGTTTTCAGAAAACAAAATGAATCTTTCAAAGAGAAGAACACCTTCCCTCCAGTCAAGCATGGAGGAGATTCAGTGATGTTTTGAGGTTGCTGTACTGCCTCTGGCACTGGGTGCCTTGAATGTGTGTACGGCATCCTGAAATCAGGAGATTACCAAGGAGGCATTTTGGAGCACAATGTTCACCTGGTGTCAGAAAGCTGGGTCTCCGTCGAAGGTCATGGGTCTTGACCCAAAAATGACACCAAGCAGACTTCTAAAGCCAACCACAATGGTTCAAGACAAAACCCTGGACTATTCTGAAGTGGCCAGCAATGAGTCCAGATCTAAATCCCATTGAACACCTGTGGGTAGATCTGAAAATAGCAGTGGGAGAAGAAAACCTTCAAATCTTGGGAACTGGAGCAGTTGGCACAACAAGAGTTGGGTCAAACTGTCAGATAGAGACGTGTAGGAAAAACTCATTCATGGCTACAGGAAGCCCTTGACTGCAGTTATTTTGTCCAAAGGCTGTGATACCAAATATTTAGTCTGGGGTGTCAATAATTTTGTCAATGCCATTTCTGTTTTTGATTCAGAACTTAATGTATCCTTTTAAATCAGAAAATAATAAAAGGTTCCATCATCTTAACAGTGAAATAAAGAATTGTGGAGACCAAATACTTTTGTCAATTTCAACTTATTTTTCGAGAAAATTGTGAGTTATTTGAAAAAAGTGCAAGAGTGCCAATATTTTTGGCCATGACTGTATAAGATAACTTTTTAGCTGAGGCTAATTTTTTTTTTCTCCTTCATCAGTTTCTGCATGAATGAAAATTCACAGAAAATGTGAAAAATGTCTGCTAGTCGGGGGGCTGCAATTCCCACCCATGGGAATCCCTTGAACCTGCTGAAACATTATCCCACATCAAGACACAAAAGTATTAAACAAAATATAAAACCTTGTCAATCACTTTGAAGAGTGAATCCCTCACGAGTACTAAATCCAAATTTGTATTTAAAGTTGAAAAATCAAAAACTTCAACTGATTTGATATTGAGGCATCTAATTCTATCTAAGAACTCTAAAGAAGAATTAATGTTTCAGAAAGTGTTTATACCAGAATTCTTCTCAATTACTGAACAATATTTCCTGAACTGTTCTCCAAGAAATGTACAAAATAATCCTCATTTGGTGGGATAAGGGTTCGGGATATCACCACAACACACAAATAATGTTATGGTAAAACGCTGCAATTCGTTCCATAATCCTCGAGAGTGCTGGGAATTTGGAGGTGACTGTCACTTCGACTACTTACTTTTCCTGACTTGTTCCTCCTCTGTCACAGGTTCGATCCATCCAAAATCCTGCTGTGGTCACATATGTTGTTGCTCTCTCTTCTGGGCTCTTCATTCATCTTCCAGCCTCTACTCGTAAGCCATTGTCACAAGCATTTAATAGAGGTTAAATATTATCAGGGATGTAATGTGGAGCGAGTGATTTTTATTTAAGGGCATTAAAATGTCTTCCACCAGTGTCTTTCGTGCTGGCTATTATGTAACCAGACGGACAGGTCGTGCACCGTTGCTTCCATATCTGTGGATAGGTGGAGCCACGATCTGTTTGCTAAGCTGGTGTGGTCTTTTTTTCTCATCGAGGAAAGGGGAAATTTATTGATTTCAAGTGTATGTGTTTGTCATTATGAATGTATGTATGTCCGCTCTTCACCCATTGATTGGACAGCTGACGTGACGGAACCCACATTGTAACATGAAATACTTAACCTCAAGTACCCAGAGGACCAAAAGACACCCCCTCCCTTCCCGAGGACAAAAGGACCCAAATTACCCTGTGAACCCAAACAAAACACGAGGACCCAAA
>CM068955.1:11440048-11500755 GCA_035128595.1 Eptatretus atami
CCCCCTCCCACCCCTCATCCTTACCCGTGCATCCCTAGTTTGTCCATCTCCGTTTATTTCCTCCCTCGGCCCTGCTGTTGGCATTTCCCCCCTCTCTTTCTGCTCTTCTTTTTGTTCTGTTGCTTCCTGATCCGTTCTGTGTTCTCGCTCTTCCACGAGCCTTGACTGTTCAAGCTATATATAAAATAAAATGGATACAGTCTTGAAAAGGTAATGAAATATACACCTGCCGAGAAATCCATTGCATTGTCCTCTCTTGTTTCTAACTTGAACCTTTACATACTCTGCAGATACTGGCTGTGGCTCTCGTTCTGGTTTGCAAATCTATGCAAGGATGTCAGCCTGCTCGGGTCAGAGTCTGCGATCGCAATCCAGAAGCTGCCCATATGCCATGCACAGCTTGGCTGAGTCCAAAAGTAAGATCAGAACTAAAACTGAATTTGAGAATGAGGACTGGGATGTCCTACTATGGCTGGTCCAAGGTAATGTTGAACTCACAGTCATAAGCATAATTCAGATCTGATAAGACAACTTTTGCTGAACAGTGTCTTCTATTTATTTATCTCTATTTAAACTTTTTCAAAATGGGGAGAGTTGGAGAAGGGTTAGGGGATGTACTAAGTGTCTGTCCTCAAGTACGCCAAAATGCTCTTGTCTTGCGTGATCTCCAATAAACTTATGAATGATCTCCGATTATAAAATCATCATGTCACCACAGAATGATTCTTTCCAGAGGCGACAACATCTGATCTGGCAAGCAAAACCACCTTCTTATGCATCTCGCCCGCTAGCAAGGCATTGCAGCCGTAAACGCGTAGCTTTGTCTTGCACTCTAAGGTATGATTACTTCTTTTCTGGCTCTTCATGATGTGACAAGATTAACCTTTTTGTAATCAATGCACAGCACATGTTTTGATGAAAACACAGTCTTAAGTTTCGGTGTGTGTAGATAATGTATGTAAAAAAACATAGGATCACTGGACCTACAGCTTGTCTGGGCCCTGGCTTAATGTTATAACCCAAATTTGGTAGCATTCTGACTGGTAGGTCGGGAGAAGAAAAATTTTGAAGGAATTTACGAAGTCTGCCATTTTGACCTACTTTAGGTCTCGAGACAGGAACGAGATTGGCAATCCCTGTTACCAGTCAGGAGCGGAACGCCGTTGCCAAATTTCAGCCGGATCGGCCCAGCGGTTTGGCCGGAGAAGTCGAAATAGGAGACGGACGGATACACGGTGCATGATGACAATAACTTAATTGGAATTCTATTCCAGACAAGCCAAAGGTCGAAGGCTCAAGGTTATTGGGACAACATTTACATGCTGTGTTCGGACAAAGTAAAAACTGTGCATTGCTTACACGTCATTGTGTACACGGTGGATGTTGATAACACGTCATTGTGTACACGGTGTACGTTGATAACACGTGATTTTGTTCACAGTGCACTCTCCTAACACTGCGTAATCCAGAAATGTTCCTTTGTGTCTTCTACCTCCCCAGTGAGCTTGTTATTTACATGCCCATGCTGTCATTAGTGGTCTTCCTTGCTTTCTCCAAGTTTTCATCAGAAACCTCATCCCTTCACAAAGCTGTCCACACCCACTTTTCTAGGTGGGTTTGTCAACAGAACCTCATGATGTCCTGTCCTTCTTGAAGTGAAACTTATTCAGATGTATATCTCATATCGTGTCTTATTTGCTCTCCCTGTGATGAAGCTCACTTTTTTTCCTGATCTGTGGCTGAAACGAAAACACTTCAACTTTATTTTTCTCTTCGTTGAGTCACTTGTTGTTTATCGATCTGTATTAAGGTCTAATATATGTGGCTGTTTTTTTGTTTTTATAATTTGTTTTCATGAATACATGGTCGAGGCTCATGGAAGAGCGAGGACACAGAACCGATTAGGACACAACATAACAGGGAACAGCAGGAGAAGGAGGAAATGCCAACAGCAGGTTGGTGGGAGAAGTGAGATGGACATGGACAAACAAGGGATGCAGGTAACAATTAGGGGTAAGGGAGAATGCAAGGGTTCGACAATATGGATTCAGATGAAAATCTTTGGAAAGGGTGCGGGGTGGTTTAACAGGTGAAGGAAAGATCACGGTTTTGGTTGGGGGATGACTTGAGATGTTAGTGAATAGTTGTTTTGAAGACCTGGAGGGAAGAATGAGATTGAAGAGTGTGTAAGGTGTTTCCACATTCAGGACAAAAATGAGGAATAAATGAGTGGAGGTGTGCAGTGGTTCTGGATTTAGGCAGTTTCACCAGGAGAGGATTGCTGATGGACCAAGTGCGTCCTGCAGATACCTTGGGGGAGGGGGAACAAAGTATGGAGAGGGCGGCAGTGGGTGCAAGATCAGAAAGGAAGAAGAAGAAGACCGATACCCCCGACCTGTCAGCGATGGTGGATTTTATCTCTTTCTTTATCTATTTGTGAAGGAGAAGTGAATTTTTAGGTCAGCCGCTGACCTAATATAACCGTTTGATGTCCTCAGATCCATCCGTCTGGCTGTCTGTTTGTCCGTCCGTCTGTCAACAATTTTTATTTTTCTATCTCCTCCGAGACGTCTCGGCCGATTGAGTTCTAACTTGACACGATGATAACACTAGTTGCTCTCTATACATCGTCTGAGCCCTTTTTCGCATTTTCGCCTCGGGGTCAAGGTTACAGGGTCATCAAGTGCAAAATGACCAATTGGTCGAATGGCCTATAAGGAAGCATCGGACGGCTATAATGCATAATGGGTTTCATAGGGATTATTAATGAGATTTAATTCGACCAACTAGTTTCTCGTTACCTCTGTCGGCTGGCCGTTTATTGGGCAACACGAGGTCCGCTGACTTCAACATGGCTTCGCGTGGTTATTTTAAGTTCAATTTAAATTCTGTTTTCACTTTCCGTAGTCGCTAAGGTTGATTAATACTCGGTTTCATCAAGTTTTGTGTCCGAGCTGACCGTCAAACCCGCTCAGGTGTATTATTGCAGAAAAAAAATTCTGTAAGGCTCACACGGCTGTGCCTGGATAGGTGAGGGTAGAGGAGTTACATCTGAAACCCAAAACCTATCCAGGCTCCTCCTGTTTACTTCATCTTTCATCTTTGCTTATTCAGGTTCCTTCTGATGACTCCAATGCAGTATTTGGTTTTTCATTTGACCATTCTGAGCTACAAGCGGACGGTCTTCCATCTGATTGGCTTCCTCTATGTCAAGCTCAGCAACATCTGAGGCAGGGGAGCCAGCCAAGAGAGGAGAACTAGACTCCATCAAGCTGAAGACAAAAGCGATATAGGAACTCAGGTGTGCCAAGGAAGGACTTTGCAGGAAGGACAGAGGATGCCCAGTCAGCATCTGGCTTTGGAGGCCAATTTTGAAACGTGGTTTGCCCAAAAGAGATCATGTCTGAGAGTGAGACCCAAGAGTGTTAGTGACTGAACTTCTTTGAGACTGTTGTTGAGAAAGTAGATGGGAGCATTTGCGGTACAGTCCTTTCGGGGAGAGAAAGAGTGAGTGTGTGGGATTTCTCAGGAATGAAAGTCTAATTATTAGTGTTTGACCAGTTTGTGATTTTTGTCAAGGTCTGAAGAGAGGGAAGAGGCTGCTTGCTGCCTGTCTCTCAGAAGTATGAGGGATGTCACGGCAGAGAGTGGAGTCATCAGCAAATAGGGAAAGAGGATTTTCCAGAGATTCAGTAAGATCATTGATGAAGATTAGGAATTATATGGAGCCGAGAACACTGCCTTGTGGCACTTCCGGCCTTGATAGGGAGAGGAGAGGGAAGGGTTCCATTGAGAGCCGCACATTGGCTGTGAGAGTGGAGGAAGTCAGTAATCCAAGAGTGGAGTTGGCCTTGAACTCCATAGGCAGACGGTTTGTAGAGCAGCGCAGGATACCAGACTGTGTCAAAAGCTCGAGATATGTCCAGAGAGACGGCCCTGATCTCATGACTGATATTGACGGACTCCATCCATTGTTGGGAGAGCAGAATCAGCATGTACAAGGTAGAGTGACCTGGTCTGAATCTGAATTGATGATCTGAGATGAGGTCATTGGAGAAAAGGAATGACTTCATATCAACTGCGATGATGGATTCCATGACCTTGCTGATGATTGGAAGTTAGCTAATTGGTCTGTATTTAAGGGGATTGTTTTTGTACCTTTTTAGTGTAATGCTGTTATGTTGGCTCATTTCCAAACAGACGGAATGACGGAGAATGGCGGAGAGAGGAAGTGCAAGAACAGCAAAGCAGGTTTTTAGGCCACGTGAGCTGATGCCGTCTGGTCTATTTTCAGAGTCGAGGGTTTCCAGAAACTTCTCCACCTTTTCAGGTGCAAGTGACACAGAATCCAGGAGCAGCTGGGTATGAATGGGAAGGGTGGGTACAAAGAGTGAGGGGTTGGGAACACAAGATTTTGAAACAAACACAGAATTGAGGCATTTGGCCTTCTCATGAGGGGAGTTGGCTGTGGTGCCATTTGAAGTGAGGGAAGGATAGAAGTGGAGCATGCTCCAGAGACAGACTTGATAAAGTACCACCAGGTTTCGAGGAAGGAGACAAGTTTGAAAGCTCATTCTTGAGATTGGACAGATGTTGTTTTCGGCTCTCCTGAGATTAGCCACACACTTGTTGCGGGCTTTGTGGAATGATCTGAAGCTGCCTTCGGTTGGATTTGCCTTCCATGTGGAAAATGCAAGTTGAGTTAAAGCAACTGCCTCACCACAGGAATAAGAGTTACCAAGAGTGGGAGGATGGGTAAGATAACTGAAGACAAGATGGGATGAATCTATGCATTAGAGACAGCAGGTTTCTGGGGAAGAATTCCCAGGCTGAATTAATATTAGGGTGGTAGATGTAGGAGACCAGTCCTGAAGTGTGATGGCTGCTTGCAGTCCCTGCCAGTTTGCTTGAGTGAACTGCCAGATGTGCCGACGCAGATGCTGTTGTCTGAGAATGGCCAGAGAGATGTTGACCTTCACAAGCACATGATCAGATGAGCCAATTGGTGCATAGGACGAGCAAGATACATTGGCGGGGAACTTGGTCATTACTAAATCCAGAAGGGAAGATTTGCCATTGGGAGAAAACCAGGTGAGAAAATTCACAGATCGAGTCAATCCCATGGAGTCACAGAAGTCCTTTGCAGAAGTGCCATGGCTGGTGAGAGAGGTCCCAACACCCAGCCATTTAGTTTGCATCATCTCTTGCGATTGAATATATAATCTCTCAAGATCTCTTGGGAGTGTTCTGCTCATCTCATGGGATTGAATAAACAAATCATAATTTGTGACTGCTGGTGGTTGGCAGTTACTCGTAAGAGCCCGTCCTTGTATATTAATTAATTCCCCCGCTTCTGTATTTATGGTTTTCATGCACAAAATTGGTGTATTATAAAACTTGGAAAACCAGCTTCCACCAGGTGCTACTGTATACTCGTACACGCTTGCATAGAGAGAACCCCCTCCACCCCTCACCTCTTCTCATCCCACCTGGAACCCCAGGGACTATGACTCTTTCACGTCTCGTGCAACCAACCACTGGTGTTGAAATCATTCCATCCAGTTGTTTAGGAGTGAAGATAGGTCAAACAAACATACAAATGATAGTTCCCCCACTTATATGGTTTTCTTTGGTGATGACTTGCACACAATAAACCCTCAAATATTGCGGGTTTTAATATTGCGGTTTTCGGCCAATCGCGGGCAACCTATTGTATTCCGATTTGGTTATCGCGGTTTTTGAGCTGAGATAGTCATTGTTCGGGTCCGAATGTGCGATTAACTCCCATTACGAGACTTTTCTTGTTTCTCGAGCACCGTTAATTGTAGTAATCAGACGAGCATACGGGAACGAAGCTAAATTTAATAATGAATCGCCATCAAACAGGAAATGACATTCGGAGATCCTGTTATACCTGATCTACAAGATCTAGCAGACACACAATCGTTGAATAATGTAGCCCAAACATAAAACGATGGATAAAACTAGTTGTGCCAAAAGGCAGAGAAAGGTTATGAGATTGTGTAAAAAAAATTGAGTTATTGGATACCTGGGACTATTAATATGTTTTTATCACCATAAAACTTCCTGGGCAAAGTCCAACCACCAGTTTTAAAATCATTTCATCCAGTGGTTCAGGAGTGCATAGAAATCAAACAAACCCACACAATAATACAAATACACAAGAACACACAAACAACATACACACAAACACACGAGGATACAAAAACAAACAAACTAGAAAGAGCAATCAGAGATTGCAGACCCTCACCTGTCTGTCTTAGGGCTTTAAAGTGATTTTGTCTTTCTTAAATGGGGAACCCAACCGCTCAGACCACCTCAATGCTAATCTATCCCTTGATACCCCCACAAAATAGATATGATGTGTCGTTTTCCGATTTCCGATTTATAAAGTGGGTAGATTTGCAATTAAAAGACAAAATGTTCTTCTTATTCACGATTAGCCGTGACGTCTCATCATGAAGGCGAGCACCTCTTCTGTGTTGTTTACGGGTTACATCGCGGTACGATTGAACTCGAAAGGCGAATAATTTTCGAATTTCGACAAGTATGCCTCGTCGATGCATCCTTGGTGGTTGTAGTCATACAAACCGAGATGGTTTCACGCGACACCAATGGTCAAAATATCCGAGGGTTGCCAGAAATTGGACGAGGTTTGTTCAAAATACCCGAGTGTGGATCGGGCCGACAAAATGTTCGGTTTTGTGCTCGGAACATGTTGCGGAGCACGTTATGAAATGACAGAGATGGCTAAATCTTGTGGTTATCCACCACAATTGACAGAGGATGCCGTACCCACGATTAAGCGGAAGAAACAGCCGTCACTCAAAACTGTAACACCATCTCACACTCCCCACCCACCCCACCCATAATCATCACCCCCAACAATACCCACCCCACTTCCCTTCACCTTCCTCCCCCCCCCCACCTCCACGATCCCCATCCACAGGTGAGGAACATCAACACCTTAGTGACATGACTGTGGGACACGGCACGGACACAAATGACTTCCGGGAAAAGGATGAAACGGGATGATCCCATGACATGCAAGACACCTGGTCAGCCTGCGACGGTGGGACAAAGCTTTTATCACCCATTGTGTCCGAGTCTGCCTGGGCGGTCTCTGTGTTGTCGGGCGATGATGGTTATTTCTGCTCGAGTAACATATATATTGTTAAGGATTCACGACGGAGGGATTCTCAACCCACTCCGGCCGTCTCCGGGGTTTATAACGCCAGCTGGCTCGGCACAAGCCTCGGTCAAGCGTCTTCATCCGATACCAACGTAATCCTGGACCTTACCAGTTGGGGAAATAGAACCCGGTTACAGACTGGTTTTGTCAGATGCCGAGCGTTTTCTGCCAGTCTGTAACCATTTTGGTTTTATATACCAATCGAACGGATCGTTCCTCGACGCGACACGAATTAATCCATAGCGGCAACTTCATACGAACCAACCAGATTTATTGGGGAACATCGGGAACACAACACAAGCAAAACATTCCGACAATGTTTTTATTAACAATCTTTAACCTGTTCTTAACTAGGGAACTATGGATTACAGGTTTCGAGGGAGTCCCTACCGAGATATGCCTTAAACAACATGCAGACAAGACAGACAGACAACATGCAGACAAGACAGAGTACTTGGCGATGTTTCATGGACGAGAGGAAAGTGTCAAAAGCACGAAATGTCGCTCGTAACAAGCCGATGTCCACGGATTCGAGCCCCAGCTCGAACACGCCGCGTGGCAAAATGGCGCTCGCCATTTTGTCGCAGACCTCATGCACACACTCTCGCGCGTTCAGACCCCGCGAGGTCGACTGCACCAGAGCGAAAGATCCACGGTGGTATGCTCCAGCTGGCTTTTCACAAGGTCCAGCATACAAATCCAGGCCTGGCCTGTTCACCAGACAAGGCCAAATCGAGGTGTTTGGCTCCGGCAGGCGGATCGACAAACGTGTCGAGGACCTTCTTATGAAAGTCGATCGCCCACTCGACGTGCAGGCAGCCTCTAGTCGTTTCTCCTGCCTCCTTCACAAAGCAGATCGCAGACAGACACAGCCGTCCCCTACACAGCAGATCACGACTCCACCAGTCGTTTCTCAGTTCCACCTTTTCTTCTCGGCCGATGGCAGACTCGACCGTCAGGTTCAGTTTTTCTCTCCCGGCCGATTCACACACTGCCTTTCCTTTTCTCGCTCGCCTCGAAGCCCCTGCTCATCCAGCAGATCGCGACTCGACACTCGTCGTTTCTCTGTTGCCTTGCCTGCCTTTCTTTCGGCTCGTTCTCACGAAAAACAGACACAGCTGTCCGTGTACAGCCGATCGCGCACCTCGGCGCTCACACTTTTACCACATTCTTTTTCGTCCGCTCGCTTGCGAGCCACTCGCTCCTCCCCTTTACGAAGCCGACAAAACTCCTCCCCTTAGTTTTACTTCCTCTTTTTGGCCACTCCTCTCAGCCGACTGGGCGGGGCTGTCGCCGGAGAGGGGAAGGAGAAGAAATAGCCCTCGGCACACCACCACTGTACGAACAATAAACATGCATCCTACATCTCCCGACACACATGTAACGTCCATTTAGTAGCCTACTAAGGGCCATTTCCGTAACAATATATATATATATTATAATATACATATACTATATATATATATATATATATATATATATATATATATATATATATATATAAGTTACAGGGTGTCCCAAAAAAATGTACTCACATTTTGGCTCATCATAACTCATTGAATTTTTCATTTATTTTCAGATCAAATTGACCCTAATAATGGCAGAAGTACGACTAGGTGTTGAAGAAAGAAAATTTATTATAAAGTGCTACTGGAAGCACGAAAACATCATGGAAGTGCAAAGACAATTTAGAAGACATTTTCACAAAGATCCACCAACGCGCACACACATTGCTCGCATCCGAGATAAGTTTGAAACAGATGGAACTGTGCATGACGTCCATAAGGAGCGTTCAGGAAGACCACGGTCATCAACCACCCACGCAAAGGAAAATCAATTGCTGGAAACCCTCCACCGATCCCCACGGAAATCTGTACGGCAAATGGCTCTTGAGACAGGAATCCCAAAATCAAGCGCCCATCGCATTTTGAAGCGAATTAATTGGAAAAGTACATTCCAACATTAATCCACGCTCTAAATGAAGACTATCCTGACCGGAGAGCTGAATTTTGTGAGTGGTACCTGGGCAAATGCGAAGAAGATGCAGCATTTCCATCCAAAATTGTTTGGAGCGATGAGGCCAGCTTCAATTTAAATGGTCAATTAACCGACACAATTGCACCTACTGGGCTCCTGAAAATCCGCATGTTACTATGGAACACCATTTAAACTTACCAGGGTTACTGTGTGGTGTGGGATATCAGCATTGGGCATCCTAGGGCCATTCTTTTTTGACCACTGTCACTGGGATGTTTACTTAAACTTGCTGCAGGAATCCGTCGGTCCACGTGTCGAAGAGATATTTGGTGACGAAGAGATTTACTTTCAGCAAGATGGAGCACCTCCCACTACCACCGTGATGTAAGGGCCTATCTCGAAGCAACTTTTCCGAAAGATGGATTGGGCGAAGAGGTAGTGTTGAATTCCCTGCGCTTTCCCCAGACCTCACTCCAATGGGCTTCTTTTTATGGGATATCTCAAAGATAAGGTTTACGGCTCAAAACCAGCAACAGTCGAGCGGAAAGAGGAAATTGAAAGACAATGTCTTGCAGTTCCAAATGAAATGATTCGTAACGCTGTTGAATCCATTGTTCCGCGTTATCGGCTGTGTTTGAAACGTGGTGGTCGTCAGTTTGAACATTTGTAAACATGCATTTATACATTTATACATTTAACCATTAATCTTGTTTCTAAGTCAATAAACAACCCATTTATTTTCATTTAAAGAGTGAGTACATTTTTTTGGGACACCCTGTATATATAAACCGATTTCTGAATTGATACAAAATAAACCGTTAATAAATCCCTCCCTTATAAAACATCAATTAAACGGAAAATCAAACCCAACCGAGCTGAAGTGATCATGTGATCAGAGTTTTCATCTTCATGAACACTTTCTCCTTCTTCCTCTGAATTGCTCGCTCACGGCTTGAAAGAACAATGCTCCACAATTCCCCCGAAAGCATTTCATCACGAATTTTGTTTCCAACAGTTTATTCGAAACCCCAACATACTGAGAACCTTCAGAGTTGCTAATGACGGTGGAACCAGTGTCGGAATCCGAGCTCAACATGGACCGTTTCTCTATGGAAAGCCGCCGTTCGGATCAAGGTGATTTCAAGGTGTGATGACGTCACTGGCGAAATGGAAAATCGACACTCGAGGGCTTTTTCGACACTTTGTGATTGGCAAAAAAAAATTCAAATCTATTTTTTCTCCCCTTCATATTAGACCGTGATTAATGATTCTCAATGGTTTTCAGAAAAATAAAATTGCATTCCCTTTAATATCCCAGTTTCTTTTAATTCTAAAATGGAATTTTCGAGAAATACGTGGGAATCTTAGAATTATATTTCCAGTTGTTTTGTTGCAGAATACGGTATTTGTTCCATAAAAGATAGTGTGTAATCTGTTCATAATTACTGTCATCATTGGTTGAATGTACTTAATACGAAAAACCAAATTCAGTTTTTTGTTGATATCGTTTTTGTTGGCATGTGTTTATATGGTCCGAGCTGTGATTGGGTCGTGGGTAGTCCTCTTAATTATCTTAATCGTGCAAATCTTTATCTATCCTCCTGTATTAAATAAAGTATGTGTGTGTGCGTGCAGTATGTGTGTTTGTACATCTGAAAATCATAGCAAACAAGAGAGTGCATAGAACATGATACCCCACGCAGTGTTTTAGTATACCCTTCAATTTTAATAAAATAATGATTTTTATGATCGTTAAAAAGAATTCTTGAATTTTCGTGCGATTGAAGTACTTTGATACATCACCCTTATACACCACCTTGTTTAACATGTCCAAAATAATGCTAAACTGGAGGTTCTCGGAAGTGACGAGAAGTGTTCTACAGTGTTCCAGCAATCAATTTAAATGAAATTAAGATTGTTAAAGTCGTATAAATAAATTAATTCCGGAAGTTACTACCGCTAACGCAGTCTCTTTTGCACCACCTTAGTTGACACTTTAAATTAGTTATTCATGCATGTTGTTTGTCCTTCATAACATCCTTAAAAACAGTAAGTTTTCAATTTTAGTTGACTGTCAGACAGGCAGAGAGAATAAATAAAACGATCTCACTCCTCTCATGTGCATGTGCGATCGGGAAGAATTCAGAAACTATGTTAAAACGGCAAACTTGTCTTCCTCTTCATGTTCCAATTGGTGTTCAAAATTTAAAATCGGATTCAAAGAAGTTGTTCATCGATAATAAACTGGCAAGACGGACGAGCGAATGGACGTGAACCAATTGCTTCGTCCTGCTTTCGCTTCACATGTGTAGGGTACCAACACGGCTGGGCAGATCTCATCTTGTGTGTTTAGCCTTTTCTTTGATTTCAATACAATTCCATTCCCCTGGCCTCATCTCCATCAAATTTTACATACGTGTCGGGGATACCCAGGGTCAGGTCATGGGCATAACCCACCCCCTCCTCCGCCCCCCAAACCGCGCTCCCCTTGAGTAAGGAAATTCTCTGTATGTGTACATCTGAAAATCAAAGAAAACTAGAACGACAACCTCCGACGTCACGGTGTCGCTAGATATGCCTCCGCCCTCATTATTACATCATTATACACACAATACTTGTACCAAGTTTGATTTAAGTCCCTGGACCCAGATTTAAAATATTAAATAATTCTGGCTTCCAGACCCTGCGTCCGATCAGGTTGAAATTTGAAACATATATTCCACATGACTACTACATCATAACTGTGAGGTTTCTCTTGAACCGTTTCATTCATCAATCGATGTGAAAGATTTTTTTTTTTTTTTTTTAGAATTTCGTTCAAACCATATGGCTGCGAAACCATGTGACCTATTAATATTTCATGAACACCCTGGTATCCCCAAGCTTGGGAAATGGAAGTGAAGTTTTCCTCGATCTGTCAAGCCGTTCTGCAGAAGAAGATTTTAAAATGTTTATTCTTCAAAAAATCATAGCTGCTAAACTATCGTGACCTATGATGTCATGTGGAGAACTTTTGGTTACTCATGGATAGGCAATCATACCTGTAAAGTTGTGCCTCCATCTGTTCAGCCGTTACGAAGAAGAAGATTTTTGAAGGTTTTATGTTAAAAACAACATGGCTGCCAAACCACATGACTGATGACATCATCATTTTTTTGCCAATTACAATTTAGCCTTCCATGACCCTCAAAATTTTTCATACTGATCGGATAATGCGCTTGACATCTGAAATTATGACGTCATAAGGAATGTATGACATCACGTATGACATCATGAAAAATAAAATCACCCTTGTTTCTCATTGGAGTACTTCACATGTGCCAAGTTTTTCAATTTTTCCATGGAGCGGTTTGGGAGATACAGAGGTCATTTTTTTCCCCTTTTTTCCAACATGGCTGCCACACCACGTGACCTATGATGTCATAGTTATCACAAAAACATTCTACATGGGTAGTCGCCTCTATGGTGAAACTTTCATGACATTTCTATAGTGAAAAAAAACCACAATTTCGCCCCACTTTGATCGGACACCTGACCCATGACGTCCTCTTTATCTAATCAAATTCAGAATGGGTGGCCAATCACATCTTTGGAGTTTCACGTTGATCGGTGAAGACTTTTTATCCAACATGGCTGCGAGACCGTGTGACCGATGACGTTGAAATTTTCATCCAGTATTCCCCATACCGAGTCAATTACTTGGTATGATACTAGGTAAATTTTGCCTCGATCGGATAAGCGGTTCCAAAGAAAACATTATTTAATATTTTTCTTCAATCCAATATGGCTGCCGAACCACGTCACATCAATTATTCTTTATTATCCTAATATCCCCAAGTCATGGGGAACATGTCTGTGAAGTTTCTCCTCAATCTGTCCAACCATTCTGGAAAGGAAGATTTTTGAAGGTTTGAGGGTAAATCCAAAATTGCTGCCAGACCATGTGACCTATGACATCCTAGTTTTCAAACTTTATTCAGCATGGATAGTCTATCATTTATGCGCAGTTTCACTTCGATCTGTAAAGCGTTTCTGGAGAAGATTTTTTACTACTTTTTTGAAAAAACAATATGGCTGCCAAACCACGTGATGGATGATGTCATAATAAATTTTTCTGTGTTGAAATATTTCCCTAGATGAACCTCACAAATTTTCATACTGATCAAATGCAGCTTCTATTTGTCGAATTTGACCGGATGTCCTTCTTCGATGACATCATCGTAAATTGTTCTTATTCCTATGCAGTGTAATTGCCAGGTGCCAAGTTTCATTTTTTTTTCCATCCTGCAGTTTAGGAGTTACAGAGGTCCAAAGTTTTTCCGTTTATCCATCATGGCTGCACCCCCACGTCACCTAATGACATCATAATTATAATTTATAAATCTGCATGATGAGTCTTTATCTCTGGTCAAATTTTGTGTCGATCGGATAAGCGGTGCAGAGAAAAAGAAAATTCGCAGGTACTTATGTACGTACGTACGGATGGACGGACGGCAACCGAAAACATAATGCCTCCGGGACATGAAAACAGGTCTGGGCCAATCTCCACCAAATTTATCATCTGTGTTGGTAGTACCCAGGGTCAGGTCATGGGCACAACCCTCTCCTCTTTGTCCCTCTTTTTAAAGAGGATTTACACCATCTTTTGCTCCGATGATCGGTGAAAGCCCATAACATCAGCTTCTTCTCGATTCCGTGGCAGTTATCAAATTTCGATCAATGTTCTGTTGTTTCCATCGATTGTTGTGCTTATCACAAGGCCTTTTGAACTCCAAGAGATATACGATTCATCTGTATTTGATTAATATTTTCACATGCAAAGATATCCACGAACGTTTGGACAACCCTTTGGTGCTCGGTGACTACGATTACAGTCGTGGCCAAAATATTGGCACCCTTGCACTTTTTTCAAATAATGCACCATCTCTTCCAGAAAATTGTTGAAATTAATAAATTATTTGGTATCCACAAATGTATTTCTTTGGATTGCAGTGGAACAAAACCAAAATAAGCTGAAATATTACTAAATCTTAGCTTATTCACACATATACAGTGGGGAGAACGAGTATTTGATACACTGCGATTTTGCAGTTATTATTATTTTTTTTTTGTATACCTTGTCGAGGCTCGTATGAGAGCTAACACACAACGCACAGCAAGGGGGCATGAGACAAGAGGGGCAGGAGTGGGAGGGACAAAACAGTGGGGACAGACACATTAGGAGATCTGTGGAAGGGAGAGGGATGGGGATGGGACGGGGAACATGGGGAAGAGAAGATGGACATTAAGGGACTTTCAGGAAGGAAATCAGGGGAATTGAAGGAAGTGGGCTTGCGTGGATTATCGGGGTAGAAAAGATCGAGGATTTGGATGGGGTTTTTTTCCAGGTTTTCCCACTTACAAAGCACGTAGAGTCTGTAATTTTTATCATAGGTACACTTCAACTGTGAAAGACGGAATCTAAAACAAAATCCTGAAAATCACATTGTATGATTTTTAAATAATTAATTTGCATTTTATTGCATGAAATAAGTATTTGATACATCAGAAAAACAGAACTTAATATTTGGTACAGAAACTTTGTTTGCAATTACAGAGATCAGACGTTTCCTATAGTTCTTAACCAGGTTTGCACAGACTGCAGCAGGGATTTTGGCCCACTCCTCAATACAGATCTTCTCCAGATCCTTCAGGTTTGGGGCTGTCGCTGGGCAACACAGACTTTCAGCTCCTCCAAAGATTTTCTATTGGTTCAGGTCTGGAGACTGGCTCGGCCACTCCAGGACCTTGAGATGCTTCTTACGGAGCACTCCTTAGTTGCCCTGGCTGTGTGTTTCGGTCGTTGTCATGCTGGAAGACCCAGCCACGCCCATCTTCAATGCTCTGTTGAGGGAAGGAGGTTGTTGGCCAAGATCTCGTGATACATGGCCCCATCACCTGCCCTCAATAAGTGCAGTCGTCCTGTCCCCTTTGCAGAAAAGCATCCCAAAGAATGATGTTTCCACCTCCATGCTTCACGGTTGGGATGGTGTTCTTGGGTTGTACTCATCTTCTTCTTCCTCCAAACCGGCGAGTGGAGTTTAAACAAAAAGCTCTATTTTGGTCTCATCAGACAACATGACTTCTCCATTCTCTCTGGATCATCCAGATGGTCATTGGCAAACTTCAGACGGGCTAGACATGCGCTTGCTTGAGCAGAGGGACCTTGCGTGCGCTGCAGGATTTTAATCCATGACGGCGTAGTGCGTTACTTATGGTTTCTTTGATACTGTGGTCCCAGCTCTCTTCAGGTCATTGACCAGGTCCTGCCGTGTATTTCTGGGCTGATCCCTCACTTTCTCATGATCATTGAGGCTCCACGAGGTGAGATCTTGCATGGAACACAGACCGAGGGAGATTGACTGTTTCTTGAACTTCTCCATTTCTAATAATGCGCCAACAGTTGTTGCCTTCTCACCAAGCTGCTTGCCTATTGTCCTGTAGCCCATCCAGCCTTGTGCAAGTCTACAATTTTGTCCCTGATGTCCTTAGACAGCTCTCTGGTCTTCCATTGTGGAGAGGTTGGAGTCTGATTGATTGAGTGTGGACAGCTGTCTTTTATGCAGATAACGAGTTCAAACAGGTGCAGTTAATACAGGTAATGAGTGGAGAATGGGAGGGCTTCTTAAAGACAAAACTAACAGGTCTGTAGAGCCGGAATTCTTACTGGTTGGTAGGTGATCAAATACTTATTCATGCAATAAAATGCAAATTAATTATTTAATAATCATAACAATGTGATTTTCAGGTTTTTTGTTTTAGATTCCGTCTTTCACAGTTGAAGTGTACCTATGATAAAAATTACAGACCTCTACGTGCTTTGTAAGTGGGAAAACCTGCAAAATTGGCAGTGTATCAAATACTTGTTCTCCACTGTATCCTAAATGGCCTGGATAATATTATTGGCACTTGGAGAAGTTGTTAGAAATATATAAGCTAAGATATAGCAATTTCAAGCAGTTGATTCTTCTATTTTTGGAATTAACTCACCTGTGGTGAGCATTCACCAGTTTGAATGGAGAAAAGGAGTCATTCTGCTGATTTATGTCACTGTGTGTACGCAATGAGCATGGAGAAAAGAACACCAGAGAATTGTCTGAGGAGGTCAGACACAAGTTTGGAGCCAAGCATGGACAATCTCAAGGCTACAAGTCATCTCCAGAGACCTTGAAGTTCTGTGTCCACCGTAAGCAATGTTATCAGGAAGTTTAAGGCCCACTGCACTGAAGCCAACCTTCCTGGAGGTTGGAGGCCAGAACAGAGAACTTGATCGAAGATTGCAGCGAAGGATTGTTGAATGGTGGAGAAAGCACCTTGATCAACTGCCAAACATATTCAAGCTGACCTTCACACACAAGGTAGACGGTTTCAACTTGCACCATCCGTCCAACTCAATGAAATGGTGTTCTATGGTAGGAACCCAGGAGGACCCCACTGATGTGTGTGTGAGAGAGAGAGAGAGAGAGAGGAGAGAGAGAGAGAGAGAGAGAGAGAGAGAGAGAGAGAGAGAGAGAGAGAGAGAGGAGAGAGAGAGAGAGAGAGAGAGGAGAGAGAGAGAGAGGAGAGAGGAGAAGAGAGAGAGAGAGGAGAGGAGAGAGAGAGAGAGAGAGAGAGAGGAGAGAGAGAGAGAGAGGAGAGAGGAGAGAGAGAGAGAGAGAGAGAGAGAGAGAGAGAGAAGAGAGAGAGAGAGAGAGAGAGAGAGAGAGAGAGAGAAGAGAGAGAGAGAAGAAGAGAGAGAGAGAGAGAAGAGAGAAGAGAGAGAGAGAGAAGAGAAGAGAGAAAGCCTGACTGGCTTTGCCAAAACACCTGAACAAGCCAAAATCCTTCTGGGAGAATGTCCTGTGGACAGATGAGACCAATTAGAGCTTTTTGGTGAAACACATCATGTATAAGTTTGCAGAAAACAAAATGAAGCCTTCAAAGAGAAGAACACACTTCCCTACAGTCAAGCATGAGGAGTTCAGTGACATTTTGGGTTTGCTGTGCTGCTCTGACACTGTGGGCCTTGAATGTGTGCATGGCATCTGAAATCAGGAGATTACCAGGAAGCATTTTGGAGCACAATGTTCAACCCGGTGTCAGAAAGCTGGTCTCCGTCGAAGGTCATGGATCTTGCAGCAGGACATGACCCAAACATAATAGAAAAGTACCAGGAATGGTTCAAGATAAACGCTGGACTGTTCTAAGTGGCCAGCAATGAGTCCAGATCTAATCCCTTGAACACCTGTGGGAGATTCTGAAAACAGCAGCTGGGGAAGGCACCCTTCAAATCTGGAGAACTGGAACATTTGTACAATAAGAGTGGGACAAACTGACAGTAGAGAGGTGTAGGAACTCATCGTGACTATAGGAAGTGCTTGATTGCAGTTCTTTGTCCAAAGGCTGTGATACAAATATTAAGTCGAGGTGTCATAATTTTGTTAATGCCTTTTTTTTATTTTCGATTTAATAAGATATATTAAGTTCTGAATCAAAACAAAGGTTCTGTAATATGAACAGTGAAATCAAGAATTATGGAGACAAAATACTTTTCTCAATTTCAACTTATTTTTGGAGAAAATTGTGGTTATTTGAAAAAAGTGCAAGGGTGACAATATTGTTGGCTACGACTGTCCAATCCCTTTTACTTGAGGTTTCTACTGCAACTTTCGTGCTGCTTTCTTCACAGGGCCTTGGAGTCAACTATATATGTGCCCGAGGACTTGTGGGACTGGAGTGTCGGCCCTCTTCTTGATTGTTTATTCCTGGAGCCGACTGAAACGACGCAGGTACCAGCACTGCCTGATGTGGGACTTTTGAAATGATGTATGAATGCTAATGAGGCCTTATGCTCACGCGGTGTGTACGTTTTCAGCGACTCAGTTCTGCTCGCTGGGCACTTTTAACCTGCTGTTGCGAGCATGAAATGTGTGAGTGAAATAATCTTTTAAACATAATTTTCTGCATTTTGACAAAAAAGTGCCAATCTCAAGATGGTTAACCATCATTGTTCTATTCCTGAATGCAAATTGGACTCACGAGAATATTGTAAATATGAGAAAAGTCCGTGGATGAAAGGTGTCGGGTGCGTACCATTTCCTGTCCATACAGGCGAGCAGGTGCAGTGGATTTCATACACAAACACACAAGGATGGAGTGACGCTTCTCCTTTTACCAATAGATGCAAGAATGTCGTGTGATCTATTTTGTGGCCCGGAATCACACAAAATAAATTCATACTTATTACGGCCTTCACAGCCCATACAACTGCACACTCTTCCCCCTTCCTCCCAGACATGATTAACGGTAAACATCATCATTGTAAACTTGTCCTGTACATTCACAAGCCCCAGATATCACCTTCCTATTGGTGTTCAGAAACCAGATATGGTGTCTCCCTCTTAGTCTTACGTTTTGCAGAGGTACACCCATTTCTCTCAGGTACTTTTCAAAGTATTTTTGGCTTCTTTTGGAAGTTGTATGAGCCATTTTAGGCTACAGTCCTTACTGCGCATATGATACAAGTTTAAATGCCCCGAAGATCGCTCTTTCTCGGGGTTTCTGCGCATGCACGCCGAGCATTCTGGGACGGATTATGTCATTTCGAAAGTCGCGTATTAGCAATGATTTCACATAATGGGAAGGTTTGGAGCAGAGACCCGATGGAGGTGATCAAATAGTTCAAGATAATTATTATCATTCTTGGCAAAATGGAGATGGCTGGTGAATTTTACAAGATGGTGGAAAGAGACTTTCATCTAAAGAATCTGCCAATTAGCTATGGAGAGCTCGTAGTAATGGATTCCTGAACTTGGTATGTTTGAGCAATCATCAGTTGTACAGATGCCGGTGTTAAGTGATGAGATCAGAAAGCAGGATCCAGGAGGTGACTTGGATCGGCTATTTGAGTTTGTGTGAGGATGAGAATATGGGATTTGGATTGAAGGTGCTGGTTATATTGAGTGAGTCAAGTTTTGAATAACGGTCACGATTGTTACAGAAGGATATGGTAAAGGTTTCGCAGTGTGTTTGATGTCTGAAATGGTCTCGAGGTATGCACACTCACCTCTGAGCCATCTAGCCTGAGTTCGAATCTCCGGCCAATGAGTGTGCTGTCGTCCCTCGGATTAACCTCGGATACTGGGACTCCTGTCCCTTTTGCCGGCATTATTGCTGGATATTAAAGGACCCACGGTGTCCCTCAAGAGGAGTCATCGACTTATCGCTGGCACCATGAACTCATCATAAATTCCTGCACTAACCTACGGGAGGCGGTGCATCAGTGGCATAGTCACGCCCTCAGCCAATGATGCTACTCGCAGCCTTGTGCTGCATACAAAAGAAAGAATGAAAGAAGAAGATCGTTTTACCCATTCCATTTGCACCTAAGTAATATTTAATTTGGCGGCCTCGCTGGTGTTGGCTTAACGGTTAAGGTCGCTGCCTTAAGATCTTAGGGTCTTGAGTTTGAGTCCCTGTCATGCTGTTGGATAACATCAGGTGTGTTGACGCTTCCGATCATCCTTCCGAGGTCGGCAAAAAGAGTACCAGCTTACTGGTAACTGGGCCCTGCATGTCACCACTGCGCTTTCAGAAATCATGCAACCAGCAACCGCAGGCTGCACACTAAATAATCACAAGATTATCAACAAAGGATTCAGTTGTTGATTGAAATTGGTGCCGAGTCTCGATGTCGTCATGGTGCCTTTGGCAAACTTTGCTCTACCCATGAGTTCTGCCATGCTCATGACGACCTGGTCCATATTGATTGTCTCCAACTGCAGTCATGAGTTTATTGACCTGTTCGTTGACATCAGGCATAATTATTTTGCCAATGCCGAAAATGATACCTGATATCATAACCTGATAGTGCGTAGGCAGGAAACAACTCTGGCACCATGGTCTTTTGTTCCAAGACAACAGCATGTATGTATGTTACATCTCTCTGTTAGATTGGTCATTCCATCCTTGAGAATTGAGATGTCAATCGAACCCCCAAGTATATCAACTTCTGCTCGATATAATCGTGTAAAAGGAAGACCAACGAACTGTCATCTCATAACACACATTCTCATTGGTATTTGTGGAAGGCTGTTTGCATCTGCAGCTTTTCCAGATCTAGTAATACTCTAGGCTGGCAGGATGGCCTAGAGGTACGTGCAGTCACCTCAAAGCTGTCTCGTCTGGGTTTGAATCCTGACCCAGCTATAAACTACGATCCCGTTGTTTTGCAGGCATGGTAATTCATCGTAGGCAGGGTGAATGTGTGTGCTGTCCCTCTGATGGACGTTAAACTGGGTGTCCCATCTGCCGGCATTAGTTGGTGGACATTAAAGATCCCATA
The DNA here is from genome assembly GCA_035128595.1 of Eptatretus atami. Classification (NCBI taxonomy): domain Eukaryota; kingdom Metazoa; phylum Chordata; class Myxini; order Myxiniformes; family Myxinidae; genus Eptatretus; species Eptatretus atami. Next base: position 11,460,601 of record CM068955.1, read on the forward strand.
GTCGATGAGCTATTGCCAGTACCATCACCAATTTACAAATTCCTGTCCTGATTTCCTGATTCGGAGTGGCGATCCGACCAGGATTGTAGCCGAGTAACTGCTTCAGCAGCGTCAACTCTCTGTAGAAGGCATGTTGCATGATGATGATTAATACTCTATGTTGAAGTTCCCATTCTTCCTGTCAAATATGAGGTGCACATCAACTGCAGTCAGCTTGTGTTCAATGTCGGTGCTGAAACAACGCAGTGCGAGACCGTGTGTCTTGTGCAATACCACTACGTTGCTGCCGCAAGAACCTGTTGACCTGTTTCATGGTCGGGTTGTTGGCGACTAAGCAGTATCCTCCACCAGGTTTCCTGGTGAGGAGGGTGTATGGATATGGACACCCAGCAGAATTAAAAACAAAACCTGTCAAAGGGAAAAGGAGCTCCTTGTGAGCCAACGGCCATCCATATCTGGTGCCAAACTGTGTCTGCGGACGTTCTCCTGCAGTTGGGTTACCTTTTTCTCAGAGGTTGGTGGCAGGATTTGCACTCCGGCCACCATAAAACACTGCACTCCACAAAACACATTAAAAAAACGTAAAGAAAACTGAAAACCCACTCCGTGGGAGTACCTCCTATGCAGCTGCCCTTCACTTTGCAGTTCATTGGATGACGGGATTTGGGCAAAGCCTTCAAGACCCCATTCTTTGATTAATTATCAGAGGAAAAGCATGGGGTAACCTTCCTTGGTCGGGTTGTGGTGGTTTGTGTCGTGGTGGTGCTGAGGTGTCGTCCACCAGATGGCGGTCTCCTCGGGTTAACCTGAGGTGGTCCCTTTGGGTGGGTGCCAGGAATGTCCTCACTCCAAGAGAGGATGATCACTTGTCTCTGCTATCATTTGAGCTCCAGTGTTTCAATATTGGTATTGCAGCACTCTGAGGTTTGGAGACCGGATAATGGTGAGATCATGGTGGGTGGTCACACCTACTACTGGTCTGGTCGCTCTGATGGTTACCATGCCCAAGGAGTTTCTGTAGTGTCCAATAAACTGACTCCCATGATAACTAAGCAAACACCGATCAATGAGCATATTACAAGACTGAGGATTCTTCGCTCCCTGGGTGTCATTTCCCTGCTCTCTGTATATGCACCAACTGAGGCGAGTGATCTCACCATGAAGAACACATTCTATGCCACGCTGGAGTCTGTGGTTGATCAGTGCTCCAGGCGAGATCATCTTCTAGTCTTGGGGGATTTCAATGCATCGACTGGAGCTGATGGGGATGGTTATGAGACATGCGTTGGTCCCCATGGGTCTGGAACTGTGAACCAGAATAGCACTAAATTTGACTTTGAAATAAGTCGTGGACTTAGGGTGGTTTCAGCACCCACAGTCTCATCGCTGGACTTGGTATTCCGATGCTGGTGGTGTGGCAAAGGTGCTCGTTGATAGTCGCTGGAGGATGATCCAGAACTGTCGTTGAGTGCTCAGTTCCTCAAGACCGACCACAGGCTTGTTGTAGCAATTCTGGAGTTGCAGCTCAAATCTGGGAGAATGGTACCATCCAGCTTAGGCTGGACATCGGCAAGCTCAAGGTTGAGGGTAGCTGAGGAGTTTGTGAAAAGGTTTAGTGGGGATCTGGAGGGTCTGGTGTTTTGGGGAATCCTGAAGTGTTGTGGAGTCCCTTCCGGATTACCAACCTTGATGTTGCCGGTGGATGTCTTTGAACCCATCAGGCGAAGAAGAACTTTGTCTCCCAAGGGACACTGGATACCATTGACCAGTCACAGGGCTAGGCTTAATGGCAGAGCTGAGCTATTCACGGAGCTGAGGTGTAAAACTGTATGTTCACTGAGGGTGGACAAGAAGGCCTATGTGTGATTAATCTGTGAAGGTGTGGAGCATCACCTGTGGTCAAGAGATTCTTGTCCTGTTTGCAGAGGAATTTATGCATTGCGTTCCCGCAAGCCTGTCCCTCGGTGCACTGCAGTTCAAACTGAAAGTGGTGGGCTCTTGATAGAAGAGTCTGAAGTGAAGGCCCGCTTTGCCAGTTACTTTGAGCGGCTGTTCCAGGCTGACCCACTTTCTGTTGAGTTGGATGTCAGGGGTGTGACTATCACTATTGCTGATCCTCTAATCAACTGACTTATATCCAGTTATTGGAGTTTGTCAGGGGTGTTGTCTGGCCCTCAAGGTGCTGAATGAGGGGTCGGAGCTGCTGGTGTTATGGGTTTCCTGGGTCAAAAATAAGATCCAGGCTTTAAATGACATCTTGGATGCTGCGATGTTGTCTGTTCCTGTTTGTGTTGAGGATGTTGAGATCACGGAGAGATTCACCTCCCTTGGCAGTTTTATTCATGTCTCTGCATGTTGTGCGCCAGAGGTCGATAGATATCTTGGTCGGGCCTGGGGAGTCATGGATTCACTGGACCATGGAGTGTGGCGCTGTGTCGGTACCTGTACAGAAAGACGAAAGTCAGTCTTTAAGTCCTTTATGCTTCCAGTCTTGCTCAATGTATGTGAGACTTGAACTCTGTCCAAGGATCTGAGATGGAGTCTTAAGTCTTTGGGTACCAGGTCTCTTCGGAGAGTCCTTGTCTATCACTGGTCAGAGTTTGTGTCCAAAAAGCATTTGCTGAGAAAGACAGATTAGATTTGTTACCTGTATAGTCCGTGAGCATCAGCTGCGGCTGTATGGACATGTGGCTTGTTTTCCTGACGCGCGATCCTGCTCCCAGATTCTCTCAGCGGGGAGCCTCGTGAGTGGAGGAGCCCAACGGGCCGACCACATGCCTCATGTTGCAGCAGGTTGATCAGCATCTCAAGGAGATGTGGACGGGCCCATATCTACCTGGGCCGGCGGCCAGATCGAGGACCTGAGTACGGCAAATTATGAACGCAGCCATGCGCTACTCCGCGCATGCTCCCACACCTGATGTGACATGAATATTTCGCGTAAATGTGCAATTGCATTTTATTTAAAAAAAACCAACTCGGGTTTTTTTTTTTCTGTCATAGTTTACTGGAATGTCTTTATCATTTGTTTGGTTGGCTGTCAAGACTCAAATACAAATAAACGTTGACGTTTAGTTCTTTTCCATTTTAGGTGGTCATCTTGTCGAGTCAGACCTTCTGCGCAGCACTCAACCCATTGTTAGTTTTGTATTTATTGATTTGTTTTTCCTCCATTCACCGAGTCTTGTACTGAGGAGCTCAGTTGTTTGATTCCATTCCATCCTTTTGTTCTCTGGACAACGTGGCCCTTTCGTTCGTAATAGACACGTGTAACTTTTTTGTCTTTTACGGTTCTGCAGTCACCAGTGATGATGATTGTTTATGATGTGAGACTTTTAATCCAGGATGTTCACAATTACAACGTGTTAGGCCTAAGTCACATTTGCCACGGCGGCCGTGGGGTCTTCAAAATCTACGGCCACGAGCAATTATACGGCGGCCGCAGTATTTCCACGGTCACCAATGTAGCAGTACATATGTTTTTATTTTTCGGGGACCGCACAGCGTATTTAGGCCTAAGTCACATTTGCCACGGCGGCCCGTGGGGTCTCCAAAATCTACGGCCACTAGCAATTATACGGGGCCGCAGTATTTCCACGGTCACACAATGTAGCAGTCACATCTCTATTTAATACCAAGCTGGCACACTAAAACTCGGCTCGCGTCACACGATCCCTATGAAATTGCTGTGGCACTTAGCGGACATGCCGACAATGTTTGGGAAGTCTTGGCGTTCCATATTACCACTTGCATTTTGCACAATGCGTATTTTTGTCATTCCCGTGTACGGTCTGTCGTCTGCTACCAGCTATGTTGTACTGCTATCCCGTGCATGTGCACGGGTATCGCTAGTATGTTTTTATTTTTCGGTAGCCGCACAGCATATTTATAAATTGTGAAGACCAAAAACATGGGGGTGCCGTACGGTCTTTGATTTGATGTCGGACGGTGACCTTAGGGCGTTCCTGCGGCGGCCATAGAATTTCAAGGCAGACGCAAGGTGCCCGCAAGGCGACGCAAGGCGACCGCGGGGGCCCTAAGGCGAACGTGCGGCCAGACGGATGGTAACGAGTGGGTTCTTTTTTTTCTTTTTTTTACACAGTTTTTTTGTTTCGGCTTGTCGAATTGCTACGGCGAACGTAAAATGAAAAAAGTTATACTCACGTTATAATTCCATGGCGACCTTACGACCTATAAAATATAGCCAAACGGCGTAGGGCCACCCTGAGGCCACCGCAGAAACTCTGCGACCGCCGCACGTTTCTGTCATTCAGAGGGCGTACGGCGCCGTATCCTCGCCATAGAGCAAATGTGACTTAGGCTTACTCAATCATTCCTCCACGTTTATAGATTGCACTGTTTGTTTGTAGGTGAACATCTTTCCCCTTATTATCCTTTGCAATGTGTATTCAACCCTTGCTCCCTATTGCTAATAGTGGGTAAAGGTGAATTTAAAAACTTTTTCCTCAACATACAGATGAATATATATCACAAGTTCAGATCACCTGTGTATATTTTTGTACAGATGAACACACAGCAGTTGGGCCCGGTCACCCTGTGGATACTTCGAACCACAAACACCGTGCCTTGTCTGGTAAGATTTGCCTCGGCCATTGCTTTAGCTTCAGTGGATGAATAAGATCTTACTTCGGCGGGTCTTTTGTCATTATCATGTCATTGTCATCTCATAGCCTCTGAAAGTGATCATTTTAATTTCCCTAAATTTGAGGTTTCGAGCAGTTGTTCAACTGAGGTTCGCTGGCGACATGTGCATGGGAGTAATGGAACACTTTTCAACTGTGGGAAAATACGCTGTGGTTTGAAGGCTTACTCACATCAAAAGCATTTTTACAAACTGATAGCAGGATATGTATTGCACAATGCAGACATACTTTCCTCAAAGAAAACTTCTGATCTACCATAACTGCAGCACACTACAGGTGCTGCCACTAATAAGTCGTAATGTAACACTTCCCTTGAGGTGTTGTGGAGAGTTCTCACCCACCACAGTCATTGGGGTTTTTTTACTCACAATGGCTGATGACTGCAAATGACAAAGGGAAATATTGAATATATCTCAACACCAGGACTCACCTGGTAGCGGCTGGATAAGATAACCAGGGAACCATGGTAGGCGTGAAAGACCCAAAATAGTAAGGAGAAGAAAGAATAACGATGATTTTTTTTAATGCGTGAACACTTGGTACAACGGGTGATAAAGGTGAGGTAAGTCTCATTGGAATGTGTTGTCGTCTGAGAAAAGCAAACATATTTTGGGGGGACCTGGGGACCCTTCAGGCTGCTTTTTTATTTTTATTATTTTAATGGTGTGAAAAGTTGGTAATACATACGAATGAAGGTAGTGGTCATTACCTAGAGTGTGTAGCTAGAGAAGAGATGCATGTTTTGATGACTGACGGACTGACGCTGACCACATGCACACCGTTAGGGGCCAGTGGGCGCCATGGCCCGGGCCCCACATAATAGGGCCGCCCAATTGATGACATTTTGAAATCCTTGAAATGTGCCACAAGTGTTTTCGTGAATGATAGAATACTCTTGAAGGATATTTTTCAAAATTGTCCGCATGTGAAGGCTCAGCTTTGGCTTTTTCAAGCCGTTTCTCCACGGTCCCAGAACGGATCCAACGTGGTCAAAAATCCTGGGCAAGCCTCGGGTATTGGGGCCGCATTGATCTTTTTTTGGATCTATCATCGATGCTTCAGATTGGTGAGCGTGGCAACAAACTATGGCACTGCCACCAGAGCCAGCAAGCACAGACAGAATACAGAGGTCCAGCCAGAGGAGGTGAAAAGGGAAAGTCAATGTGGTAAAACTAGGCCAGGCCAGCAGCACACGGCCGGCAGGGAGTATATTAGACAACTGAAACTGCGGCGGCAGGGAATGCTGTCAGTACCTGCTTACTGCGCGCACAGACAAGTAACATGGTGTGTATTCTATGTTCCAGGTGTGTGAAACATACTCTTGTTGTCGTGATTCTGGTACGTCCACGTGCACTCTGACATATCTCGGTTACTCGGTACCTACAAGCTGCGCAGAAACCAAATGAGCGGCTCGGTGACGACAGGAACAAATCCGCTCCACGGAATATGACAGTGGTGCTCAAAAGCGGAAACGTTCAAGGAAAAAGATGAAAGACACAAGCGTCGTCGACAAGAACCAGAAAATCTCAGAGTTTTCACTCCTGCCAAACAGGTGATCGTCCATGACAGAGGCGGAACATAACAGAGACAGAACAAGCGGATTTGGCAACGCAACCCACGCGTAAGATTGCCCACTCGGAAGGTTCCACGATGAAAACATGCATCAGAGAAAGAAGCGCGAGATATATTGACTGATCGTGGACCTGCGCTTTGCAATTGCATTGGATGTTGGCTCCTGAGCGACCTTCGTCAGAGATGACGAACTGGCATCACGAGATTTGGAGTCCCTGCAGAATTCGACCGGTCCCTGATTCATCATACAGTTCGTTGAAGGTAGGAAACGCTGCTGCTCCAAGAATTTTTACGTAGACTACAAAACGGAGAGTCCGTAAAAAGGTCCTGGCTTTGTCCCAATCAACCGGAAAACTGTACTGCATCGCTTGCAAGCTCTTTGGAGGCGCTACTGCCTGGTGGGAAGGATTCAATGACTGGAAGCATGCCAGTCGTTCTATCGAGGTGCATGAGCGTTCATGTAATGTGCGAATATCATCCGCTTGTCAGACAGAGCAACATCTGCAGGTCGTGTGGACACTGAACCGAAAACAGGTGAGTGAGATTGCGTCTAATGGAGGGAGGTGCTGAACGAAGTGTGAGCGTGATATCGTTTCTCGCTGAGCGTGGTCTAGCGTTCCGTGGATGAAATTGTTGGTCTGGATGAATGGTAAACACTTTTTAATGGAATTACTTGCGGAATACGATCCATTTGGCGCAGCAAGAAATATGCCAACCAAGGTAGGGCACACCAACTACTATATCTACGACATGTGAAGATGTAGTCTCCATCATCGAGAAAGCATCGTCGTCGTCGTGAAAAGGCAAAATACTTATCTGTGTCAGTCGATTCTCCTGACATAAGCACATTGACCAGCTCACAGTTACTACGATACATCGAGAATGAGGCTCCAGTGGACGTTTCATGACTTTGAGCAACACAGGACACACTGGACTCCAGCAAGCGACGGCATTACTGGTTTTTTTGAAAGCCACTGGATTGGACATCGCTACTGCCGAGGACAACTTACGATAACGCATCTAATATGAGTGGCGATAACATGGGATGCAGGGAATGGTCAACAGGAGAACCCTCACAATATTTGTGCGATGCGTGATGCACTCACTGAACTTAGTCGGTCAGCGCGCGTGGGATGCTGTAGACCTGCAGCAGCATTCTTTGAATAGTGGAACAAGAAATCGCAGTAAAAAAAGTATTTTTACAGCTTCACTCGCGCTACGCCAGATTATTTGATGCCTAAGCCAAAGGTCTGCAAGTCCAAAGCGCCTCAGCGACACTGCTGTCGCGCTCATCTGATGCACGAGCTCTTGTAGGGAGAGGGAAATCATGATGTCTCGATAAAATCGCAAACGATGACAACTGAATAGTGAAACGAAAACACGCCGAGACACTTCACCAAATGATGTGCACGCTCGAGATAGGTTCTATGCTGGTTTCTGGTCTACTGTCCTTGGTAGATTGATCGTACGAGTAAACTTCAGTCGCAAGCTACTGATCTCAACACAGCCGTGCAGCTCCTCAAGTCACGGCGAGTTTCATGCAGTCATTACGCAATCAGTTTGATACATTCGTTGTTGACGAGTGGAGCGGTCAGATACGGAGGAATTCACTCGCGGATCGCATAGACGAAAGCGTAATGTCTGCCTCGTCTCCTTGGACTACGGACACACCCAGAAGTAGAACTAGACGCCAAGGAATCCTTTCGCAAGTGGAAGCGTGCAGTGATCGACGTACTGCTTCGCAGTTGGAAAAGCGTACAAACGCTTACAGTGAGAGAGCGAAGATTTGGATTCCTGCGTGCTCTTGTTCAACTTGAAGTGGAGCAGATTCGAGAGTCATGCCCGAAGCTCGTCGAGCTGTATCGGAAGATCTATCACCTGACCTCACGAAGAAATGATTCAGTTCCAAGCCATGATGAAGGAGTCAGAGCCAGACTCGGGCCGTACTGAACTCGAGATGTACAGTTTTATCGAGCGAAAACTCACCGATACTTCCCAAATGTGGAAGTCTGCTTCGGATTTACCTCACTGATGGTGTCAAACTGCTCCGGGGAGCGCTCGTTTTCAAAACTCAAGCTTATCAAGAACATCTTCGCTCACGATGGGGCAGCAGAGACTGGTCAATCGACCACATTTCACCGACTCCAATGTGCAATCATGCAGGTTGACAGTATCATATCCGAGTTCGCTGCCGCGAAGTCGCGCAGGAAGCGGTCCATGGATTAAGGCACCTGTGTATGTTCTTGATGTGGAGACGGCGTATATTGTCGGTTGCTGTAAGTCGGCTTTAACCATTTTGGATTTCTCTTGCAGGGTTTAAGAAGTTAGAGGATTTTTAGTCGAAGTTGTAGTATGATTAATGACAGCGCGTCGTTTGTATTGCTTAAATCCTCTATCTCTTACTCTTGCAGCAACAGCATTTTTGTGATAGTTCATTGTATGATTTATGATAGATGAGCTCATAGATAAGTCACGCCATATCAATAACAATCATCCATCTTGTCATATTGTCAGATTTAATTGTAATTTGTGAACATATATGCCAAATCATTCCTGATCAGGATCTGGCCAAACTATAATATAAGTTCTTTTTGATGAAAAAGCAGTATATAATTAGTTGATTAATCTCCAAATTGGGGGCCCCCACAATCATTGTGCCCACGCCCCCACATGGTAATCCGGCCCTGACGACATGCCAGCCATAAACTCCCCAGAACTATGTTCCAGGTGAGCTAAAATTGGCCACTGGAACTGTAGCATATGGACGCTGCCATGTTGTAACCCAAATTGGTAGCTACTGAGGTGGGTGTGAGAGGAAGATTTGAAAGAATTTACATGATTTCAAAAATTTACAAAGTCCGTGTTTGACACTTAGGTGTGCATTTTGACACACTTCTGGTCACGTGATTGGCATGGTCTCCGAAATTTAACAGCAGACCATCGCTAATGCTGGTTCCAAATTTGGTAGTATTCTGACTTCTGGAGCATTCTGATTTTGGTCGCATTCTGATACACAATCTTCTGGAAAAGATTTTTGAAGAAATTTAATGTCGGCCATTTTGATTTACTTAAAGTCACATGGCCGGAATGAGCTTTGCCTTCCCCATGACCAGTCAGGAGCGGAACGTTGCTGCGAAATTCCAGCCGGATCGGCCCAGCAGTTTGGCCGGAGAAGTCAAAATAGACAGACTCTGCGCTATGGCAATACCTTATCTGGAATTTAAATTCCAGACAAGCTAAAAATACAAGGATGGAGTGTATCTATCTGTCTTTGTCTCTTTTCATTTCCTCTTTTCTCTCTCTCACCACTTTGCACATCGTCACCAAATTTTGTCGCTATAATTAAGTGTTGCAATGCTACATTGGCCTCTAAATTTACTGACAACTCCTCCATTTGTTCCGTTTGGCTCGTTGAAAGGAGACATTCCTCGCAGCATTTGCAATCCTGGATGACATCACGCCATTTACAGTGGGCAGCACTTCTGGCAAGGGGTTGTTGTTATTCTTTGGTCATCCTGCCATATCAACTCGCACACCATCACATCACCAGTCCTTGATGGATATATCCGCTACTTATTTAATTTTAAAAGTATATTGTGATCGATTTTAAATGTAGAATTTATTGCAAGAGCAAAGGCATCAAATTTCTCCTTAAAGCATCTCGACAACACAAATTATCTGCTCGAGACTATTGGTGGCAAAGCATTTCTGTACACAAGCCTTCATGTTTCAGGACATCGAGCCACAAAACACTGCCGCTACGTCCAGCTTCCAAAACAAAATGGTTTTGCTGCAAGGCCTGGATCAGCCTAACGAAGAGACTTTTCATCCGGAGACCTGTCCCGCAGAGGGCCCTTTCAGCCTCGGCTGGAACAGGTATAAAGAAATCGATGGGAAAGGTGGTCCTTAAGCTGTTTGAGTAAGAAAATTAAGTTACCTGTACTTAAGTACCATAATGTGTCATTGAGGGATGCCATAAATGTTGATTATGTTCGTCTATCATTGTGTCCAGGCCTGAAGCGAAAGGCCTGTTTGAGTGGCTGCAAATGGCTGATGTTTCTCCACCGAAAGTGATCCTGCTGGAGATTGCTCTGCACTATCCAGTTACCCATCTCCTCACCAGGATTTTCTTGATGGCCCGACATGCAGTGAGAAACCACTCTCGACCCCACATCTCAGTCCATTCGACACAACTTCCCTGTCCAGGTCACTGGTCGGAGTACTGCGTAATGGCAAGCGAGGTGCATCGCGCAAAGAGTGTAACCAAATCTGTGTTAATCTCGATTCGTATTCAAAGGTTAAAGCATTTGATGGAATTTTTCTTTCATCAGACAACATTCCATTGCAATCAAGAGCCCAATGAAGGATAACATGTTTATCCGTATTTCTCTACATTTTCGGCCATTGCCAATGCTGCTGGGGCTTTCTTTCCACAGCTGCTGCTGCTGCTTTTGATTCTCCTCCACACCTGTGTGCAGCTCCTGCAGGTGATGGATAATGGATGGGCGGTTCACTGCTGGTGTTTGCATCGTTGGTTTGAGGTGAATACACTGACCTTTCTGGGGTTGTTGTTTTTTTCAATACACCTGAGCAACAACTTCATATGCACATTTTCCGAGTTTAACAAAAGGTAAAACCACTTCAAAAGATCTAAATTAATAACCTGCTCGGCATTGCAATCACATGTTCTAGCATGACTGGTAATTGTATTAACATGAAGCGGGCCTTTGGGGATGAATGCCCTTTAACAATGAGTTATCATTTCATGTAAAACAAGAAAAAGAACAATCAGAGATTGCAGACCCCCCACCAGAACTTGCTTTCTGTGGTGTTTGTGTTATGTGTCGTGAATTTTGTGTGGCGTTTAGGTACTGGTGTGTTATGTAATTAATAATAGACAAAACTAGAACTGCCACTTTATAACTGCTGGCAGTGAAGACCGCTGCTTCTGCTGCTTCTGCTGCTATAACTGCTGGCAGTAACAAAACGTCCCGCTTTGATGCAACCCGCTTTGATCAGACACCTGACCCTGACCCATCATGTTTATTAATATTCAATTGAACTCAGAATGGGGAAAAATAAATTCACTTCACATCAAATGGAAGACCAAATCGGTACGGTCCTGCATTGGAGTCATCAGAAGGAATCCAAAAAAGCAAAGATGAAGTCATCAGGAGGAACCCCTCTGTCATCCTGATGTCGGAAAAATGAGTGCCAGCTTGCTCGTATCCTGTGTTGGAGTGGCGACCCATCCAGGATTGTGCCCAATAGCCAAGGAGACTGCTTAGGCAGCACCAATGCTCTGCACAGAGTATGGTCCCAATGGATGGATGGATGGAGGAACCTGTGCAGGATTCACATTTCAGCTGCCCACTCTACCCTCAAACCCATCCAGGTACAACCAACTGAGCCTTATTCAAAAAAAATAATAAAAAAAACAAAAACAAAAAGAACCCAGATCAAAAAATTAAATAATTCTAGCTGCCAGACCATGCATCCGATCAAGCTGAAATTTACTAGGAAATTATGCGCAGGAGGCCATCACTTTTGGGGAATATGGGGAATACTTATTTTATATTTTACATTTAAAACATGTATTCCCCATCACTACTAGATCATAATTGTGAAGTTTCCAGTCGATTGATTAAGCAGTTCAAGAGAAAACATTATTTCATGTTTTTCTTCAATTCAATATGGCTGCCAAACCATGTGACCTATCTATTATTCCTTAATGAACTTGTACACCCAAGGCTTGGGGAACATTAGTGTGAAGTTTCCCCTCGATCTGTTTAGCCGTTCTGGAGAAGAAGATTTTTTGAGGTTTTAGCGTAAATCCAATATGGCTGCCAAACCATGTGACCTATGATATATGTGTGAACCTTTTGTTCCTCATGGGTAGGCGGCCATACATGTAACATTTCGCCTAGATCTGTTCAGGGCGTTTCAGAGAGGAAGATTTTTGAAGGTTTTTTTTGTTTTTTTCTAACAATATGGCTGCCAAACCATGTGACCTATGATATATGCGTGAACTTTTGTTCCTCATGGGTAGGCGGCCATACATGTAACATTTTGCCTAGATCTGTTCAGCTGTTTCAGAGAGGAAGATTTTTGAAGGTTTTTTTTTGTTTTTTTTCCTAACAATATGGCTGCCAAACCATGTGACCTATGATATTGCGTGAACCTTTTGTTCCTCATGGGAGGGGCCATACATGTAAATTTGCCTAGATCTGTTCAGCGTTTCAGAGAGGAAGATTTTTGAAGGTTTTTTTTTGTTTTTTTTCCTTACAATATGGCTGCGAATCACGTGACCGTTGATGTCAACAATTTTTTTTCTGTGGACCATTTTATCCCGAGATGACCCTCAAAAATTTTCATACTGATCAGATGTGGTGTCTACATATGCAATGATGACATCATAATGAAGACACCTATGACGTTATTAAAAATCACTCTTATTCCCCAGAGGAGTACTTACCGTGTGCCAAGGTTAAATTTTTTCCTTGGTGCGGTTTCAGAGATAGAGGTCAAAAGTTTTTCTGTTTTTCCAACATGGCTGCCACACCACGTGACCTGTGACATCATAATTACCATTAAACATTCTATACGAGTCGCTGCACCTATGGTGAAAATTTCGTTTCAATCCGACAAGCAGTTGCAGAGTAAAACATGAAAGTTCTGTGCGGACAAACAAACAAACAAACAAGTGAAAAATCACTCAGAGGGCACTTGGCGAAACGGACGGGCACTCGGTAGAGCACATATCTCCGCCAGGCTGAATAGTTTACATTTTGTATCCCACTGATAGGTCGGATCTGAATCCAGACCTTAACCAAAATCTAATAATTTGGCTTCTACTTGTCACCGAACCAACTCGTCCACCTCGTTTTGTCATAACCCGTCCACAACTTTTTGAGAACTCATGTGATCCATAGTTTTTGGCCCCATTTCTCAATGGTGAAGAATCATCGAAAAATTAAATAATTCTCCTTTCTGGATCCGGATTCGGATCTTCACCAAAATTGAATCAATTCTTCCTCGTGGCACTCCAAACCTGTCCACCAAGTTCCATCCGAATCCATCTCTAACCATTTGAGATGTGCTATTTATCATTTTTGGCCCGATCTCTCAATGGTGAAGAATCACTTAAAAAATTCTCAGATCCGGATCCGAATTCCGATGTTCACCCAAAATCAAATCAGTTAGCCCTTGTCACACACCTAACATGTCCACCAAGTTTCATCTGAATGTGTCAACAACTTTTTGAGATGTCATGCAAAAAATTTCAGAACACCTGTTTGAAAACTGGCCAAAGATCGTGTGATGAACAGACAAACACAACAGACCAATATACTTGGTGAAAAAAAAAATATTTTCGCCAAGTAACAGACAGACAAACAGACACACAGACAAACGTGACAGATCAACATACTTGGCAAAAATTTTTTCGCCGAGTAACCAAACTTAGCCAAATTAAATAGCCTCTCCTTCGGTGAGGGTAATAATAATTCATATTGCCACATCACACATGTTAACAACTGGGACTCCGTTGCCTTCAGAACGTGTGAATGACATTGGAATGTTTTAAATGATTTTGAGAGCACGAAGTGATGTACCTACTATTGTGATAAACTCCTGTTGCTTCCTTTTCATCAAATCAAAAACAATAATAAAAAATTACAAACTGCAAAACTCAATTGGCTCAAGATGTGTGTATGTGTGTGTTTGTGTTTGTGTTTGTGTTGATGTGTTCATGCGTGTTTTGTGTTCGTATTCATGCATGTTCACATGATTGTTTGCATGTGCATGCAAACAGTTTTGCACATGACATGAGTGTTCCTGTCACCCCCATATTCGAGTCGTATCCAAGTTATTCTGTACAAGGTCCATCACCAGTATGCATGTGCTTTGATTGAATGTGTCAGAACAGCCAAATGTGTTTCAAACGTGGCTGGACACTTCACCGGCAATTTGGTGTCGTGGCTCGAAAACCACATTTGTGCCTTAATGTTGATCCTTACATGCCTGTTTTCAGGCTTAGAGGTGGTCAACCATTACTCATCCGACGGTGGAATAGTGTTCCACGCTGGCTCATCAATCCCATCCTATGCCAATTTTCTGACTCGCATGTTCCTCTCAGACATTGTTGAGTTGTCATAACAACAAGCGTCAATAGGGGAAAGCTAGCCTGTCTCGAGACCGTCTAAACCCAACTCGATGTTCCCTGTTAGTGGGAGAATGATCCAACATTTTGGTGATTCTGCTTCGTAAAGATAGGAAGAGCCGTGAATTGCTCCTCCCCGACAGACTCATTGATGTCATGGCAAGAGAAAGTTTGATTATTATTGGATAATTTAATATGAATGATGCATTGTGATTGTTTCAACTTTTTTTGCGGGTTGGTGGGGTGGAGGGAAAGGGGGTCCTTAAAAATGCTATTTTGTTTTAACTTTATTAACTTGTTTTCTGGATATGTGCACACATTTAAAATCACATTATTTAATTATTTTCTGCTTGTTTTTCGATTCTTTGTGATGTTAGCATGTGCGTCTGTTTTAGTGTCAATGCATGTATTTGTATTCTTATGTATTTGAGTATGTGCATGAGTGTTGCCATTTATGGGAGCGTGAGTGTGTTCCTGCACATTGCCATCAGCGTGGGCCTTGGTGTTAGTCTGTACGTACTCGTTATTGCATGCATTTGTGTGTTGACAGACTTGTTTTTTTATCGATTGGGCAGGTTCTCTTGATCATGGTCTCTGGAGTGTACGTGATCCACTCAATGTGGCACACCACAGTTACTGGGCAGCTACTTAACTTGCTGGAGAGACATGGTCCGCAGAAGCAGGTGGATATCTCCAAGCTGATAAGACATGCGAGGGTAAGTACATCCCTGGAAGCTGCATACCCAGAGAGTAGAACTGTAAATTATCTCAAGCTAATTTTTTTTTCTTACTCAATCCACTCAATGTGGCACACCACAGTTACTGGGCAGCTACTGGCTGAGACTTTCTGGATAAATGTTTGCATCAATAATGGGAATATAGAGTACGTATATGGACGTTGACCTATTCTTTTTTTTTTACCTTAACCTAATTTTAAAGTCATGACAATTATAGACATTTAAACATTTTTCACCATAGCCTAACTAAGATTTGTCCGATCGGAACAAACTTGCCCTCTCCAAGTAGCCGAGAGCAAGGCGTATTTATACTTAATTTACATCATACCCCTCCAGGTTAAAGGTCAAGGTCAAATGGCGGTCAAAAAAAAAAAAACGCCACTTTTCCCCCATTGCTTAATTTTGCCAATATGGAATCTCAAAGACCCCCCTTGGCCTTCCAAGATGTTTTTGCATCATAATAGCATTCCTGCGTTGAAGTTGTACACATGATATTTGTTTGGTGTCCTTGACACACTTCTGGTTTTTTCGGATTGTGACCTAATTAACAAAAATACGTTTTTGATCATAACTTGAATAATTTTCCTCCGATTTTCATGATGTTGAGTTTTATCGATAAACGAGTTTAAAAGCCCATCAAAAATGATCCGTTGGAATTATTTTATTTGAAATGTTGCAGGAGACTGGAAGATATGATGTTTTGTAGCAAGAAAAAGCATTCGTTTAAAACACTACATGTACAAATGTAACGCTATTTTCTTTATCTTCTTGGACGTTTCGTTTCGACGGCACAGCCTCTTCAGCATGCCAAAGCCTGAAGCCTCGGCCTAGCGTTAGGTGTGCTTACATCTTCTTTATTTAGTGGACATCCTATGGATGTAAATTAACGTTTGTTTTACTCTACGTGCATTACACATCAAGTGCAGCAAATTTCACCTCCCTACGCCTTGTATTTATAGTGATTGTTTTTTTTTCTTCTTTTTAAATGCTTCTGTGCACCATCCTTGGTGCTTGGTTTGCAAGTCACCATCTACAATTCCGATAAAAGAGACGTAGTTACTCTTTCATTGAAAAATGTTTTCATTTTGTTTTTTATCCTGAAAAATAGACCCGAGTGAACACACAGTCGTGTTTGGAGATTGGCCCTCATCAAATCGTCCTTATGAAGGGGGACAGACAAATACACATTGTAGTGACTCATTAATTTTTCTCCACATTTTGCTGATACTTGTAATACAGTAAACGTATGAACACTCCTGGCCAATTAGTGGGGTCCTTCCAGGGAGCCAATGGAAGTGACGGATTCTGTAGGGTCCTCTTTAAAAGGAAGCTTGTTATCAAGACACGGTGGAGCTCGCACGTCTTTCCTTACAAGCCGGTTCTCATTCCTACACATAAGTCACTCAACACATCAGTATTTGGTGGTCACTTTTGTTTAACGTCGCCAAGACTTGAGCGAAGTAGATTTTGTTTGTTTGGCTGAATGGTTTCCCATGAGTGTTCACACATTTGCTTTATTACAAACTAGCAAATTACACAACCACCTGTCGCTTTGCTGATGGGAATACTAAGAGAGGTGAGGGGAGAAAAGAGGGGAGAGTGAGAGAGGGACAGAGAGGGGGGAATGGAGAGCAAGGAGGGGAGGGGGAAAGTGAGAGGAGAGAGGGATGAGGGAGCGAAGGAAGGAGGAGGGAGGAGGGGTGGGGGAGTGATGAAGGTTTTCGAAGGGAAAGCAGCATACCAGGGCGAATACTTTGATTCATCGTTTGCGAAAGCGAACTTGTTGCTGTTGCAGACTTTGCTTTCTTTGAATCTGCATTCTCAACCTTCACTTATAGGTATTCCCCTCGAGTATTTGGTTTTCAAATGTTTTTGCATATTGGACATATTACAGTGATGAGCAATGTCTATTGACCACAGTGAGCATGCAACTTTCGGGCTGTCTTCTTTAACCTTCCAGAAATAGTTCCAAACTGACCTACTGGACCTTTTGAATGACATGTTAAACCTTTATCAGTTGATGTATTGCCTAACCATTCATCAGCAAAGCAATCAGCATGCTTTACCAGCCAACTATAAATGCCTTGCTATTTATTTAAATGGAACACGCACTTGGGACGTGTTTCATTTGCAAGTGACTTGCTTTTGCTGCTACATTGCAAACGGAATGCCCCAGGGGCGTGCTACTTTTCAATTAATACGTTACCTGGCCATGTGTAGAAATTGATGGATTTGAACATGCCCAACAGGGAAGAAAACCTTTTCCCTGAAAGAAATGCTTCTATCTCTGAAGTAGGAATTGCTCTTCACCACTCGATTCCTTTTGATTCCGTGGTTGGAAGTGAGTGCTTTGGAATATATTCCGCCCACCACGAAGAAGCACTCAAGCAAGCACTTCAATTAAATGGTTGATAAGGAACGGCTGGCTGGGTCATACTAGACACTATCCGGACACAGCCGGATTCAAACACAAATCCGGACAGTGTTTATCACAAACACCGCCCGGAGATGCCCAGAATGTCAAACAACATCCAAATTGGACAAATGAACACTTTAGCAGTCAGAACTACTGCTAAGGTCAATTCCACAGTTTAAAGTTTGAAATTTGGCTCAGATTTAGAGATTCTAGAGCTTATTACATGTGTGGAAATGAAATAGTCATGAACACTGGTGTCTTCGGATGTTTATAAGCATTGCGATGAATACAGTGATTTGCAGGTATGAAGATGAGGCATTCGATGATATAAGTGAAGAAAGTGGAAAAAAAAACAAAAAACAATTTGAGCGCTTTATCGTTAAGAACCCGCTCCGGCCTGTTCCAAGTCAAGGCATTGTTGAGCAGGCCGCAAAATGGCGAATTAAGACCCTTGCGAGGGATAGCGAGGCGACCAAAGATGAGCCTTGATAAAGGATATAATTAAATAAGGACGTTAATTATCTTCAGAAGGGGTGTTTTAATTAATCCAAACACCCAATCTTCACTCATGCACTCCCTTGGAGTTCCCTTGGTGTGCATGCAAAGTTTCAGACTGTGAGGTTTCATGGTTTTGGAGTTCTGGAGAAGACACACATACACAAAACACACACACACACACACACAAAAACTGACATAACAGCTTGAGTGATAATCTCTGGAGATGAATTAAATTTGGATAATTAGAGAGATAATGAGCATGCTTCGACATTGTCTGTGGAGCACCCACCACTGTTCGGGTGTTCCATATATGATTCTTCCTTCAGCCAGCCATCTTCGAGGCAAATAACCTTGGCTTGTTTGGTCTCTATGCCAGCTGTGACTCAGTGGTTGACGTGCGGCCATCCATGCAACACTATTTCTAGGCCTCGAAAATACGATTGCAACTGTTGGTGAAACTTAAATGCTTAGCTATCATTTACATTGTCAGACCATTATTTACATTTTAGTAGGATCAATATTTCACATGACCCCCCAAAAAATTGCAAGAAAACGTTTTATGGTATTCTTTTGTTTTTACTTGGTCTACAGAACAACATATTAAAAGTTACCAAAAAATGGACTACCAGAAAGGGTCTAAATATGGCATCAGTAAAAAATACTAAAATACTCTGAAATACCAAAAGTTATGTAGTCTACCCTCGAGAAATTAGTTTCGATCTGTCGAGCGCATGTTCCAACATACCTTCCCTGAATATTTAGTCTTCATGTTCATCATCTGAAACTGGCTCAGTGGCCACGTTCCCGCAGTTGCCTTCTTGGCAAGGTCCACAAGCTCTGGTGCATTCAAGGCCATGTTTTTTGCAGGTACATTTCAGTCTGCTGCATCCTGTAGTGCAGTTGTAGTGGATCATTTTGAGCCAACTGTCTGGTCCAGGGCTATTATAGTACTGCAGCATAGCATAAACATTGTTTGACTTTTCATAAAAGCACCAAAATTGGTACATATGTTGACTAATGTATTCTGACAATTCTGGATATGGAGCCACTCGAGATTTTGCCTTGGTCAGCTTTGGCGGCCATTTTCCAAAATGGCGATCTATTACAAATGGATATCTGTCATTGTTATTCTCTTGTGTAGGTTTCTCAGAGGTGATAAATACCCCATGTGATGTGCATTTATAAGGAAAACAATAAATGTCATTTGTGTTGATTTATTATATTTCCAACCATTGTATTGGGGGAAAATGGTCATTTTTATGGCTCTGATGAAAGATGAAATGGTCAGATGAAAGCTCTCTGGCTCCATGCGGTCAAGAAGAGGTGGACACTCGCATCATGCTACATGTGGCCCATTGCTGCAGAACATGACCACCGTCGGATTCAAGTTCGAACCGTAGACACCGACGTCGTCGTCTTGGCGGTGATGGTAGCCCAGGCACCATCATGCGTGGATGAACTCTGGATTGCCTTTGGACGGGCAAGAACTACCGCTACATCCCTGCCCATGAAATAGCTGCCTCCTCGGTCCACAGAAGGCACGTGCCCTCCCTGTCTTCCAGCCATGACCGGATGTGAACGGTATCAGCATTCGTGGGGCATGGGAAGAAATCTGCCTGGGCCACATGGAACTCGTTTCCAGAACTGACAGATTCTCTTGTAACCCTGACCACCACGCCAGTCAACATCCAGGATGACACAATGCACTGCATTGAAAGGTTTGTGGTGCTCCTCTATGACCGCAGGCGTTTGTGGTGCTCCATATACGGACGTCAACGAGGCCAGAAAGAAACCTTCGCCAAGAGGAACTCCGTCCAGCGCATCCCACCTACTACATGCTTTGGAACAGCATGTGAAGAGATCAGTCTTCCAGGGTGGCTATGTCTGGGGGCAGGTCTTGGTCCCTCAACCCGTGCTTCCTCACCAACAAGCTGGGCTGGCAGCAAACAGAGGATGGGTCCTACGAACCGCTCTGGACCACACTCCCTGAGGCTTCAAAAAGCTGCTTCGAGCTGGTGTCGTGCGGCTGCAAAAAAGGCTGTAGAAACCGCTGCAAATGCAAGAAGGCTAATCTGCAATGCACTGGACTGTGTGCTTGTGAAGGAGAATGCCAGTAGACAGACGCAGTAGACACAGACTGAGATATCGGCCGAGCTTAGAATGTGCAAATGCAAAGTCGCATTGCTTGTAAAAGTGTTGACTTCTTGATCCAGAGCCAGTACACTTGAGCTCAGAAACTCATATTGTACTAAACTGATGTATGCGTGTACCATGTGTCTGCTGGTAGAATGGTGTAGACAGTAAACCGTAGCCGCTTCAAAGTGAAGTGTGCAATAATTTGACTACATTTTCTGAGTTTGTTCTTAACACGATTATCAGTTCCCTTTTCAAAATAGAGTAAAGTATGTAATCTATAATGCAATTTTTGTTGATTCCAAACCCATTGAATGTGATGAATATCATTTGACTCTTGTCTCCAGGCAATAATGGGTACTTTTCAGCGAAAAGTTTCAGGAGAGCAGCAATTTACAAATCAAATAATGGCTTTTTTACCTAAAATACTGGCTCATAATATTTGAATATGCCTTTTCATGGTCAATTTACCGAATTTTACACTTTCCTTATATCTACCACCAATACAATAAGAAAATAAGAGCATATAGCCAATTTCGCTAAAGTAGAATTGCGGCCATTTTGGAAAATGGTCGCCGAAGCTGACCAAGGCACAATCTCGGGTGGCTCCATATCTAGAATTGTTCAGAATACATTATTCTACATGTTTACCAATTTTGGTGCTTTTATGCAAATTTGAACAATTGATCTGAAATATCAGACTACGCTGCAGGACTATTATGCATCATGAGTGGAATAAGCTTCTCCCCTTGCACATACCAGCCCCATTCATTGGGGTCCATGCCGTCTTCCTTGTCCATCCAAACCATGACTTGCAGGTACGTCTGCCGAGTGTGAGGTTTGTGGCCGAGGTTGTTGGAGGCATTCTTTCGGGTGTCACGAAGGTCTTTGCTGCGACCACTTTCTTGCGAAGGAACTTATAGCATATTGTTGCTAAAGAGTCAGATTGGGTCCAGTAAAACAAGGACACCATCGCCTTGCAACCAGTGGTTTCTACAGTAAATTGATTTACCCTTGGTGCGCAAAAGACCAGTGAACAGGCACGCAAGACAGATTCACCCTTGATAACTTTTTGGAAAACAGATTTCTTCCCCACCCCAAAGATTCTCAAAGTGGTGTCGCATCCGGAGAAGGCATGGGCAAGCAATAGATCAGAGCAGTCACCAAGCAACCGTTTCAGAACTTTGATATTATAAACATTTGATTTCTCATTGTCTGATTGAAAGTGCATGTCCTTGCAGTCCTTTGTAGTTGCATGATACAGCAGCAATACCAGCAGATCTGTGTCTTCTCTGATTAGGGTTGTTGAATTGTAGGATGTCATTGCGACGGATGCTTTCACTATGTCCAAGTCTGCATCGCCATCAGCTTAGATGATATGACAGCCTTTCTGCCGCAAGCGTTCAGAGATCAAGTGGATGAGGGCCTGTTTGTTCATATCATTTGAGAGGAAATCTTCCTTTCTCCCAACGAATGTTGTTGTATCCAATATGTTGACCTATTTTGAAGCAAGAGTTTGACTTCATCGCTGATGCGTATTGTCCTTTGTACTTGGTCCTCCATCATATCCATCAAAGCCAACGGTGGCATTGCCATACCGGTGTTGGGTGAAAGATGCGTTGGAGTCGGCAATTGAGCTGTAGGTGCTGCCTTCGCTCCATTTCAGTCGATGTAGAAGTGAACCACCATCTAGAACGTTGCGATCAGTCTTTGGAATGGACTGAAGAACAGCATCTTCTGATGAAGTAACATGCCATCTTATAGCGTCCAGAAGTTTTGCTTTTTCTGGCTTCCGCATATGATTCTTTGCCTCAAAAAAGGATGGAGGAGATGAGGAAAGTTCATATTTCACTTCCTCATCTCGGCACAGATTTCCCGACTGGGATACCACAAGGAACCTCTGAAATAACGGTGCTGGATCAATGGTTCGATCCTTGGTGACCTTGGCAGCCCGGGCTGATGCTGGTGTCCTCACTGCAATGTTTCGTTTGTGCGAATATGAGAAGACAGATTGTCCTTCCATTTTCTTCACTGTGTTTCTGCCAACAATGAAAAGGTCCTGCACATTGACATCCTCGTCAGCATTTATCCCTGTGAAAATGTTGCGAAGGGTCATCTCGTATGAAAATGGAGAATGCTGTTCAAGCTTTGTGGCAATTTTGGCCAAGTCCATCCTGTCCTTGTCTATTCGTGATGCAGATGCCTCTTTGTGCTGTTCACTCGTGTATACGGATCGACAGAATTCCTGCATGGCGGAGTTGAAGGCGGAGGATACAGGAGAAGACATTGTCCAAACAGCTCGTTGATGTTGTCATTCACTTCCTCTTGTCAGCCCCCCTGTACTTTTGAGGGACCGCATTAGGGTCTGTTCGATCACCAACTCTGATCCAAGGTCAGCCCAGTATTGGTTGGTGCGTCGGATCACATGGAATCCATTTCTGAATTTTGGAAATACTGTAGAGTTTTCAGTTTCTAACGCCTGCATCTTCTGTAGGTAAAGATAAACAGACTTTAGATAGTTGGGATGTCCAGCAGCAGCAAATATCGGTAAGCAGTCAGATATAGTGTGGATGTGCATTTGCCACGACCCGGTGCAATCGGCTTCAACAAGTTCCCGGGCCGCTCCAAACATTTGCAGACAGTTCAGCCATAGTTTGCTCGTTTTTGAACTATTCGATAATTCAGACTTTTTGGAAACTAGTGTATGGGAAATCCGTTTGATACAATCACTTTTTTGAGTGATGTTTCCAAGCCTATTTCACTCATATCTAACATAGTATATTGTCTGTCAAGTTCTTGCACGAGGATCTCAAGTCCTGGCTCATCTGCAGTGACTTGAGCTGCCATCTGGTGCATCAGACGTTGACAAACAAGGAGGTGTCCCGAAATGCGTGCTGCACAGATTTTCCATTCGTCATGTCACCGCAGCGTTTTCACCGTAAATCGTCTCCATGACGTCTTTCAGGCCACTCCCATTCATCAGTTACTCCTATGCCCCCCCCCCAACAGATTTAGCTCACTGAAAGTCATATTATCCCCCAAAAATTAACTTAAAGTGGTTGGAAAGTGTTCAATTCACCAGATATGAGTAGATATCAGACATGCCTTAACATTGGCTGCCATCTTTTTCAACTCATATCTAGACTCTTTCTTTTGGTCCAATTTTTTTGCAACTTTTGATGTGTTGTTTTGTAGACTTGATAGAAAAGAAAAATACCATAAAACGTTTTCTTGCATGTGTTTTTTTTTGGGGGGAGGGGGGGTGGTATGCAGCAATTTCCCCATATTTTGACTACTATTTGCTGATTTGTTATTGTGGTTGAGCAGATATCTCAGGATTTGGGAATGCTCCTTGTTTTCCTGCTGCTTCTAAAAGGCATCGGCCTACTTCGCATATTTGCTCCGACGACCTCCATTGTGGATGGAATCTTCACAGCATGCCATGGACTTTTGCCTGTGCTGGTCAGCGTAAAAACCTTCGAGTCACCAACTTGCTTTTCAGATTTAATTTGCTGTCAAAATGCCATCAAGGTGTTTATTTTCTTATGACGACCATCATTCCGTTTGCATTGTTTTCTTTTCAGCTCGTTCTTCCATTTACGACTCTGGCCTATTTGAGTATGGAACACCTATCATCAATGGGCTCCAGTCAGCGTGGGCTATTCGAGGCGATACTGTCATTGTTTCAAGGAATGCTGAACCCATTGTTACATGGCAGGCTTCAAGGATGTTTCCGAATCTCCGATGTTTCTCATCCAAGTGTATTCATAACGTTTCATTTGATAATTGTCACATCCATCTGGGCTGGAACAGTGAGTGCAACCAACAACTACCATCCTACCTCCAAGCTGCTGTTTGATATTTGATAAATGTTTATCATGTGGTTGACAATAATGATGTGGGAAGGTGGAGAGAGGAAAGCAGGTGTAAAGGAATTTGGGAAAGGTTGGCATTCTTCCTGAGGCAGTTTAACCTGTTGCTTCAACTAGTTAGCAGGAGGTCCTCACAACTGAATAAAATAGGATGCATCGACTTCCTCGTTCAGTCCACAAAAAGGGGGAATCTATATGTTCTTTGTGTGCAGAGGGAGTGTGGGAAGAATGTCACACTTGTGGGTTTTGTACGTGAGAAATCGAGGACGTTAAATAAATCACAATGTAGGAAGCAGAAACCATTCATCGATATTGTCGATAATTACTTATGTGTTGCAAAGGCACTCTCTCTATAAATTGTCATCGTTGTGAAGTGAAAAGCGGGGTTAAGCAATTGGTTCACTTTGTCTGTCTCTGTCTGTCTGTCTACAAACGTCAGTTTATGATCAAGGAACAAATTAATTCCAATTGAACGTTGTACTTTGAACATTAATTGGTAAACGAACCTGTAGTTTAGCACTACTTTGGCTCTGAATTCGTCCTGACTGCACATGCACAGAGAGGGGTGAGATAAGTTTCCCCTCCCCCCCCTCTCTGCCTGTCTGGCGATCAAACAAAATTTAAAATCATTCCAAACAGGAAACTTACTGTTTTTATTGACGTCATAAAGGACACAAACAACAGGCATGAATAACTAATGTAACGTGTTAAATAAGGTGGTGTAAAAGATGCTGCATCGACGACGGGAAAAATCCCCCCAAAAATTTCAACAACCTTTAAAATATTCATTTGGTTTTGAATTAAATTATATACTTGAACACAAGAACACACATCACCTTTTTAGCACTTTAAAAAAATCTTTCGTTCAGCAGAACTTGGACAAAATATTACGTCATCTTATTTAGGGTGGTTAACGAGGGTGGAAATGATGGTGGTTTTTGATTGGGGACGATCTGAGATTGTGCTGAACAGCTGTCTTGAAGACCTGGAGGGAAGAATGAGTTGGAAGATGACGTGGAAGTTTGTTCTGGGTGGCTTACCAGCTCTGACCCTAGCCGATCGATGAGTAAAAGGACATCGGTAGGATCAGACAGCGACACATTTGGATGTAAAATGCCTTTGGTCAGAGCAGCACATACAGACAAACAGACGGACTTGTAAGGCAATGAAGTGCGACAAGCAATATATGCAAATTACAGCGAGGTATGCTGTCTCGGGGAATGACTTGAAATTGCGAGATAATGTTCACCCTCTCATGGAAAATGTGACTCTACTGTACTATTGAAAATAAGTTGGTTTGGGAAGTTCTAAACAATGTGATATTGTGTAACACTGACATTGTGATTTTATGTAACATTGCGATATAATATAGCATTTGACGTATAACAATGCTGATTTTATTTTGCTTGGACCACCCAAAAACATCTGGGTGATGTTTATTTATTTCACTGTTGAAGATGTCAAAGTGTATGTCGTGAATCTGCAACATCCTCATCTCAAAGATTTGTACAGATGGAATCAAAGTGCTATGCCGAATGAAAGAGACAAGTATGTCTCGCGGGTTGAGAGAGATAATGTTGTAACTGCATTTTTGGCAAAATTGAATAAAATGGCTCTCATGTCTTTCAACACCATTTATCTTTCAGTGCAATATTGTTGTAACTGCAAATATCAACCCAGTCTTCTCATCTGAGTAAGATTAAAATATTGTAAACTACACACAATATGAGAGCCATTTTATTCAATTTCGCCAAAAATGCAGTTACAACATTATTTCTATCAAACCGCGGTATGTACCACAATGGAATACCTCTGAGATAATACAGGTGAACTTTTATCAACCTACCTGTACTCTGACGTCCTGATGTATTTCAACCTTGAATGACCCTGTTATTTGTCAAAGCAATAACCCTGATGGATAAATGATAATCCATCTCTCCCTCTCTCTCCCTCTCTCTCTCCTCCCCCCTTTCTCTCTCTCTCCTTCCCTCCTCTCTCTCTCTCTCTCTCTCTCCCCCCCCCCTTCTCTCTCTCTCATGACAGTGGTTTTCCATGGTTCAAGCAGTATTGCAGAAAAAAGAAATTCCCACTCGATCGCAACACCAAATGTCTATAACACTCAGGGATGCATGGACCTTTATGCGAGAATGTGCTGCCAACATCTTAGGCAGAAACTACAGGCCACAGCAAGTGAAACCTTTACCTAACCTGGTGTGTACAAAATACAGAATGTTTCATGCTTATTAATGGACAGAGCAGTTTAAAAATGTTCCATAAAACTACAGCTGCCACACATTTTTTTTCAGCCCAAATGTGAACGAATCACACGCCGCCGAATTGTGTGTACTTGTTTCCAGGGAATTGACTTGCAGGAGTTTGAAGATCAACTCGATGAGCTTGTGTCCCGCATGGATGCACTGACAGGCTTCTGTGTGTACCCTGCGTTCCACCCGGTGGTTCCCACTTCCTGTCTGGATGGTTACAAACACGCTTTTGTGGGTCCTTTATATCTGTTGGTTAACTTTTAACACACATGACTGCAAAATAATCGACTCTGACTGTTACTCAATGGATTTTCAGAAACAATGTCAACAGGTTGACACCATACAC
This sequence comes from Eptatretus atami, assembly GCA_035128595.1. NCBI lineage: Eukaryota > Metazoa > Chordata > Myxini > Myxiniformes > Myxinidae > Eptatretus > Eptatretus atami. Next base: position 11,487,264 of record CM068955.1, read on the forward strand.
CCATTTCCTCAGTTTTAATCATGTTGACTTGGCTGTCTGAAATATCTCTAATGATTACAGGTTGCCTGTTAATATTAGGCACACTCGAGGATGATCAGTAATTTCAATAGAAACGTCCTTCATGTTGTGAATCACACCATTGTGTTTCCCAGAAGGGATGGTTGAACAACACTCAGTTCAACCAGCGACGCTTCAAAGCCAAGCCCCAAAGGTCATCGGCTGACTGCGTTGCCATTGGAGGAAGACTATTTGACCTGGAGACTGGTCAGCATGTCCCATGCAACCCGGATAAGGCCGACTATTCACCATCCTTATCAAGAGGCCATTCCTTTGGGTAAGGGAACAGTCTTTATGAAAGTGATTCGACGAGGTAGGGTTACGTCACTTTCTGAATTTGATCTGAATTGCTTTAGGTTGTGTACTTGCAGTCGATAGGTATTTGGACAAATGTTTGAGCTCATACCATTGAGTACAAAGAAAAACGGATCCATAAATGATAGTAACTTAAAGGAAGAATATAATAATAACAATGAAGCTTCAATTTTACAAAAGTTTGAATTTGATGGAAAATGCATTTCCAGCATGAAAGTTTGTGTAAATAAATGTTCAATGGTAAATAATGACTGGTTAATTAAATTTGCTGTCGATGTCATTTAATTACTAACGAACATGGGAATACAAACATAAAACGAAGGTGTGAGACGACTTAAAACAAGAATCTTGAGAAAAACATCTCTTCGTGGCCTGTGCGGTGAATTGATGCTCAAACGAGCTTGGATTGACAACAGGAAGTAGAAATGATGTTCATTGAGCACAACTTGCTCGTGACATGCAGAGCGTCCCTGATGCTGTATGATCCCGAGAAAATGCAAACCAGGTGCACACTGTGCGTTCTCGACCCAACTATGAACTTCCGTATTGGTACCTCTCAGGCAAGGCTTCGCGTTGCAGAGTGTCGCATCCCTCAACGGATGTGAAGCTGACGACCGACTGTATCTACCAGAATTCGTTTGTGGACGGTAAAGATTGCAAGGCGTCTTTGGAGAGTAGGCATGTTATGGCAGGATCCCTGGTCAAATTCCAAAATTTATTGACATTGAGATTACCGAATCGAAGGTCAAGACAAGACTTTCAAACTACTGACTTGTGATGCCAACGAGTCCTCTTGCACATGCTCCGTGTGTGCGTTGTCAGTGACTCGCTTTTGATAGTGGGGATAGTTTTAACCTGCCATTGCTAGCGTGAAATCGGTGATTCAAATCGTCTTTTAAACACATTTCTCAACATTTCAACAAAAAGGGTGGCAATTTCAAAATGGTTAGCCATCATTATGGTGTTCCTGGATGCAAATCGGACTCACAGAAATGGAGGAATACGAGAAATATCCGTGGAAATGAGCGTGTCCGAGTTCACACCATTTCCTGTTGATACAAGCGAGCATTGCAATTACGCATGCGTGTATCACACACACACACACACACACACACACACACACACACACACACACACACACACACACACACCACACACACTTCTCCTTCTAGCAATAGATGTAAAAATCTTGTATAATTTCTCTTGTGGCCCTGGAACCAACTAAACCATATATTTATAACAGTTCTCACCTCACTCCCCTTTCCCAGATATGAGTAATGGTAAATATCATCATTGTAAACTTATCTTGTACATTCACAAGCCCCAGATATCACCTTCCTATCGGTATTCAGAAACCAGGTATGGGGTCTCCCTCCCTCCACGTCTTACGTTGTGCAGAGGTGCACCCATTTATCTCGGGTCCATCTCCAAGTATTTTCAGCTTCTTTTAGAAGGTCTGTGAGCCATTTAGGTTATAATCCTTTCCGCACACACATGATACAAGTTCACATGCCCCATAGATCGCTGTTTCTAGGGGTTTCTGTACATGCACGCCGAGCATTCTGGGACAGATTATATCATTTCGAAAGTCCCATATTAGCAATGATTTCACATAATGGGAAGCTTTGTCCCAGAGACCCGATGGAGGTGGTCAAATACTTCAAGATAATTATCATTCTTAGTAAAATGGAGATGTCAGGTGAATTTGATGAGATGGGGGACAGAGACTTTCAACTAAAGAAGCTGCCGATTAGTGATGGAGAGCTCGAGTGGATACATGGGGTAACAACTGAAGATAAAGTGTTCACTCCAGTCTCTTCACTATGTGCACTGACATTTTAACAATTTATATTCTTTAAATTGTTTTAAAGTCTCAGTGCGTTTCTATTTAATCTAACATTTGTTCTCTTGCAGGTGCCAATTACCTGCACACCTGCTCACTATGCTGGAGCTTGACTTTGAGCTGAATTTGGAGGTCAACCCAGTCTGCAGCAGTTGTTTGAACAAATCTAGTGACGTCACTTCAAGCTCTTCTCTCGGCCAAAGCCAGTCGAGTGTCTGCAGCACAGAAAGTGTGGGGTTCTCCTCGATGTCCTGCTGTTCGGAGTCGAATGACAACAAACCTCTTCCGAGCCTCTGCGTTGCATGTGTAAAGTGGCCTGCAATTAAAAATCCAAAATCAAAACGAGATTGGAACACCGCTTCTTGTCTGGAACCAGAACCTCCAAGTCGCTTGAGTAATCCATCGTCCAAAGGAGTTCATTTGCCAGAAAAATATTCTCCGATTAACAGGACATTTCCAAAATTGTACCATAAACAGCGACGACCATTGAGGCGGTCACATGCCATGACAGTCCATCGATTACCCGATCGAACTGCAACCAGAATTCCCGGGGATGCTGTGAAACATTCAAACAATTTGATCACCGTCGTCGAGGTGCATCAACAATCCGCTACCGAGTCACAGGATCACGGATGGGTTTAAACCTCAGATTGGCTCCAATCTTGTACCTCTTCACACGGTCTGAATAAATGATATCTTGAGGAGACGAGGTGCAAGTGCAGTGCATTTAAAGAGGAAGTCCCCAGAGTTCAGGACCATACTCGGTAAACTCTCCCCAAAGTTTTCCTCCAAAAACACAAGTTTAGGCGATTGAAGAAGATGATGAAATTTGGGGAAATAACGGGTGAAAAGGATGAAACTACCATTGGAAACATTGACTAATCTAAAACTTTTTACGTGTAGACATGATTCAGAAAATAATTATTTACTTGTTTTAATAATGACTTTTTTGTTTTTATCGATTTAATTTGCTAACTTGGTTTGTTATTTCACCTTTTGAATGTTTTTTTATTATTAAATTCTTCCATATTTGTCGAGAAGGAACAAACTTTTTATATTAATCTAACTTTTCTGGATGGGTGTAAAATGGGGTTTCGGAAGGTGTTCGTGATGTACTTCACGTCATCACAAAGGATGCTTTCGATTATTCCATAAAATTTGTATCTCCTTGCAATCTGTCAGGATGGTGCTCACATCGACTCCGATGACGACCTAATAATAAAATTTGTTTTTCAGACAATTTCATTGAAGTGAAGTCAAACTTTCTTTTTGGCCTCCAACCGAACCGTGTACTGCAAGCTCATTCGGTGATTACATTTTGGGTCCAGTTATCGGTCGGTCCGTCCGTCCGTCCGGAATCTCGACTCGAAAATTACTGGATTCGTTTTTCATATTCGCCACACGTATGCAATACGATCCAGGAATGAGGCACATCAAATGATTTTGGGATTGGAACCAACTTAGAATTTTGGGGAATTTATGAAAAAAATTATGGGAATGAATAATGAAGGATTGTACACGCTCTTGGGAACCATTATTTATTCATATACACTTTCGCCATCTCCACTATCAGCACACAACATTGAATTATTTATTTATCTTTATACCTGTCACCATCACCGCGACATGCATGTATCACCTTGAATTGTTTACTTTTTACCATTCCACATTGAATTATTCTCTGTTCCTTTCAGATTTCTCTTCATTCTAATTCTTGCTTTTTCTTTCTTTCTTTCTTTCTCTATCGATCTGTTGAAGGAGAAGTGAATTCTTGCAGAATTTTTTTCTGTGAGGCTCACTTGGCCACGCCTGGATTGGTTTGAGGGTAGTGGAGTAGCGGCTGAAACCCGAATCCTGTCCAGGTTCCTCCTGATGACTCCATCTTTGCTCGTCACTTCTTCAGGTTCCTTCTGATGACTCAAGTGCAGTATTTGGTTTTTCATTTGATCGTTCTGAGCTACGTGCTGACGATGAGAGTGGAGGACATCTGCAAGCCATGTGAAGAGGGTTTTTTTAAAAACAAAGTCAAGGCTCGAAGAAGAGCTACAACACAGAATGTATTAGGATACATCAGAACAAAAGTAACAGTTTAAAGGGCGGTGTTGGGGGGGGGGGGGGGGGGGGGGGGGGGGGGTTCACCAACAGCAAGGCCGAGAGACAAAATAGACGGAGATGGACTAAAAAGGGATGCGGATGAGGGTTAGGGGAGGAAGGACGCAGGGGGTGAACAAGATGACATGTGATGTATTGTGATGTCATATGAGATGTGATGTGATGGATTGAGATGACATGTTATGATGTTGGGGGTCACAATACATCTGGACCACCCTGTAAATGAAGCATCAAACAAACAAAAAAAGAAGAATTCTTACCGCATGGTTTGATGGTTCATTTAATTTCATCACAAGGTCCACTTGAAGTCTGAGAGGTTGGTGGTTGAAATCCTAGTCCAAGTCATATCAAAGACTTAATAAATGATGACAGCTTGACTCTCGGAATTTAAAAAGTGAGAGCACGGACAAACAACCACAGGTTGGTAACAATAGCGTAGGTTTGATGGGCCGGATGGCCTGCCTTTCTCCTGTACTGAAGTTCATTATAATAATTACAATAGCCATTCCTTTCACGCCGTGAGGTGTATATGGCTGCAGAGGCAGTTTCACTTTGCTAAGGAGTCACCTTCAGTCCTGGACAGGTTGCCACTTCAATACAGGATACTCAAATGCCTTATTACCGCAGTAAGCTGATACTCATTTTGCCGACCTCGGAAGGATGATAGGCTAAGTCAACCCACCTGATGTTATTTCAACGGAATGACAGGAGCTCAAACTCAGGACCCAAATATCTTAAGCCAGCCACCTTAACCGTTAAGCCAACACTAGATCTAAGTTCCTTAATTGGGAACTCGTTCATTTTATTTATTTATTATTATTCTTCATTGTCCATGTGTTTGACACCTCTACTCCTCCACCCCGAACCTTTCCTTTTCACGCTAACTCATATCCCTTCCTTCACTCTCTTCGCAAATCGACCAATAAAAGAAAATATCATTCATTAAAATCAATCCGGCTCAAAGTGCTACTTATTTCCTCTCATCTTCGTTTTTGTCCCACACCCCTCCAACAAGGTCTGAGATGGGGAACATTAAAATGAACTCCGACCGTCCGATCATCCGATCATCTGTCCATATACGTATGGAAAATCGAGTTCTTGGCTTTGACTCACCGCTAAAGGTTGATGACATCATCCAGTCTGAGTGGTGTCCCATAAGCTATTAAACTTGAGTATGGGTGAATACTGTCACAAGTTCAACAAGAAGCAAGAAATGGTGTATCACCACTGGGCCAATTCGGCATCGTGTCCACGAAATAATATGATGCACTCGAGCGTCATAAATGGCCAGTGTCCATGAAAATAAGCTGCTCACTCAAAGGTTTGATGATATTAGTCATGCAGGTGAAAAGAGAAAAGACCCACTGAAGATAGGGCTGTGACCGCGACAAGTGGTACGAAGTTTTGCGAGTGAAGAGAAAGAAGCGCCGCTGAAGGAAGGGCCGCCAATGCGGTTTAACTCGAGTGAAACGCAAGTCTGTGAGTCATTTCTACGACGGTGTATTTAACGAGCCGCCAGGCAGGAAGGCATCCTCACATTCCTGATGAAGCCTTCCTTTTCTTTTTTTTCTAGTCCCTTGAGGGGAGGTCATAGAGCCTGATAGTGAAGTGTGGGGCAAAATGATTGGTTAGAAACCAGATAAAAACCACGTCTATGCTCCTCCAATTGGTTGGACAAGTAAATGGAACAAACATCATGATGTAAAAGTATGTACGAACAAGTTGGCACCGATGAAAAGTCCACCACATCTCGATTGCTAGTGACCAGAATTTGTCAACATCGGAAGAAAGTAGTCGATCATAAAGGTGTAGAAATTGCTGTGTAAAACGATGAACAGTCCCAGAGTTTGAAGTTCCAAAAAACTGTACAACACGAGCTGGCCAATGGACTTGATGGCCGCACTGTGTCTTCCTCGCCGCCGGCACCTGAGGAACAGCTGCTGGTGCTGGTGCTGGTTGTGTAAGTGAGGGGTTGTCGGTGATGTATGTGCAGTCGTCAGGTCATGTTCAACATAAGCAGGCTTCATCCTGTCAATGCGACATTATCATGTTTCCCATTGTACGGGGTGATTTTTTTTAAAAAATATATTATTTTATTTTTATTTTATTTTACTCCCGAACCCTAAATAATTCCCATATACACGAAAAACTTTATCTGTTGGGAACCTAATATTTTGCATCGTAAATGTAGCCTAATGTTACAGAAAGAGGTGACATGATCCTGAGAGTTATCATGTATCACGTGATTTATCAAGTGACCCGGCAGTTTCACTCGGTCACCCCATGGTGCTCACTGTGGAAGAACCGAAGAACGCGTGTTTCTGGTCGAACATTACATCAAGAATTCATCCTTTCGGGAATGTCAAATTGCATTCAAAAGTTGCTCTGAAGGCCGTACGAAACCTTTGAAATTAGTGATTATGGAAACTGGTGAAGCAGTTCAGAGAAATAGGCTGCACGAAAGTTAAAAAGCACATGTGCCAGCCGAGTGTTGTTACACCAGAGAAAGTGGATAAAGTGCGGGAAAGAATGGAAGCAAGCCCAAAAAAAAATCTCCGAGATCTTTAGCACAACAAGCTCAATTGTGTGGATGACGTCATGCCTTTCTGCAACATAAGGCTACATTTACGCAAAATATTATGTTCCCAACTGATATCGTTTTTAGTGTGTGGGACTTATTTCAGGTTCTCAAATTGAAAAAATAAAAAAATAATCACCCTGTAATGTTAAAAATCTTGTCACCCCAAGATTTTTAAGCGTAGCGGATGGATGATTTCAAATGGTCCGTCATACGGGGGTTGAAGTGGCTTCCTCACCACGTCTTGTCACACAAACACTTGAGTACAACTCTGAATGTCTGAATTGGTTTGGGTTTGCCTGTGCTGTGACCTGGTAGGTGTAGACTTCAGGGTTCTTATGTGCATCCGTAGTCTATGTACATCGTTGCTGGGATCCAAATCGTGATTAAACTGACTAGGTGCCACAAACTGTCCTGGCAACTTGAGAGTTGTGCCAAAAACTAACTCAGTAGCACAGCACCCTAGGTCGGACTTAACTGCAGTTTGGATACCTAGCAAGATGATAGGAAGACTCTCCATCCATCTTGTGTTTGCCTGGGCCTTTAGATAAGTTTTCAACTGTCGATGGAATTGTTCCACGAGCCCATTAGGTGACGGGTGATGAGCTGTGGTTCGGGTTCTCCAACTGCCAAGTAGATCAAACAGTTTGGTGAAGTGCTGATTCAAACTGACGACCTACGTCTGTGGTTATTGTTGAGGGTGCACCAAACACAGCTACCCAATGTGAGATGAATGCTTGTGCTTGGCTGCCGTCTCTGCTGTCTGGTCAGGGATTGGTATTGCGACTGGCCAACGAGTAAAACCATCAGTCCATGTGAGCAAGTATGTGTTGCTGTCTCATGGAGGTAGAGGTCCAACTCGATCCATGTGAACGTGATCGAATCTGGCGTCTGGTGAAGAAAACGTGCTGAGAGGAGATATGACGTGTTGATGTATATTGCATCTCTGACATGCTATGCAGGTTCTGGACTGGAAGGTTGTTGTTTACTTGGCAAAAAAATGTCTGCCAAGTATGTTGGTTTGTCGCATTTGTCTGTCTGTCTGTCTCAGGATTTTTGGCCACACTTTTCAGGCAATCATTCTGAAATTGTTTGTGTATGTAGGTGACCGGCCACGGACGGCAACGCTTTAAGTTTGGTGAAGATCTGAATTCCAAGTGATTCTTCACCGTTGAGAGATCGGGCCCAAAACGATATACAGCACAATATCTCAAAAAAGTTATGGATGGATTTGGACAAAACTTGGTGGACAGCTTGGGTGTGTGACGAGTACGAATCGATTCAATTTTGGTGAAGATCCGGATCCGGACACGAGAAGTATTTAATTTTTAAAGTGATTCATCACCATTGAGAGATGGGGCTACAAACGATATTGCATGATATCTCAAAAAAGTTGTGGACAGATTCTGATGAAACTTGGTGGACATGTTGTGTGTGTGTGACAAGGACGAATTTATTCAATTTTGGTGAAGATTCGAATCCAGATCCAGATGCAAAATTTTTCAAAGTGATTCTTCACCTTTGAGAGATGGGACCAAAAACTATGTACAGCACGATATCTCCAAAAGTTGTGGATGAGTTATAACAAAACTCGGTGGATGAGTTTGTTAGGTGACGAGAACAAGCTGATTCGATTTTGGTTCAGGTCCAGATTCAGATCGGACCTATCAGTGGGATACAAAATGTAAACTGTTCAGCCTGGCGGAGGTATGCGCTCTACCGAGTGCCGTTCCGTTTTGCCAAGTGTCACTCTCTGAGTGATTTTTTTTTTCATTTGTCTGTTTGTTTGTCTGTGAGCACGATAACTCAAAAAGTTATGGACGTACTCAAATTAAACATCTTGGACAGGTTGGCTGTGTGACAAGGAATCAGCGGGATACAAAATGTGAACTGTTCATCCTGGCGGAGGTATGCGAGCGAACGGAGTCCATAGTTAGATCAGTCAGTGTGTGAGTGTGTCCGTAAACACTTCAGGCATGATCGCTTGAACCAAACACATCATTTTGATGAAACTTGGCCACAAGATTCATATCTGATGCCTAACAAAGATGCATTGATTGCATCAAAATCTGCGCTCATTAACATGTTGAAATCAGGCCTAAAATGCTGATTGGCTGTGCGAGGCTCGGTGAAATTTGATTGGCTCCTGGCAAGATTTAATCATGTATTGTGTGGGCTTATTTAAAGTTGATATTCAAAATCTGATTCCATATTTGACGATCGGAACTCATGGCCAAAATAATTGTCAAAATCCTGGGTTAAAATTGGAAATTTTTTGAAAGATGGATGTTTTTTTTTAATCCGATATCATTGAATAATAGCCTCTGATATTAAATACAAGCAAATACAACCTGTCGCTTTGCCATGGGAATATTGAGAGAGGGGGGGGGGGGAGGAAAGAGGAAGCGAGGAGGGGTGGGGGAGCCAGGATGGAGTGAGGAACGGTTAGCTAAGATGGGAATGGGTGGGGAGAGTGACACCTCACCAAACATCGCTATATACTCCAGGAAAAGGAGGGGGGTTGAGTGAGGAGGATGGAGAGGTGGGAGAGAGAGGGAGAGGGTTGGGGAGTGAGGAGAGGGGAGGGGGAATCCGGCAAATGTCACGCCCGGTTTAACGTCCATCTGAGAGACGGCACACATCAATGAATCACCCTTCCTGTTAAAAACCGGGATAATAGTTTATCGTGGGTGGGAATTCAAACCCAGGTAAGACTGCTTAACACGAGTGTGCATATCTCTCGGCTATCCTGCCATCATGTGGTGATTCATTACTTAATAACAATTGAAAACCTTTTGTACTCATTGTGATTATCAAATTTATTTTGCTTTCCTAATCCCGGAAATGTCCCCACGGAGAACCATGACGCAAGACAAGATCCGACATGCAAGTTCAGTGTAATTTCTGTACAAGGAATCCGCCATCGTGGAATGGTATCAGAGTGGTACAAGAGGTTTTGGAGACTGGAAGTTGTCAGAAACAGAAAGGTACCGGTCGATCAAGCACAAGTGCAGCAGACATTTCATTAATGATCTCTCCGACTCTCTGGAAAATCCTCTTTATCTCTTTGCTGATGACTCCACCCTCTGCCGTACCATCTGTCATCCCTTAGACCGGCAAGCAGCAGCTTCTTCACTCTCTGCAGATCTGGATAAAATCAAAACTTGTCCAACACGTGGAACATGTCTTTCAATCCGGACATGTCTCACATTCTCACTATGTCTCTCCAAAAGGACCGTTTCAAACCCCCCACCCCACCATCAACTTTCTCAACAATTCTTTGGAAGAAGTCCTTTCTTCAAGATTCTGGGTCTCACGTTCTGCCATGATCTTTCCTGGGAAAACCACATTTCCAACCTGGCCTCAAAGCCAGTTGCCGACTGGGAATCCTCCTTCGTGGACAGTCCTTCCTCGGCCCACCTGAGCTCCTGACCACATACAAAGCTTTCGTCCGCAGCCTGATGGAGTACTGCTCTCCCCTCTGGGTTGGTGCTCCTGCCTCCACCTTTCTCGGCTTCATGCTGTGGAAACCAAGGCATTTTGGATCGTTGGTATCTCCCACGATGAGGCTGAGTCTTTGGGCCTCTCACTCTCTCACCGCAGCAGGTCGGTAGACTTTCTGTCTTCTACCGTCTCCTCTCTGGTCTCGCCCCCCCCCTCTGCTCTGTCTGCGATTTGTGCCCACCATATTTTCACAGGGCGCTCAAGGTCCGCCAACAACCCCTTCTGATAAAACTACCAAAATCACGAATCACTGCTCACCTTCACTCTTTCATTCCTCTTTTTCCCCGCCTTTGAATAAACTCCCTCACTCTCTTCAATCCCATTCTTCCCTGCAGGTCTTGAAAACAGCCATTCACCACCACCTATCTTCCCCATCCAAATCCTTGATCTATTCTACCCCCGATAATCACCCCAAACCCACTTCTTCAAATTCCCTGCTTTCCTTCCTGAAAGTCCCTGTAATGTCCATCCTTGTATTCCCCATGTTTCCCACCCCATCCCTCTCCCTTCCACAGATCTCCTTTTGTCTCTGTTCCCCACTGTTTTGTCCTTCCCTCTCCCGCGCGCTCGTCTCATGCACCCCCTTGTGTGCGTTGTGTGTTCGCTCTCATACGAGCCTTGACAAGGGATCAAAAAAAATAAAAACGTTGAACGGGTGCGTGAATCATTTCAACGAAGTCCTAGAAAATCAATCCGACGTGCATCCAGCGAACTGGGACAACCAACCACCGCTATACACAGGATTTGAATAAAAAACACTGAAGCTTTATGCTGATAAGTTGCAGATTCTGCAGGAACTCAAACCAAATGACAGACTCAAACACAAGGAGTTTGCATTGGAAATGCTCAGTCGTATATAGAGGATGATGAAGATTACCTGAAAAGGTCATGTTCACAGACGAAGCTTGCTTTCATGTTTGGGGAAGGTCATCCAGCACAATGTGAGGATCTGGGGCTCTGAAAACCCCTTCCGTGATCATTGAACAAACACATGACAGTCCAAAGATCAATATGTGGTGTGGCCTTCTCCATGGCCACCTGGTGGGTCCGTTTTTCTTTGTGGAGGATACAGTAACCTCAACAATTTGCATGAACATGTTGGAAGGATTCGCCTTCTCGCAGATTGAAGACCTGCAACCCGATATCATTTTTCAACAGGACGGCACTCCCCAATGGGCCTTCGTCGTTCGAGCCGTCCTGAATGACATTTTCCAGGTCGCTGGATTGGCCAAGAAGGACCAACCGCCTGACCCCCATGATCATCAGACATAACCCCCCTTGATATTTTTTTTTTGTGGGGTTTGTCAAAGATGGTGTCTCCAACACCAAAGTGGCGAACCTGCAGCAGGATCTTCATTCTCTGATCACAGCTGCATGTGCATTGGTGATGCAAACATGCTGAGCCAAACATGGCAAGAACTTGTGTCCCGCCTTGAGGTCCTGCATGCGACAAACGGAGCTCACATTGAAGTGTATTGATGGTGTGCACAAAACTTTATGGTTTCTGTATCATATAAACTAAAGGGTATCATTGTATCATTTGTGGTTCTAAATATGTTAACAACAAAAGTTTGTCCGGGCTTTTTGGAACACACTATACAACCTGTCATTTCGCTGACGAGAATATTGAGTTGGGGGGAGAAAGAGGGGAGGGGGAGCGAGGAGGGGCTTTGAGGAAGGGGGGTTGAGGAGGGGTTGGGGAGCCAAGGAAGGGGGGAAGGGATAGGGAGAGCGACTCCTCACCAAACGTGTCTGTACACTCTGGGTGGGGGAGTGGGAGCAAGCACGATGGGGAAGAGAGGAGGGGGAAGTGGGGAGGCGTTTGGGAGGAGGTAAGTGTGGGGGGGGGGGGTTCTCGACTTGCGTTTGGCAGTGGACTTGTGGAGAATTGGGGGGGGGGCGAGTTGTACTTGATTGAGTCGTGGTTTTGGAGTTATGGAGGAGACACACACACAGACACACGACTGACTGATGCACTGAGACACTGACTGACGCACTAAGACACACTGACTTCTGATTGTGGATGTTCTGAACAAAAAGTACAATGGTGAACGTGGGGTAAAATGGCTCCAAAATTCACATTTTCACTCTTTTAAAGGTTATCATTGTCGACCTGATTTCATTTACACCGCCCAGGGACACCGGTAGGTTTTTATTTACACGACCTCGGTTGACAGAATGACCTCGAGGTCTGCGCATTCGCCTCCAAGCTGTTTAGCTTGGGTTTGAATCCCGACTCAACTCTAAAATGTCATCCTGGTGTTTCACAGACTGCGTGAATCATCAATGTGTGTGTTTCGTCTCTCCGATGGACATTCAACTGGAGGTCCTGTCTTCCGACATGAGATGAATGTTAAAAACCCCCATGGTGTCCTTCATGAAGAGTGGGTGAGCTATCGCAAGCACTGTGGCCAAATTACAAATTCTTGCCTGAGCTACTGTTGGGAAGGCAATGGCAAACCACCTAGTGTAGCCCTTGTTCGGGAAGCTGCTTCGGTAGCTCAAACTCTCAGTAATTGCTGTAATCAGCATCGACGTCAGGATTTCCATTAAACCAATCACGTGACCACATTCTGCGCATGAACAAAATTTCCATATTTTATGACGTTATTGACTGTTGCTCCTGATCCAGGTGAGCTTCAGGACCCTTGGTCCTGTTTTTATTATTGAATTCACAGTCTGGTGAAATGGTGGAAAAATTAATATAATTCACAATCTCACGATATGTGATGGCCAAACAAACATCGATGACATATTGAGTTAATTTGATAATTATCTCACCTCCTGGATGGAATTTTGTTTTTTAAAGGGCTCCATCAATTCTTGTGCATTGACGTCATGAATCATCATGCAGAGTTTTGAAACGATTCGTAGAACTGCCTCGGAGGAGTAGAGGAAAAAGGAAAAATGTTAACAGATCCAGGGACTGACTGAAGGACATCGTTAGGGCTTTAACAGGTGTTCTTGACTCCATCATTGACCAACTAAAAACCACAACAATGTGGGAATAACTGGTCAGGTCAGGTATGGGAGCATGCGCCGGAGCAGCGCGTCGCTGCGTCCACTTTCCGCCGGTACTCCAG
>CM068955.1:11500767-11515320 GCA_035128595.1 Eptatretus atami
CCCAGGCAGATGCCTGGCCCATCCCCATCTCCTTGAGATGCCGATCAATCTGTTGCAACCACGAGGCACGTGGTCGGCCCATTGGCCTCCTCTACTCACGAGGCTCCCTCTCTGAGAGAATCTGGTGAGCAGGATCAGCGTCAGGAAAATGAGCCACATGTCCATACAGTCGCAACGCTCACGGACTATGCAGGTAACAAATCTCATTTGAGTCTCTCTCAGCAACTGCTCGTTGGTCACAAAGTCCGACCAGCGATAGCCAAGGATTCTCTGAAGAGACCTGGTACAAAGGAATTAAGTCTTCGTCTTACGTCCCTGGTCAGAGTCCAAGTCTCACATCCGGAGAGCAAGACTGGAAATACCAAGGACCTGAAGACTCGGACTTTCGTCCTCTTGCACAGGTACCGGCAGCACCACACCCCATGAGCCAGTGAATCCATGACTCCCCAGGTGTGACCCAGACGTTGCTTGACCTCTGACTCACAGCCAGCGGAGACCCATGCAATTCACTGCCAAGGTAAGTGAATCTCTCCACGACCTCAACATCTCACCACAACAGGCACAGACAGGACAGCAGCATCCAAGATGTCATTGAAAGCCTAGATCTTAGTTTTGACCAAGGAAACCGTAACCAACGGCTCCGACTCCCTCATCAGCACCTCGAGGGCCCCCAAAATTATATCTAAAGTCTCCGCAAATGACTGCATCATCTGCGAAATCAAGGTCAGAGATCTTGACATTCCCAAATGATGCACCGCAGCTTGATTTCTCCGACATCCTCCCCAGAATCCAGTCCGTACAAGTGCTGAAAAGTGTGGGGGCCAGTACACACCCCTGAAGAACTCCAGTAACAACTGAAAATAAGTCAGAGATGGTACCACCACATCACAGCACTCTCAGTACCAGAGTAGAGTTCAGACATCAGATCGATCAGTTTTGGTGGCACCCACGAAGACCAAGAATCCTCCAGAGCGGATCTCGATTCACTGAATCAAACGCTTTACAGAGATCAACATAGGCTGTAAGCAGCCCCAGCCGAAACTCTCGTCTGTGTTCGCTGAGGACCCGAAGAGCAAGGATACGGTCAATCGGTTGGTGCCGTTAAAAAGGTAGTCGCGTGAAGCACCATTAATCAACATCAGGATAACCTGACAATTTTTATGGTCAAGTAATGCAGAAGAGCATAGATAAGATAACGATTTCGTTTTTTCGATAAGCCTTGCAGGTTTACAGACTTCATCGATTTTAAAGTTGTCATCTAAAAGTGCTGTTAACTGTTAAACATTTTTATACATTTCTTGTTATTCCCTTTTAATGTTTCCTACAGTCGTTTCCTTGTAATGGAACTTTGTTTGTTCTGGTCCAAAAATCCACCCAAATCTCTCCAAGGCAGCCTTTTTGGCTGAGATGGTGCCAGGTCAGAGCCGCTACTCTGCTGATTGCTGGCATCTACACACTCTCCTCAATGGCGCATTCAGCGGAACACAGCCGACAAGTCAACAGCTCATTATATACACATACTATAAATATATATATATATATATATATATAATATATTATATATTACATACATATTATGCCTATAGAAAGTCTACACCCCCTTTCAAACTTTTCACCTTTTGTTGCCTTGTAACCTGGAATTAAATTCCATTAAATCAGACTTTTTCCACCTTTACTTGCACATCGTAATCCACAACATCCAAGTGAAAAACAAATTCTACAAATTTCAGAAATTAATTAAAAATACAAAACGAGAACATCTTGGTTGGATAAGTATCCACCCCCCCCCCCCCCGGAGTTAATACTGGTGAAGCACCTTTGACAGCAATTACAGCTGAGAGTCTGTTGGGACGGTCTCACTAATTTTTCACACCTTAATTGGGCAATATTTGCCCATTCTGCACAAAACTGTTCAAGCTCAGTCAAGTTGTGTGGGGAGCGTTGATGGAAAGCAATCTTTCAAACCCTCTCTCGAGTTCCTCCACAGCTGTGAAGACATTCACAAATAGTACACACATGAGAATCCCAATGCTACAAGCACCCTCAGCTGCCAGACATGTTTAATCGCCTGTTGGTGAATCATTTATTTTAATGAATGTCTTATAGCTGTGGAGGAACTCTGGGAAGGATTTGAAAGAGCAAAGGGCTTACCTTTGGTAGCCTTTCTTGGTTGCTTTATGTAGCTTATTCAGCTAAAAGAGAATCTTCTTCTTTTGGGTTTTATGGCGCTTTCAGAGCCACAAGGCTCTATATAACGCCATGCATCCAAACTTGGATATCATAATAAAGGAGCTATTAAGTTTCCCCAAAATTTTATCGGGCTCTCCCGCTCTCTTTTGAAAATCTCAACACAGCCCTACATCGTCGAGGGTGCTTCTAGTTCAGCATGCTTATTTTTTCCGGCAGGTTTGATACATGGATCCCCATCTCTAATATTCTGGATAAGATGCTATCTGCCTTCCTCATAGAGTGAACATTTAACAAATAGGTGCCCCAAATCTTCAGGCTTCCTACAATACCCACAATGCCCTGTAGAATGACATCCTATTCTATGAAGATAAGAATTTAGATGGCAGTGTCTGATTGTCATACAACCTAAAGTCACCTGATCTCTTCGGGCAAGCCGGGGAAGCTTCACTGGAGGCATCACTTCCGGGTGCACCGAGTGACAAAATCTTGCCTTCGTGCCAGTGTCCCACTGTACTTGCCGTTTTTGCATGATCCCGTCCTTAACTAGACTGAAGATTTCTGATGGGCCCAGAGGGATTTCCATAACTTTATCACTTTTAAGGGCTTGCTTTGCTGCCAGATCGCAAGCCTCATTCCCACCAATGCCCACATGAGTGGGGATCCAGCGCAGGTCAATCACTGACCCCCTCCACCTCACAATGTTCACCAAATGCAGCATTTCAAAGACCAGGTCATATTTGCTACCATCCTGCAGGGATTCCAATGCCTTTAATGCAGAAAGTGAATCCGATAGGATGACTACGATGAGGAGATTAAATTCAATTTGCCATTCTTGGGCCAACACTATAGCAAAAAGTTCTGTTGAGAAAACCGAGAGAGGGTTGGTTAGCGAAACTGATCTGACCACCTTGAGGTCCGGGATACATACTGCAGAGGCTGTTCTCCCGAGAAAGGCTTCTTTAGATCCATCGATATCGACATGCAAGGACTGAGTCCAATTCAAATTAATAAATTCAATTTCCTGGATGCAAGATGCCACCGGATTAACCCTGTCGGTGTTCCCCCAGAGATCCAGGTGGAGGCGGGGGGTTTCGAAAGTCCAGGGAGGCCAGATTGGTACTTTATGAAGGGGATTAATAGGAAGAGAATCCAGCCCCGTATCCTTAGCGACCTTCTTACAGGCTAGCCTTAGCGGAGGAGAAGTGGAGTTACTCCCAAGAGTCTATAAATATGGCTTTACCAGGACGGTTATCTTCAGATGAAATGGTTCGAACCCAGTATTTCATTCTGGCAAATTCCCAACAAAGGGCCAAGGGCAGTTCCCCAGCTTCCACCCAAAGTTCTGTCACAGGGGAGCTTATGAAAAACTCCAAACAGATGCAGAGAGCTTTATACTGGATGCTCTCCAGTTTTAGGTGATTGCTCATGGACATATCTCCAAAGTCCTGACAGCCATAAATCCAGATGAGAGTGAATAAAAGCCTCACATAAAGAAGGAAGACGCTGTCCCTGTGAACTCCCCACTCAGTCCCGGATATGCACCGTAACAAATTTAGGCCTTTGGCACATCTAGCAGCCAACTTCTTAACATGAGGGTTCCATGTTTATCCCCTTATCAAAGACAATTCCAAAAAAGGACACTTCAGACTACACTTTAAGGGAAGTGCCATTCACTACCATCAATGTGTCCCCCAGATTAGGGCCCACTGCTCCACTAGACTGATATCAGTCTGAAGTTTTTCCCCAGCATGGGCCATGTTCTTACAGCGGGTCCACATGGCAATGTCATCCGCAAACAGAAGGATCTTACTATGGAGCCTGGGATGGGAAGCTACATCATTAATCATGATACTAAAGATTGTTGGGCTCAGACTGCTCTCCTGGGGAATCCCCTCATCCAAGTGGAACACCGAGGAAAGGCTTCGACCAACTCTAACTTGGAAGGATATATTAGATAGAAAATCCCAAATCCACCTAAACATTCTTCCGTCAATCCCGATGTTGTGAATCTTATCGAGGAGGCCCTCCTTCCAAACGAAGTCATAAGCCTTGTGAATATCAAGGAATGCCGCCAGAAACGACTCCTGATTATTCAAAGATTTCCTGGCCTCATTAGCCAGTGTAGTGATGTTGTCAATAGCAGACCGTCCCTTTCTAAACCCACTTTGACCATTGTACAGGAGGTTGTTCTTTTTCAGGAAGTAGATCAGGTGATTATGTACCATCTTTTACATTAATTTGGAAACAACCGATAGGGATATCGGACCGTATGAGGACGGAACTGTACAATCTTTCCCATCTTGAAGAATAGCGACTACAATAGAGTGCTTCCAATCACAGGGAAGTTTCCTGAACTCCCAACTCTTATTAAATAGTGAGAGAACACTCTCAAAACCCTGTCCTCCAAATGCTTGACCATAAGATATGTCAATCGATCTAGACCAAGCGCACTATTCTTAGCCTTTTGAATGACCTGCTTCAACTCCAAAAGAGTAAAATATCGGTCAAGTGGGGAATTTAGAGGGCGCTCATCATTAATGACGACCAGATGCTGCTTTGCAGATTGACTCCTCTGTGCTTTCAACTTCCTGTTATTGCCATCATCACCTCCAGAGAAATGTTGGCCCAGAGCCTCTGCCTTGTCCCCATTTGAACAAAGAGTTTTGTTCTGGAAAATGAGAACTGGGATAGACTTCCTCCCAGATTTGATTCCCTTCATACTTTTGACTTCCATTCAACTCTAAGAAGGGTATCTGGATCAATAGAAGAGCAAAATGATCGCCACCAGGCTGTTGGGCATCTTCCCTTTTCCTTTTAAATTCCAAGGCGTCCTCCATCCTCAGGGTTCTTCTTAACCTTTTAAGGGCGGCCCTCCTCTCCTGGATGGCCTGCTTGCAACTCTCGTTCCACCAGGAGACTTTAATTCTCTTGCCAATGGAACTCCTCGACATTGGGATTTTGTCACCCACAATTTTACTTATAATTTGGACCATATTCCTATTCAGGCAATCAATATTATCGGTAACCGTCTCTACCTTCACTTCCTTGGCACATCGACTTGGAAAAAAAGGTCCCAGTCGGCCAAAGAGAAATTCCATCAGAGTCCACCGAGATCCTTCCTAATTTAAGGTTTTTGACTACTAGAAAGTGATCACTACCCAGATTGTCCTCAAGCACCATCCATTCACATTTCGCCGCTACCGAGGACGATATGAAGGTGAGGTCCAAAGGGGACATCTTCCCCGTAGACAGATTGATACAAGTCCCCACTCCGTCATTAAGTACCACCATATCAACCTTGTCCATTAACTCCTTGATGCATCCACCGTTTCTATCCGTGGTTCTGGAGCCTCAAAGAATGTTGTGACTGTTAAAGTCACCACAAAGGAAAACCACCCCAACACACCTAAAAATCTCCAGAAATGCCTCAATCACTAACTGTTGGCAGGGATTGTAAAAGTTTATGATCACAATCTTCCCCCTTGTGTCATGCATGGTCACAATATTACCCTCCAATTTGACCCTGCATTGTTACCGTGAAGGGATTACCAAGTTTGATAAGAATCCCACATCCACCCACATTCCCAGTTACTCTATCTCGATGTATAAAGGTGTACCCCAGAATCTGAAATAAATCGCGACTTTTCAGCCATGTCTCTTGTAGACGTATGTCCGGTTTCGTTGGAGATTCATCAATAAACTTTTAAAATTCAGACCCATGGGCCACTAGACCTTTTTCCTTCCGTCGAATTGCTAACATTAATCCATTGAAGAGTCCTGAGACTGCTGAGTCTCAGAGTTAACTTTATTCCCTGTCTTGCTGAATATCTTGTCAATCTCTTTAGAGGAGAAACCCTCCCAGTCCAAATGTTTACGAGCAGCCGAAGAAATTTTGTTAATGTTCTCCGACCTCTTTGCTTGAGCCGCACAATTAACAACCTCCGTGATAAATCCAATGAACTCCATTTTGGAGAAGCTAAAACCCGTTTTGCCATCTGTATCCTCGGTTTGACAACCCACCGACTTCGTCTGTAATTTAGCTCGGACAGGGGAATTAGTGAACAGAATGGCTTCATTGACTGGCGGCTTAATTTTAGGGACTTTCAGAAAAGCCTCTGTATATGAAAGCTTTCCTGTAGTTTTCACTTGCTCAATCCCGGTGGCCCTTCGAAATTCCACACACCCTCTGTAGGCAGCACTGTAGTCGCCCCCACAGTTGGCACAGCACATTTTCTGGCTTGAACAGTGACCATACTCATGATCCCCGTTACACTTACTGCAGTGTCGTTTGCCCCTACAGGATGGTGCACAGTATGCCCGAACTTTTAGCATCGATAACATCTTAGAGAGGGAGGGATGTATTCCTGGACAGGAAAAGCTTGGTACCCAAGGAACACTTGAGGGGGTAAGGAAGTGCTGGAAAAGGGCAACACCACTAACATGGTCTCAACCTTAGCCCCCTCCCTAACCGTAGTGAGGCACTGGGCGTGAGCAACACCTTTATCCACCAAATAGCTCTGAATATCTTCCATTCAAGTGGCAGTAGATACCCCATAAATAACTCCCCAACTTTCCCTCGGAGAACGAGGGATGAGGGCCGAGACTCGGACAACGCCAAAAAGGGAGTTTCTCAATTTTTTCTCGCTGCGCTACTGATTTGTACTGGATCAGTAAATCACCTAATCTGAGCTTTTTGGCACTGTGAACGTCGCCACATTCTTCCCCAATTAAAGAAGCCATTTTAATTGGGTTGTCAAATATTAATGATTTGGAGCCTTCCAGCATCGACATTACAATAGTGAATTTATCCCCAGATTCCTCATGGACCTTGATCATATTCGGCAAGAACGACTCATCACTGCTTCCCTGGCCAGGCCAACTCATCTTCACGCCTGAACATCAAGCAGCTCCATGGCCCCTTGTAGGGCCGTCCCCCTCGTCATCGCCCAATATGGGCTCCATTACCTCACTCATCAAAGGAGGGCCGCAGAGGGAGAAATTTAACCCAGATGTCAAATGAATACAGGAAGTGATTCAATACGAAATAATGGGAGAACTCAGATGCACCCTGCAACCCTGAAACCAACCGCCGACATCATCTCCAGGCCCGTCAGGCGCCGAACCTCGAGCATGACAAAAGCATGGGAGGAGTCGATTTATTTATATAATCCCAGCCATCTGGGCTTAATTGATTAGGTGAGAGCTGATTAGTTATTCCCTCCATTCACAGTCTTGCTTTTTCGTTTGTCTTTCCCTTCCTCCTTCTCCCTGGCCTCCCTCCTGTCTGGGGGACATTGCCCACTCGGCAGGATGGTAAGCTCACGCTTTCCAGCCACCACCTCCCTCCATCCTCTTTCCACCTCTTCTGTCCTAGTGTTAGCCCCAGGACCCCAGAATGTCGAACAGGCACCATAACTGAGTCAGGTTTGTGCTCACCAAGGAAGAAGCTGTACCACTAAGTGAGGTATTTGGGTGGACAGTGTTATTAGATGTGCTGGGGTTCAAGGCTGAGGATTTTTACTGCCTCATTTCGTTGGCCCATGTGCTTGACGTGTCCTTTCAATCCACTGAAAGGCTTGCCGAGTTCTGGGTGAGGTGGACCACTGCTCGGTCAGCCGGTTCTCTGGCTGACTGGGTGGTCGAGGTCCACTCTGACGATGAGAGGGTCATGACAGTTCGCTTCTCCAAGGAGTGTGTCTGATTACAACATAACGTTTTGGTTGTCTCGTTATGTCGATGTTAAGACCCCGCCATGGTATATCCGAAATGGTCTGGGTATATCGACCAGAGCTCGGCAATATCGCGTTAAGTTCTGTGTTAAGGAGGATGGCACGGTCACCCACATTCCTAATGGGATAGTCATGGGGATGGACTATGGGCAAGTGTTTCACGCGGATCAGCAAAAATTATGCTGCAGATGCAGACAGCCGGGCCACCTAGTTTCTTGGCGCAAAGAGCAATTTTGCTCGCAGTGTAGCCAGTTGGGACATTTGAAGAAGTACTGCATTTCTCCGGAATGGTGCAACCTCTGCGGTTCACCGGGGCACACCTTCCGCTCCTGCCCACAGAATTATGTGAGCAAGATGTGTGCCTTTGTGGGCGGGGGTGGGGATATTACCCCAGGACCATGTATGGTGTCAGTGCCTGTGCAGTTATCCCACCCTACCGCAGTGAGAAAGGAGGAAAGGAAAGAGGAGGAGGAGGGGACGAGTGAGGATAAAGAGGTGGAGGAGACAGGAGCAACGACGAGGAGGTGGCAAAAAGGGATCCCTCTAGGGGAGAGGGGATTGCTCCGGTGGCGGGGGCGGAGTTAGCAGCTTCCACTCTGGAGACCCCACTGCCGGAGGATGAAGGAGCCAGCACCTCCTCCAGCTATGAAGAGTTTGACCTGGACAAGTGGGAAGTCCAAAAGCACTGGAGGAGAAGCCGGAACAAAGGGAAGGCTTCTTGAAGAAGGCACACTGCCAATCCACAAGAAATGGGTGCACACAAGGAAGAAAACCAAGCAAGGATGGGAGAGAGAGAGAGAGAGAGACAGACAGACAGACAGACAGACAAGCGACCTTGAAACAGGACATTCAGAGATGGCAAAGGGAGCCTCCCCTCCCCTCTCCCATATCCATTCCCGCTCCCAGAGGAGAAGTCCCCTCCCCTCCAGGTGCTGCGGAGGCAGTGGGGATCCACAGGGTGGAATAACAGTTTGTTTTATTATTGACTTCTTGATTTTGGGTTTCTTTTTTGCATTTGATTTCTTGCTCTTTGATTTCTTCTCTTTTGATTCTTTCTCCTCCTTTATTATTTTCTTCGATTTTATTATTATTATTTTTTGAAAACCTATGGAGGCTCAAGTAAGAGCTAATACACATCCCTCAGATCGACTTCCGGTTCTGGGTTTGGAACGTCAACAGGTCTCCCCAGCGCTCTCTGCTGACGATCTCAAAGTTAAGTTTCCGGTCGTTATCTGTCCCGTTTTAACTGTTTATTCTCTCACTTACATGTTACTGTGTGTTCCTAGTTCGGTTTTGTTTCAAAAATCGTGCTATTTAGTGAGATTTTGTCATACGCGCGCTTGAGGCCTACCCTTGAGGCTTGAGGCCTACGGTACGATCGTGTTTTTGTTTTTTTCTCCCCATTACCTTCAATTTATATCTTCCCCACTTTCTTAGCGTCCCCCATCCCTCCAATCAATCATTCTATTTCTTATCTTAAATCAAAAACAAGAAACAAACAAAAAAAACGCGATATTTTTCTCTCTTCCTCACTCACGACTCTCGATTCTTCTTCTCTACTTTATCTCCTCTTTTCTTCTTTCTCTCTTCTTCTTCTCCTATTCTTCTTCCTCGATTTTTCTACAACACTTCCATGACCTAATCTGTTGAAAACTCTCTCAAACATTAATAATAATAACAAAAACGATCTCTTATCATGCTTCATCTTCCTCTTCACACGTGTGGTACTCTTTACTGTATCATAATGCACTACTCTCTTCTATTAAACAGGCTGCTCTCAATTCGACTCTCCTTCATACCTTGCCTAAAAAACCCAACTGTTACAGTGTTCTTCTCTCCATTCTCTGAATTCACCTTATTTGCATCCATCAAGAAACGTGTTTAATCGCATCTCTGACCTAAAACTTTTAAAAACCCCAGTTTGCTATGAATGTTCGCTTTCCATCAACCTTCTTTTTTTCCAACTTCAGTGCCAACTCACCCCTCTCAACCCTCACTCTCAAAAGAACCACCCACTCTTCTCCCTCCAAGCCTCCTTCTCACCTCTCTCAAAAACTCACCTTTCTCCCACCATTCATCCCCCTCACTCATCCTTCTCAAAATTGCCCCCCTCTCATCCACAAAGCTGCCTCCTTCCACTGCCCTCTCACCTCCTTCTCTTCACTCCACCTCCTCAAATCCTCAACTGCTTCTTCCCCCTCTCTTGTCCCCTCTCCCTCAGAACCACAGAGCCTTTTCTCCTCCTCATCCGGCCCCCTCCACTAGCTATTCTGCAATCCCCCACACTCTTTCAACAACCCTCATTACCTACCCCCCCTCGTCCCTTGTCCTACCCTCCCCTCCCAAACCCTGCACCAAAAGCCTCCTCCCCTCCCTCTTCATTAAAGTGTGGACCTCAAATATCCGGGTCTTCGCTCAAACCTTTCAGATCTCTCCATACAGGTTGCCACTGACAAACCAGACATAATCTGCCGAACAGAAACTTTCCTCCCCAAGACGTGTCTGACTCCAAATATCTCTCCCTGGATTCTCCCTGCAGGGGTATGACAGACCTGAGCCTCGTCCTGGTGGAGGAGTTGCTCTCTTCATCAAAGACTCTATTCCTCACTCCTCATGCACTGCCCTCACTCCCCACACCCCCAGGAATACCTCTGGCTATGGCTTCCCCTCCACTCCACCTCATGCTTATATGTGTGCTCTCCGTCCACCTAAAGTGATGACTCCATCTACACCTCACTATCCGAAAACATGGACCAACTTCTATCTTCTCTCATCCAAACTCTCTCTTCTCGTATGTGGCGACTTAAATTGTCATCATGCCAGTTGGCTCGGTGTGGGTACCTCTTCACCTGTCATGGCACCTCAGCAAAAGCTTTCTGCGACTCATTGGGACTGACTCAATCAGTCAACTTCCCTACCCGGATCTCAACAATGGTACTCCATCTCTTCTGGATCTGATTTTGACAAACTTCCCTGACAATATCTGCTGCTCTTCCTCCGCTCCAATCGGTTCTTCTGACCACGTGCCAAAGTGGACTCTCTCTGGCTATTATCAGAGAACCACCTCACCGCCGTCGAGTCTGGCATTTCACTCAAGCCGACTGGCAGGGTCTCCAAGCAGCCCTCAAACTTATAGACTGGTCTCCTATCACTAACTTTCTCCAACATCAACTCATCCTGGGAATTCTTCCAAAGAAACTTGCTCTCCCTCATGCACAGATTTATCCCCTCTCATCTTTAGTTGTCCTACCCTTCCTCCCGCCCTTGGTTCACTGAAGCTTGTGGTGAGGCAGTTGTCCTGAAACAACTTGCCTTTGCCTCATGGAAAGCAAACCCAACTGAGGGCAATCTCAGTTCCTTCCATAAAGCTCGAACAAGTGTGTATCTACCCTCAGGAGCCAGAAAACAACATATTTCGCATCTCAAGTCTGAACTCTCAACCCTCTCTCCCTCCTCAAATCCTGGTGGCGTTTAATCAAATCTGTTTCTGGTGTATGTTCCCCTCCACTCCTCCCTTACCTCAAATGGCTGCACTGCTGATACGCACGTGATAAAGCTGAATGTCTAAACTCGGTGTTTGCAGCTAAATCTTGTGTCCTAAACCCATCACTTTCTCTACCCACCTTACCCAGATCACACCCAACTGTCCCTGGACTCTGTGTCCTTTTCTCCTGACAAGGTGGAGAGCTTGCTTTCAAACCTAGACTCAGATTCTGCAACCGGTCCAGACGGCATCAGCCCACGTGTCTCAAAGCCTGCTCTTCTGCTCTTGCTCACCCTCTCATTTGCTCAAGGTCATCTGCCATCTGCTTGGAAATCAGCAAACATCACTGCCCTGCACAAAAAAGGTGCAAAAACAGATCCCTGCAACTACAGACCAATCAGCCTTCTCCCAATCATCAGCAAGGTTATGGAATCCATCATCGCTTCAGACATCAAATCCTTCCTCTTCTCCAATGGCTTGATTCTGATCATCAATTTGGTTTCAGACCAGGCAATCTACCCTGGATATGCTGCTTCTGCTCTCCCAACAATGGATGGAAGTCCTCAATGCCAGACAGGAAATCCGAGCCGTATCCCTGGACATATCACGTGCTTTTGACACAGTCTGGCACCCTGCCTGCTCACCAAACTCTCTTCCTATGGTATCTAAGGCCATCTCCTCTCATGGCTCGCAGACTTCCTCTCCTGTCGCAGTCACCGTGTGGCCCTAAATGGAGTTCCTTCATCCCCCCATCCTGTCCAGGCTGGAGTTCCTTAAGGTAGCGTTCTGGCCCTGTTCTTTTTCTGGTTTTCATCAATGATCTCTCCGACTCTCTGGAAAATCCTCTATCTCTTTGCTGATGACTCCACCCTCTGCCGTACCATCGGTCATCCTCAGACCGGCAAGCAGCAGCATCTTCGCTCACTGCAGATCTGGATAAAATCACAAAAAATCACACATTTACTACACGCAGTGTTATTGTTGATATTGGAAGGTTTAAAAGGTGGTAAGTTTCTTTTGTGTTTCAATATATATATAATATATAATATATATATATATATATATACTAGGTGAATGCACCCGGCACTGCCCGGGTTCTTTTTGATGAATTTAATTCTTCTATACATATGTCTGACGCGAGCACAGTATCAGTTCCTATTGGGCCATGGCAGTCAGAGCTAAGGGGGTTGGTGAGGGAGAAACACACCCCCTCCCCCCCCCCGGCCGAGGGCCTTGCACATAGCCTATAACCTTCCCGGGGCCACATCCCGACATTTTTTTTTCAGTGGTGAGCTTTATCTTTCACCTTTCAGGAGTTAGCACGTGCAGAACAACAAACAACACACAACACACAAACAGACACACTTTCAACTTTATGTATGTATATATATATAATATATATATATAATTATATATATATATAATATATATATAATATACTCCATTTGCTGACCTCGAAGGATGACAGGCTGAGTCAACCCCTGGTGCATGTCAGGTCAGGTCAGATCTGTGACTGCTACAGGCACCATGTAAACCTGTACTACCCTGTTCCATGGTCGGTTGTCGGCGACTAAACCGTCTCCCCCACCAGGTTTTCTGGTGAGGAGGGTGTTTGGATATGGACACCCAGCAGGCTTAAAAACAAAACCTGTCAAAGGGCGGAGGAGCTCCTTGTGAGCCAACGGCCATCCATATCTAGTGCCCAACTGTGTCTGCGGACGTCCTCCTGCAGTTGGTTACTTTTTATGAGGAGGTTGGTGGCAGGATTTGCACTCCAGCCTCTGTAAAACCCTTCATTCCGCAAAACACACAAACGCAAAAAAATCTGAAAACCACCTCTGTGGGAGTACCTCCTGTGCAGCTTCCTTCACAGGCAGCTCACCGATGACGGGATTGGGCAAAGCCTTCGGGACCCCCAATCTTTGATGAAAGGAGGGAAACCACGAGGTAACCCCCTGGTCAGATTGCGGGAGAGTGTGTCGGAGTGGTCTGAGGTGTCATCACAGACGGCGTCTCTTGGTTAACCTGAGCGGTCCTTCGGTGGTGCTGAATGTCCTATCTCTAAGAGAGGATGATCACCTGTCTCTGTTATCATCTGAGCTCAAGCGTTTGGACATCGGTATTGCAGCACTCTCTGAGGTTCGGAGACCGGATTGCGGCGAGATATGGTGGGTGGTTACACCTACTATTGGTCTGGTCGCTCTGATGGTTACCATACTCAGGAGTTGCTGTAGCTGTGTCCAATAAGCTGACCCAAATGATAATTGAGGTAACACCGGTCAACGAGCGTATTATGAGACTAAGGATTCGTCACTCTTAGGTGTCATTTCCTGGTCTCTGTCTATGCTCCGACTGAGGCGAGTGACCTCACCGTGAAGGACACATTCTACGCCACGCTCGAGTCTGTGGTTGATCAGTGCCCAGACGAGATACACTTCCGTCTTGGGGATTTCAATGCATCGACTGGAACTGATAGGGATGGTTAGAGACGTGTGTTTGTCCCATGGGTCAGGAACTATGAATCAGAATAGCACTAAGTTCCTTGACTTTGCAAGAAGTCATGGACTTAGGTGGCTGGTTCATGGTTTCAGCGCCACAAGCTCATCGCTGGACTTGGTATTCCAATGCTGGCAGTGTGGCAAAGGAGATTGACCATGTCCTCGTTGACGTCGCTGGAGGATGATCCAGAACTGCAGGTCTACCGGAGTGCTCAGTTCCTCAATACTGACCACCGCTTGTTGAAGCAACTCTAAAGCTGCACCTTAAATCCTGGAGAATGGCCCATCCCAGCCTAGGCTGGATGTTGGCAAGCTCAAGGATGAGAGAGTAGCTGAGGAGTTTGTGAACAGGCTGAGTGGACATTTGGGGGGTCCTGAAGAGTTATGGATTACCTTAAGACCACCGTCCTTGATATTGCCGATGGATTGTCTTGGAACTCACCGCAGGGCAAAGAAGATTTTTGTCTCAAGGGACACGGATACCATTGACCAGAGTCGCAGGGCCAGGCTGAATGGCAGAGCTGAGCTGTTCAGGGAGCTGAGGCGTAATACTGTACGTGTACTAAGGGTGGACAAGGAGGCCTATGTGCGAGGAATCTGTGAGGGGTAGAGCATCACCTGTGGATAGGTGATTCTCGTCCCGCTTACAGCT
>CM068955.1:11525275-11552073 GCA_035128595.1 Eptatretus atami
GATTTTTATGACGTCATAGGTGCCCTTGTTATGACGTCATAATTGAATATGTAGAACACCACATCCGATCAGTTTGAACATTTTTGAGGGTCATATAGGGATAAAATGGTCCACAGAAAAAAAATTTCACGATGCCATCGGTCACCTGATTCGGCAGCCATATTATTCTTTTTAAATTTTAAACCTTCAAAAATCTTCTCTGAAGGGGCCGAACAGATCGAGGCGAAACTTTACACATATAACTGCCTGTCCATGAGGAACAAAAGGTTCATACATATGATGTCATTGGTCACATGGTTTGGCAACCACATTGGATTTACCCTAAAACTTATCAAAATCTTCTCTAGAACGGCTGGACAAATCGAGGGGAAAATTCACACAAGTATCCAAGGGCATCTCCACTCATGGCTCACAGACTTCCTCTCCTGTCGCAGCCATTGTGTGGCCCTAAATGGAGTTCTCTCATCCCCTCTTCCTGTCAAGGCTGGAGTTCCTCAAGGCAGCGTTCTGGGCCCTGTTCTTTTTCTGATTTTCCTCACTGATCTCTCCGACTCTCTGGATAATCCTCTTTATCTCTTTGCTGATGATTCCACCCTCTGTCGTACCATCTGTCATCCCTCAGATCAGCAAGCAGCAGCTTCTTCGCTCTCTGCAGATCTGGATAAAATCACAAACTGGTCCAACACATGGATCATATCTTTCAGGCCAGACAAATTTCACTCTCTCACTATATCTCTCCAAAAGGACCATTTAGAACTCCCCCCATCTTCTTTCTCAACAATCCACTGGAAAAAGTCCTTTCATTCAAGCTTCTGGGTCTCACTATCTGCCATGATCTTTCCTGGGAAAGCCACATTTTCAACCTGTCCTCTAAAGCCAGTCGCCAACTGGGAATCCTCCATCTTGCAAAGTCCTTCCTCGGCCCACCTGAGCTCCTGACTACAGACAAAGCTTTCGTCCGCAGCCTGATGGATTACTGCTCTCCCCTCTGGGCTGGTGCTCCTGCCTCTCACCTTCCCCCATCCAAAACCTCAATCATTTCTACCCCTGTTAATCCACCCCAAAACCACCTCCTTCAAATTCTGTGCTTTTCTTCCTGAAAATCCCTGTAATGTCCATCTTGTTACCCTGTGTTCCCCACCCCATCCCTCTCCCTGCCACAGTTCTCCTCATGTCTCTGTTCCCCACTGTTTCGTCCTTCCCTCTCCCGCCCCTCTTGTCTCATGCACCCCTTACTGTGCATTTTGTGTTGGCTCTCATACGAGCCTCGACAATGTATACAAAAAAAGTGCTCCCCATGGGTGTCCAAGTGGCACATAGCAAGCACTCTTCATGGGGAATGAGTGTGGTATTTTTATGATGTCGTAGGTGCTTGCCTTTGTTATGACGTCATAATTGCATTTGGAGAACACTATATCCGATCAGTATAAAAATTTTTTTGAGGGTCATCTAGTGATAAAATAGTCCACAAAGATTTTTTGATGACGTCATCAGTCACGTGATTCGGCAGCCATATTGTTCTTTTTAAATTTTAAACCTTCAAAAATCTTCTCTGAAATGGCTGAAAAGATCGAGGCGAAGTTTAACACATATGACTGCCCAGTGCCCATCCATGATGAACAAAAGAGTCACACATTTGACATCGTAGGTCACATGGTTTGGCAGTCATATGGGATTTGCCTGAAAACCTATAAAAAATACACCACTCAGAAGAAGTCCTGGTGAGGGTTTGCAATCTCTGATTGCTCTTTTTCTTGCTGCATATTGTTGAGATAAGTTTTCAAGGTTATGTCTCGTCAGAGTTTTTGATATATAATATTTTTTAATCTTTCTCAATGTTAGTCAAAGTTTTTCCACAATAAGTTCATGATCTGTCCCACAATCTGTACCTGACGGTGTGTCAGATTGCACAGCACTTATCCATGTTCTGTTGATTATAATGTAGTTCGATCTGATGTCTACATTACCCATCAGGTGAAATCCAGGCGTACAGTCGACACTTGGGTTGTTTGAAACGTGTGTTTGCAATTACGAGCTCACTCTCCACACTCAACTCCAGCATTCACTCCTCTGGCTCATTTTTGATACCAATTCCGTGCCTTCCTGCAATCCCTGGTGCTCCTGCTTCTCCATTGTTTGCATTCCA
This sequence comes from Eptatretus atami, assembly GCA_035128595.1. Classification (NCBI taxonomy): domain Eukaryota; kingdom Metazoa; phylum Chordata; class Myxini; order Myxiniformes; family Myxinidae; genus Eptatretus; species Eptatretus atami. The sequence continues at coordinate 11,527,422 of CM068955.1, forward strand.
GTCTCCCGTGATAATTAAAACATCTCCTGCAGGCACCTGTTCTCCCAGTTCCAGCAACTTTCCAGGAGACTCCTCCACATTTTCTTCATTTGCAGCAGAAGTTGAGGCACGTACATCTGAATGAAGGTGGTGTTCACTGTATGTCCTTTCAACCTCACTTATATTAACCTATCGTCGACTGGGTTCCATCCCAGTACTGACTCTGTCATCGTTTTGTTGCAAGTCACTGACACTCAATTTCTTTTACACGTTTTGTGACCAGAAAATAACACTTTGTCATTGTCGGATTGAAACTGCCCCAAACCAGTCCATCTAAGTTCACTTTTCCCCAAATTTTCAGTTCTTGTCCTCTCTGTCTCTCTAGTTTTTGTTAGATTTAACTTTCCCTGATTCATTGATCTTGCATTCCACGTTCCAATTTTGTGAATGTTTGAGAAGATCAGAGTTTGACTTTCAGTTCTGCTGACCTCAGCAACTGGATTTCCTTGTAGGTTTGATTCAGTTCCGGCATAATGGCCAGTCCTACTCTTGAAAATACTTTGCTCTCCCCCAGGAGCCATTTGGGTACTTTCAATCCTGGGGGGCTCGTATGTATATCACACTCGCGCACGTTTATGGTGGTTGGGGTTATCTATCGTCAAGAGAAAGGAAGCAGGAATTCCCACCAAAATTGTTCCTAAATTTGGCCAATTTTGCACCAAACCGAAGAGAGCAGACTAGATCTCAGGTAACACTTCTTCTGATACCTAATGGACTTCCTCACTTCAAGAAAACTTACAAACCTTACTCTCTCTCTCTCTCTCTCTCTCTCTCTCTCTCTCTCTCTCTGTTTAAATTACGCATTAACTCGTTTTATTTTCTCGTACACCACATCAGATTTTCATTTAATGTGCTCTTTCCAATGTTAAAATGCCTGTATCCCAGGTTCTCCATGCTGAAAGCTCTCTATTCAAACTATATCCTTCGTAAAATCACGGTATCGAAGGCTCATTTGAATGTTTCATTCCAGGAACAGCCTCACCAGATAACTACATGTCGATCATTGTTGTGCTGGAACTATTTTCCTCAACGTTTATGTTGCATCTCTTTATGCTGAAGGTGGTGTGACCTTTGCTTCCTGCACAATACGTCTGATTATGGCAAAGGGGAACATTACTGACTCCATGTACAGATGACCCCCTGCTGAATCTTTTGTCTTTTGTGGAAGTTTATTTATTTAATTTTAAATTCCACTTGTGGGGATGTATGCGTGCTCCCTGCTTTTTCACACTGCGGTGTGAGTTCCCATCTCAAGTTACCCTGAAAGAATTGAAAACCAACCATAAAGTCTGGCTCGTGTCACATGTGGATCTAATCAGTCGAGGGAACCCACACATTACCTGGTCCTGTAAATGTCATTAGAGCCAGCTGGTTGTTTTTGTTGAAATATTAGGATCAAAATTCGATTATTACTTTTTCAACTGAAAGGTTTCTCTTTTTTTTTTTTTTTTCATCGTTTCACAAAGTATGTGAAGTTCATCCATAATCAGGTTATTCCCTCATTGGCATCCCCGCATCATGCTGTGCAAGTCCTCTGATGCATTTCAAGTCTGCTGTGATATTGGAAGCACACATAGCACTCGAACCTTAAACATGTGTAAATAGTTAGTCCTAATCTAATAAATGAGATGAGGGTTGGCAGAACAGCTTGGAGGTGTGCACACTACCTTTGTGATGTCCAGCCTGAGTTTGAATGTTGACCAGAGGTGTGGTAGTGCCTGAGCACACAACACAACACACACACACACACCACACACACACACACACACACACACACACACACACACACCACACACACAATTGTAGATTATAGATTTGTCCACAAAAAATGGAAAATTGCACTGTCACACAAAAGTTCATAATCTTATTGTAAACGGGACATGATCTGCTTAAAGGAATCCTTCATCTCAAAGGATGTCTATGACTCCTTCATCTCTCTCCCTGACTTTTGGCTCCTCCAGTTCGACAAGCCCGAACCATGTCCAGGTGGTGGAGTTGCACTTTACATTGAGAACTCCATTCTCATTGTCTGTGTGCTACTCTTACACCTTTTGCGACTTCCCCTCAGCTCCCAACTCGTGTCTGTCTGTGTGTTGTACATCCTCCTAAAAGTGATGACTCCATCTACTACATCTCTCTGCCAAGATGGACCAACTTTTAACCACTCATCCCAACTCTCTCTTCCTCATATGTGGTGATTTAAATTGTCACCATGCAACATGGCTGGGTGTTGGTACCTCTCTCACCAGTCATGGCACTTCAGCAAAGGACTTCCGTGACTTCATGGGACTGATTCAATCTGTCAACTTTCCAACCCAGATTTCTGTCAATAGCAAATCCTCCCTTCTACACTTCGAAAGGACCAACTTTCCTGCTAATCTCTCTCGTTCTTCCACTGCTCCAATTGGTTCATCTGATCACACGCTTATGAGAATCGACATCTCTTTGACTATTGTCAGAGAGATCCTCTTAACTACAGACCTCTGTGCCCATGAGTCTGGTCGTTCACTCAGGTTGATAGAGCCTAAGTTGCCATCTCACTTCAGGACAGGCCTCTTGTCACTGCTGCCCATGATATTTATATGACCTGGGAATTCTTCCTCGAAACCTGCTCTCTTATGCACAGATTGATCACATCTCGTCTACAGTTATCATACACATCCTCTCATCCATGGTCCATCAAATCCTGCAGTGAGGCAGTTGCCTTAAAACAATTTGCCTTCTCTTTCTGGAAGACACGTGCTCCAGAAGGCAACCTCAGCTCATTCCACAAATCCTCCAGTAAGTGTGTCGACCCGAGCCCGAAAAAAAACATCTCTCCAACCTCAAGATTGAATTTTCAAATGTGTCTCCTTCCTCAGATGTGGTGGTACCTTGTTAAGTCTGTCTTTGGAGTATGAATCCCTTCCTTCACTTCAAATGGCATGACAGACGACTGCTCATGAGAAGGCCAAATGCTGCAATTCTGTGTTTACTTCCAAATATTTTGTCCCCAACCCCTCACACCCTGTGTCCACATGACATCATCACATCCAACTGCTTCCGGACTCTGTCTCTTTCTCACCTGAATGGGAGAGAAGTTTCTGGCAATCCTCGACTCTTATTTTGCCACTTACCCAGATGGCCTCAGCGCACGTCTTAAAAACCTGCTCTGCAGCTCTTGCAAATGCTCTTTCTGCTCTGTTCACCTCAGTGAACATTTGTCCTCAGTCATCGACCATATTCTTGCAAATTAGCAACATCAACTGTATTGCTCAAACATGGTGGAAAAGCAGATCTGCTTCACTACAGACTCATTAGCTTACTTCCAGTGATCAGCAAGGTCATGGAATTGCTGTTGGCACCACATCCATCCTTTTCTCCAATATCCTGATCTCAAACCATCAGTTTGGATTGAGACAGGGTACTCATTCTGGCTGGCACAATGGCCGAGAGTTAGCACATATGCTCTTAGCTGTCTAGCTTGGTTTGAATCTTGACCCAGCTTCAAACTCTCATCCTGGTGATTTCATCAATGATACGCTATCCTCCAATGGACATTAAGCGAGTATCCATCCTGCCAGCATTAGTTGATGAACGTTAAAATCCAGATCCTTCGTGAAGAGCATCATGGCCAAAAATTTAACAAAATCCTGCCTGACCTTGCATTTCCACCATCCCAAGGGAATGAAGTGGAAAAGGGATTAACTTCCAAGGGGTCGTGGGCCGGACCCATAAGGCTCACCCCAGTGCCGCGCGAGGCGGCGCTAAGTCGACCATCCTCCCCCCCCCCAATTTCACTCCCGCAAGGAATGTGGAGGGAACTCCTCCCTCTCCCTCAAACATATGGCACCTCATTCAGGCCTGGCCCAGACCACTGCATGGTTCACGTCTGCGAAGGTGCTCAGTACCGAAGGATTAGCGTTGTGGATCAACTCCCTTGCCGATTTCAATCGATTTCGATAACATCTGCGATTTCCAACAAGATGCTAAAGCTGCCTTGAGATGCCCTGCGACAGTTCCTGGCGAAATTCGCCGCACTTCAGGGATCTGCACCATCATTAGGATGTAATCGTGGCCTGGCAGGTCTCATTCGATCTCTAAGATCGTCTGGCATCCCGGGAAGGAGGAACAGAACTGCAAAAGGGAGTGCGGGTCGACGTGTGATCAATAGGAGTGTGGAACCCATGTGGAGTCTGACTCCACCATGGCCCTCTCTCCTCACCGGCCGTGCCAGCCACAGGGCCAGGCAAAGCAAGCAAATCGGCATCCCACCGGGAGCCATCGGCAAGCGAAGCCCAGCCTGCCTGGTTTGGGCCAGCGATGTGTCCGCACTTAGTGAGCTAGGCCCCAAGGGGAATGGCCCAAAGCCGCCCATTGGTGAGGAGCATGCAGGGGAAACCACGGGATCTGGTCCAGGGTAAACCGCCGAGAGCACTTTGGTGATCCGGCATTGCATTTGGGGCCTGTGTCGCGAGGTCCCAGGCACAGGCCTGAGCACCCTCACCAGAAAGGTCTTTGCTTGCTCCGCTAGTCGGAGCCGAGTGCTGAAAAACCATTTTAGGGGAATGCCTGGGACAGCGCCGAAGGACACCGCGCCGGCACACCTCCATGCTTGCGAGATGTCGAGCGTAGCTCTGCTCTTGCATTTCAACCAGTCCAGTACGATGTCAAATCTGGCTGTCGTACTCTGTAAGGGACGCCTGGAACGTTGGCCATTGGGCTCCCAGTGCTAGAGAAAACCTCATCGAGGAATATCCCATAATGCACTGATCAGAGGTACTGCCCACCCAGAAGCGGCCACCTGAAAGGGTGAATTGCCTCCATGTCGGCTTCTCCACCGATGGAGACCGGACCATGACCATGTTGTCCCGCAGGTTTGGAAAGGCTGTGGGGCTAGTAACCGTGTTCGTCTAGGTGCCCTACAGCTCATCTCGCAGATGTTATTGCAGACTGCCCACCAGAAATGAGTGATGTTGGGATCGGTCAGGAAAGCGGAGGTCCGAGGACCCCCGCTGACTGACTGCTACTTAGCCATTTGTGGCCGAGCTGAGAACCCGACCTGAGTCATCCAATCCAGAAGACCCAGCCCCTCCACCACTCCCAACCCAATTGCTCACAAAGGTCGAAGAAAGAGGTTGGTTGCAAGGTCAGCTCCGCCAAAGGATGACTCGGGGACGAATGTGGAAACATCGACTGTATTGTCGCCATCATGACCCTTTAGCATCTGTGCCAGCGCACAGTCCTTCCTCAAAGAGGCTAGGACTGTATGCGCAATATGCAGGAGGGCTTCCAAGCCCCATTTGGAAAGTGCGACCTCGGTCCTTGGTGGCATGTTAAGTCTAGCTCAGACAAGAGCTGATCATGCATCCTGGCAGCCAGAACATAGGCTTGCCAATGGCCAAGTAGACACCATCTGGTGTGTCCTTGTCCCACTCCGCAAGGCACTCAGATCAACATGCATCGCGACCTCATTCAAAAAGGTAGTGAGGCCGCCTTTCTCCTGGATTTTTCCAGGAAGAGCCCGAAGTCAGATCAAGTGAATGCGGCTGAATGGGAATCACTTGTGCAACGCCCCAGCGCGCAGATTTCCGTCATCTGAAACAGGTTGGGGGTGGTCACCAACCTCATGGGGCCGCTTTGTGCTTCTGAAGATCCTCATTCTCCACTGGTTGCCTTTTGGTGAGACCTGCCTAAGTCAGAGAACGCCAGCAATGCTCTGGCGATTTCCAAAGAATTGGCCCTGCAAAACACCAAGCAGTGCCTTTATGCAAGTTTGGCTGGGTGGGTGAAAACCCACTCTTTGGCACATGAAGCAGCCACCTTAGCTGTTGGAAACGGGGTATGACCAGTGAGAATTGCGGTGCGGGAGCCACCAGGCCCGGTGTTCGATAGCGAAATGGACCATGCACCCCTCGGTTACCCCCAGCCATGCGCAGCCATGAGGGCTGCGAGTATCGGACCAACACCCATCGATGAAATTGATGTAGGTGCCGTGCTGATCTTGCGTCCATTGTTCAATTCACTTCCAGACCTGTGTAGAGGGGAGAATAGGGATGACACCCAAGGGTTTTGGGAGCCCTTCCTGGAGTGGCAGAAGTCTATCTCGCCACTCGTCAGGGAACCGCTCCCATGGCTTTGGTCAGATGACCCTGGGACCGCTTTTCAGCGGGGTTCCAGGGAACAGGGCAGGCCATAACCCGAAGAGACCCATAAGCTCAATGGCGGTTCGACAGATCTGATCTGTTCACATATCTGCTGGCTCACAGTTATGTTTTCCAGCTAGCCCCCAGCTGGCATGTGGATTAGTAATTAGTAGTACTCTATCCTGGATATGCTGCGTCTGCTCTCCCCAAAAATGGATGTGGTCCTCAATCTCAGCACGACATCAAGGCGTCTCTCAAACATAGTTTCTCTCGACATAGTCCGAGCATTTCATACAGTTTGGCATCCTGCCTGCTTTCCAAACTCGCTGTCAATGGGATCCCAGACCATGTTCTCTCATGGCTTACTGAGTTCATCCACTGTCGTAGCCAACACGTGGCTTTCAATGGAATCCTCCCATCTCTCTCCCTGGAGTGTCCCAGGTGTATGAGCGAGTCCTGTTCCTAATCTTCATCTGGAACATGTCTTACAATCCTGACAATCTCACTTTCACTCTGTCTCTGAAAAGAGTCTGGCAAACCCTTCCCATCTACTTCCTTAACAAACCTCTCGAAGACTCAGTAACTCAAGTGTTTGGCCTCCCATCAGTCATGATCTTTCTTTGGCAAACTATGCTTCCAAGTTTGCCTCCAAAGCCAATCGTCGACTGAGTTTCCTCCATTATGCAGTCATTCCTTGGCACACATTAACTTTTATCCACTTAAAGTCCTTCATGTGCATATTGGTGGAGTATTGCTCTCCCATTTCAGCCAGTTGGTGCCTCTGTCTCTCACCTTACTAAGCTTGATGCCATGGAAATGAAGGACTTCAAAATTATTGGAATTTTCAATGATGAAGCTGAGTCTTTGGGCCTATTATTTTCATGTCGCAGACAGGTCGTGGTCTCTCTGGTGTTATTCACATACTTTCTGGTGTTGCACCCTCTGCCCTTCTACCCCCCCCCCAAAGATTTCTGAGGTCTCTGTGGGTGCACACAGTCTGCCAGTCACGCACTTCTGGTGATCAAACTCCAAGGATACAGACTCATTGTTAACTCCATTCATTAACATTCCCCAAGTCCACCTGTTTCTGGGTTTCCAGTTATAGGTTTACTCCTGTCCCCTCACTCTACCACTGTTGTTTTTTTTTTTTTAATTTTCTTTCCATTTCTCTCGTTAAGCTTGTGATTGAGAGATTGTGCCTGGATCGAGCTTTGTTCGGCCTCCTTGTCCTCCACCCTTACCCTTGCTCTCATCCCTCCCCCTCCTGTGTCCTTTCTTCATCTAAGTCTTCCTCTATTTTGTCCCTCTGCTCAGATGTTGGTGTGTCCTCCACCCTTCCTCTTGTTCTTTTTGTTCTGTTGTATCCTGCTGCATTCTGTGTTCTGCCTCTTCCATGAGCCTCGACTCTGTATACAAACTAGAGAGTTCATAGAACACGATATACCGCGCATTGTTTAAGTATATACAGGAGGACCTTTCTGTTCATGGAGGAGACATTCTTGAAAAGCTCCATGAACCACAAATCTGCAAACTTGGGGGGTAATGGGGGGGGGGGGGGGGGGGGGGGGGATGCCACACCCTCTAATGCTATATCGATACATTGCACGGTTCTTGGGAAGTATTATGAAGGCGATTTGTTTGATACCAGTCTTCAAGTCTGTAATTCCATTTGAATAAAGGTTTAAAGGTGTATAAATATATTACGGGTTTTACCGCCATTTTACCCAGCTTCTATTGCACCACGTTGCATTAGTTCTTCACGCCTGTTGTTTGTGTCCTTTATAACGTCCTTAAAAACGGTAAGTTTCCTCGTTGGAATGATTTTCAATTTTGTTTGACTGTCAGACAAATTCAGAGCCAAAGTACAGTAAAACAAAACACTCGACTTTCGATGTATGTTCCGATCTGTGTTCAAAATATAACATTTGATTTCAATAAGTTGTTGCTTGATTATAAACTGACAATCATGAACTGATAAGACAAAGCACAGAGAGGGCAGAGGGTGCACGACCAGAAAGGAGGCGGTAAAGACAGAGAGACCCCAAACTTCTCTGCGATGGCAAAGTAATAGGCCCATGGACTCGGCTTCATCACGGGAGATTCTAATGATCTTGAAGGCCTTTGTGTGTGTGTGTGTGTGTGTGTGTGTGTGTGTGTGTGTGTGGTAGGGGAGCCAGCCCAAAGGGAAGAGCAGCACTCCATCAAGCGGTTCTTTATTATCTCAAGAAGGGGTGCTGAAAACAAGCAGACTAGCTCTGGTGGTGTCATCGTTAAAACGTTTGCTCTGAATTTGGGAGGTCAGTATTTATTGGGTAATATTCCCTTTATGTGCCAATCAATTCATTTATTGTATTTATTTAGTGCGACAAATTGGGAGGGTGAGGTGATAAATATGTAAAAGTTGGGAAGGGGTGTGGAGGATGAGGCGAGATGAGGTGACCATTATTTTGGAGATTTTTGAGCATATGTACTACATATGAGTGTCCTTGCCCTGAGTATCCTTGCCCCACCTTTAAAGTCCATGTTGGCCTACAATATATTGCCCTAGCCTTAGCGCATCCAAATAGGGATATCTTTTCGCAGAATGTCTAAAACAAATGTTTGTTATCGCAAGAAGGGGCGCTGAACACAAACGCACCAGCTATGGTAGCGTCATGGTTAGAGCGTCTGTTCTCAGTTGAGGAGGTTGGTGGTTTGAACCCCAGCGGAGTCATACCAGAGAATTAAGAAGTAGTGGAACACATACCAGAGTATGTGCTGCTAACTTGCTTTGGCGTTCAGCATTTATATGAATAGAGCACAGATAAACAACCATAAATTGGCAATAATAGCACATGCTTTGATCAATGTAATGATCTCATTTTGCATTGAAGTTCCTCATAAGGGAGCTCATATTATTATTTATTTTAAACTGGGCAGCATTGGTGGAGTTCTTGAGTAATGTTAGGTGAGCTTCAACAGTCGTGTGACTGTTCATCCTACACTGCATCAACTGTTCGCCTGAAATTCCACCAACCATAAACCCGATCAACACACACACACGTACACACACACACCCTGTACAGCAATTACCCATCGGCTGACAACTCCACAAATGTCTGGTTCCATGTGAGACAAAATTGAAGAAATTTATCATTAAGACTGGTCGAAGATATTGACAGTCACGTCACAACAAAAGAACTAAGAGACATTTCAAATTGCCGAAGCAAAGGAAAAATTGTCTTCACTTTTCAGACATGGTTATGAATACTCTTGCACACATTATACACTCGATGGTTGGCAGCAGGTGTTCCACACGCTCAATAAACTCCATTGTCGGTAGTGAGTTGCTCATGCTGCCTCTGATGGCCTGGGAATTGTTTGAAACATTTTGAGAAAAAGCAGTGATTTCTGCATTTTGCGACAAAGCATCCATGTTAGGAGTACAATCAATGTAAAGATGGAAGTTTATTTCTGGGGTGTTGACAAATAGTGTTGTGGTACAATCAATGTAAAGATGAAGTTTATTTCTGGAGTGTTTATAAATATGTGTTTGTGTCAATCAATGTAAAGATGAAGTTTATTTTCTGGAGTTTTATATAATAATGTGTTGTGTGCAATCAATGCAAAGATGAAGTTTATTTTCTGGAGTGTTTATAATATGTGTTTGTGGTACAATCAATGTAAAGATGAAGTTTATTTTCTGGAGTGTTTATAAATATGTGTTTGTGGTACAATCAATGTAAAGATGAAGTTTATTTTCTGGAGTGTTTATAAATATGTGTTTGTGGTCAATCAATGTAAGATGAAGTTTATTTTCTGGAGGTTATATATAATGTTGTGTGCAATCAATGAAAGATGAAGTTTATTTTCTGGAGTGTTTATAAATATGTGTTTGTGGTACAATCAATGTAAAGATGAAGTTTATTTTCTGGAGTGTTATAAATATGTGTTTGTGTACAATCAATGTAAAGATGAAGTTTATTTTCTGGTGTTTATAAATATGTGTTTGTGGTACAATCAATGTAAAGATGAAGTTTATTTCTGGAGTGTTTTATAAATATGTGTTTGTGGTACATCAATGTAAAGATGAAGTTATTTTCTGGAGTGTTTATAAATATGTGTTTTGGTACAATCAATGTAAAGATGAAGTTTATTTTCTGGAGTGTTTATCAATATGTGTTTGTGGTACAATCAATGTAAAGATGAAGTTTATTTTCTGGAGTGTTTATAAATCTGTGTTAGTAGTATAATCAATGTAAAGATTATGTTTATTTGCTGGAGAGTTTATATATACATGTTAGTTGTGCAATCAATGTGAAGGTTAAAGTTTATTTTTTGGAGAGTTTATATATATATACATGTTAGTCGTGCAATCAATGCAAAGATGAAGTTTATTTTCTGGAGTGTTTACAAATATGTGTTAGTAGTATAATCAATGTAAAGACGGAGTTTATTTGCTGGAGAGTTTATATATACATGTTGGTTGTGCAATCAATGTGAAGGTTAAAGTTTATTTTCTGGAGAGTTTATATATATATATATATATACATGTTAGTCGTGCAATCAATGCAAAGATGAAGTTTATTTTCTGGAGAGTTTATAAATATGTGTTCGTCGTATAAATCAATGTAAAGATGTCGTTTATTTTCTGGAGTGTTTATAAATTTGTGTTCGTCATATAATCAATGTAAAGATTAAGTTTATTTTCTGCAGCGTTTGTAAATATGTGTTAGTTGTATAATCAATGTAAAGATGAAGTTTATTTTCTGGAGAGTTTATAAATATGTGTTGGTAGTATAGTATAATCAATGTAAAGAGGAAGTTTATTTTCTGGGGTGTTTGTAAATATGTGTTAGTTGTATAATCAATGTAAAGATGGTTTATTTTCTGGAGAGTTTATAAATATATGTTGGTAGTATAGTATAATCAATGTAAAGATGAAGTTTATTTTCTGGGGTGTTTGTAAATATGTGTTAGTTGTATAATCAATGTAAAGATGGTTTATTTTCTGGAGTGTTTATAAATACGTGTTCATAGTATAATCAATGTAAACATTGAAATTTATTTTTTGGAGTGTTTATAAATACGTGTTAGTAGTATAATCAATGTAAACATTGAATTTTATTTTTTGGAGTGTTTATAAATACATGTTAGTAGTATAATCAGTGAAGTTAATTTTTTTGGAATGTTTATAAATGTGTGTTTGTTGTATAATCAATGTAAAGATTAAGCTCCTTTTCTGGAGTGTTCATGTGAAAAGCTTCAGATTGTGTACAGGGATCCATACTGATAGTGAAACATTATAGGTTTCCAAAAATAAGTGATCATTCTCAGCTCGGAGTTCCAGATAATGGTGAAATATTGGAAACTGATTTTATTAGTAAACGGTTTATTGAATTGTAATTAGTCAATGCATTTGGTTGAGGCAGTATTCACAAAAAAACGTGATTTGAGAAGAGCAGGTTGATCATAGTTAACACTGTACTGCAGTTATCATAAGTATGAGTACATTTGCCCTTGTAAAACTCTTGCTTTTTGAAGTTTTCACTGGAATGTTCCTGTTGAGCTCACTTTTTTTCGTACGAGTAAATTTACGTTTGAATGCTATTGAAATTCTAATTTGTCTTGTTGGTTGCATCATCATTTACTGTGGGTACTGCTGATGCAGTGATTGGGTTTCTGATATATGTAGACATATTTATTCACTCCAGCATATTTTTGAAGCATGAATATTAACCTACCATCACGGGCTGTAAAACCTCAGTGCAATGCTGACGTCCCAAGAGGGAAGTGTGACGTCATATTCTTTCACTAATGCATTAATTAAGCATGTTCCCAAAGCGAACTCAAGAAAACGACACACGCTGTCCTTCAGTTTGCTTGTAAAAAGTTTTGTTCGATTTTTCTGAACATGAAACTTTGGCGGGTTTCCCAGGAACTTCCTGGGAACACCCAAGACGAGAAGGGATGCGGTGGGAAGGGGGTGGGAGGGCAGGTCTGGGGAGGCAGGAGAATAATGAGAAACTGTGAATTCAGACATTAGCTCCAATGTCCCTGGATTTTTGAACAGAGGGCTCATGGAAGTTGAAAACTCACCACAAGGTTTTTCCTGTCGTGCTCATGTTCTGTGTCACCACCTGTCCTGAGGCCTAATCTTTTTTCGGGCTCACAGTCAAAGCACACAACCGAGTGCAGTAATATAATCACGAGTGTTGCATTTTCCTTGCAGTGTAGAGATTGATTGCGGGTTCATTTGAGAAACTTTAAAGCAAAGCTAACGGACGTATGGCAAAGAGCTTTTTCAACCAAAGGGAGCAAATTAGCATTTGATAGATGCCAGGACACACCATTTTCTCGACGTTGTACAATTGCTTGTAGAAAACATGTCACCTTGCTTTAGATCTCTCTCTTATCCCTTTATGCTTCTCACATGACCTCACCCTATTCCATAACTGGAACCTCCTCAATCTGATATTCTTCATGGCTTCACTTCATCCATAACTCCATGCATCCATCCACATCCACCAAGTCATCCATCATCACTTTATTTTTATCAAGTAAACTCATTCATTCTTCGTGACACCTGCCAACGAATCCTTCATTCCTTGTTGTACCTGCGAAAAAATTGATTATTAATTTATTATGCAATGTGTTTTATAACCCTCAATTTGTGTAGATTCAACTAGGCTTCACAGATCGAATGACCCAAACCTTTGCAATGCGATTGGTTTTTTTCCCTGCTCTTTGAAACTCATGTTAATGATCAGAGAATTCCTTCAATGGGAAACACGTGATGGTAACACTGTGGTTGAATTCTCGACATGGATGTGCCATCGCTTTTGCTTTGTATCACTTGCTCTTCTCTCAATATGCTGTGCCTTTATGTTCATACATCCTTTCTGTAACGTTACCCAAAATGCAATCTGCCGGGACACATTTGCTAAAACTCGAGGAACTGACAATAAGTTTTTGTTGCATGCATGCTTTCCATTCAGGATTATCTAAATATTGTAATCGCAATTTAAAATCGATGGTGTTGGGGTAAGGGAGGGGTTAAAAAGAGAAAATTAAGGGAAGGGGATTTAGAAGGTGTCGTTGGGGTGGGGGGGGTGCTATGGAGCATTGGAGAAGTGAAAAAGTCAACCATTTTGCATACATAATATGTAAATGGCCCCTTCCTGTGGAGATATATAAGATACACATTTAATGAAGCAAATAAAAAAGTCATCTAGCCCAAATTGCCTGTCCTCCGTGTCCTCCATCACTCCTGGTACTGTCCAGTGCAGCATGTGGTGGTGGTGGTCGTGAGAGGGGGTGAGGAGGTAGGGGTGAGGATGTAGGGGGAGAAGGTCGCAATGTGAAGTGAAGGGAAGGGAAGGGAAGGACGAGGAAGTTTAGATCATCCAGGCCTCTCGTGGCCTTCGCAGCATACAGGGGACAAGGTTTTTATTCTTATTTTTTTTGAGAAATATTTTGTTTTTATTTTACTATTAACGTTCGATTTCTTTTTAATATATCAAAATGTATTTTATATTATTTTATGGCGGAGAGGGGAGAGTGCTGGCAAGTCGTTGGGGGTTTGAATTGACACCGATGACACCTTTGCATTCGTTTACAAGGTGAAGAACCCAAATTGATAGAAACCTGGACCTACAATTCTGATATTGTCCTCCTGTGTTCAAAGCTGCTTTTACAGGGCTTCCCAGTGGGATTGTTTTTCATTGGGTAGTGATTAGGTACAGATGTTTAGCCTGGTGTTCAAACAATGACTGCTCATCCCAACATGATGTCAGCAAAGCATGGAATAGCTGGCTGGTGAATCTGAGCAATTGATATTGATCTCTTTAAGGGTGTTCTCATTATTAGTATGATCACCATGCGTTTCTCTTGTGTGTCTGGTGACGTAACTTGACCAACTGGTATGAAGTATGCATTGGAAGAGATTCCTCGACATGAATGTTAAGAGTTCAAAAAGTGTTTTGAGATTTTCTTGAGTATTCATGGATGGAAATTCAAAAGGAAGGCCCAAGTTCCATTGTAGGCCTATTCTGTGCGACAATTACAGAACCTGCAGGTTTGATCGGCTCGATTCCAGAATATGCTCATGTTGTGCACTCATCATGAATCTCTAAACATGGGGGACTCACTTTTTCTTCCTCTGGCCTGTGCTGTTGTCATGTGTGAGGTCAACTGCTTGACGGCATGAGTGAGAGGAAAAGGGTTTACATGCTTGTGTATCGTGAGGAAGATCCAGCTGAAACCAGGGGGCAGGGAAGCGAGCCCAATGGGCAAGTCTTCATGGTTCTCCATCTCGCACCTGCGAGCGATTAGAGGAAATTCCGGTGCTGGGCCTGAGAGGCACAAGGCCCCTGGAGATGGGGAAGAGGTAGAGAGAGTGGTGGGTGTGGGGGGGGCAATAAACAGAGAAGTATGGGAGAATGAAGGATAAATTGCATTCATGAGAGGAGGAATGGAGAGGGCATGGGTTGTGAGGGAAAGGAAACGTAGTAAGGGATTGGGATAAATGGGAAAATGTGGCGAGGGTGCAATTTCACCTCTTTGTATGAAAAAGATGGATGAAAGCTGAATGTTTAAATGAAGAATGTTGAATAAATAAGACAGAATTGTCAAAAGTCACATCAGTTAGTGACTCCCCGTCAGATTTTTATCGACCTATATAAAACACAGGCACACAAGGTATTGCATGGGAATGTCTGTCCTGAGAGAGGCAGCCAGACAAACAAAGGATGCACGTAAACGTCCGCATTACAATCTTCATAAACCAGTTTTTGTTGGTGGTAATCTCCTTTAGTGGGCGCCAAGAGATGGACCGGAGCCTTCCCTTGGTCCCAAGTATCTGCCTTCTGTTTATTAGGATCATGTTTCGATGATGACGATTATTTCACAGAAGGGCCAGCATTGGTCCTCGAAACATTTTCCTTTATTTCCCTCCATTCCTCGTTTGTGGAATATGCTTGACAATGGAGGTCTGTTTTCTTCTCTATGTCCAATGAATGATTTTCTTTTGTGGAATGAATCATAAGTAGGGATATTACCCATTTTGTAATATTAACTTGCTGTTTCATTGCAGTCGTTACTCAACCGCTGTATTATTACCTTCGCCACCAAAGGTGGACGGAGGTTAAGCTTTCACCCCTGTTTGTCTGCCTATCTGTCTGTCTGTGAGCAGGATGTCTCAAAAAGCTGTGGACGGATTTGGACGAAACTTTGTGGACAAGTTGGGTGTGTGACAAGGAAGGATTGATTCAATTTTGGTGAAGATACGGATAAGAGTATTTTTTTTGAATTGATTCTGCACCATTGAGAGAAGGGGCCAAAAATGATATATAGCACAATATTTTAAAAAGTTGTGGACGGGTTATGATGAAACTTGGTGGATGAGTTGGTTAGGTGACAAGAACAAGCCGATTGGATTTTGGTTCAGGTCCGGGTACACATCTGGCCTATCAGTGGGAGACAAAATGTAAACTATTCAGCCTGGCGGAGGTATGCGCTCTACCAAGTGGTCTTCTCATTATATCTACTTTATATAAACAATTAAGATGTCATGATAGGTACATGACAAGTGGCAACAGTAAACCACATCTTAATGGCTCCGACCACAATATAGAACCTCTGTCACGTTTTAGTTTTCAGGAAAGGATTCCACTTTGGAATTTCTGAACTGAAGCCATCTTAAGCCTCTGGCTTGGAAGATGGCCTGACCCACCCGTCCCTCCTTCCCTGTCATGCCATTGTTGTACGTAAAAAGGATTAAGCCTTCATTTCTGTTGTGCCTTTCCTGGAAACTTGCAAAGAACTCGAACTGAACCACATCCCTCCGTTTCTCATATCCCAACCAGGCTGTTGATCATCTTCTTCGTGAATTAATTTTGAGCTGCTTGCCTTGTACATGTTTACGTGAAGCATATTCTGGATATATGATGTAGAACGATAGATGTGGAAAGGGAAGGGGAACAAGCAGCAATGAAAATACAGGGAGGCAATGGCTTTCGAGGTTTCCTGCAACAATGTTGTGCCTTTGCTGTACCCACAAGTTATTTGATGTGCTGTGGATATGACACGGACGTGATTGGCTGAATGGCCTCTTCTTGAGTTAAAATACATGTTGACAGGGAGCAGGTACTTCTGACTGAATGTGAACTCTTGAAACCTGAGGTGTGTGTATGTGCGTGTGTGACCAGAAGATAGTAATCAAAGTTTCGGACATCTGGGATGGTGGATTGGTAGAACGGATAAAATATGAATACGTACAGTAAACCGTCGCTTAACGTTGTAGTTACGTTCTTGAAAAGTGGGATTTCAAATTAAACGACTTTAAGCGAATCCAGCTTCCCCATTAGAATGAATGTAAATATGGGGGGGGGTTATGTTCCAGGGAAATTTTTATCGTCAGACAAAAGACATTATTTACATAGAGAGTATACGTTTTAAATAATTTTAAAAAAACAATTGAATTTCATCATCTCTAGTTGCTTCACATCGTCACTGGCGAGCTCTTTTTCGTGTGATGGCAGAAATTGTGTAACGTCGGCTTCTTCAACTTCATCAAAACCTGCTTCATTGGTCCCCAGGATAACTTTCTTCATCGCGGGGACAACATGGTTCAATCCTTTCAAGTCATTGACACATTCAGGCCACAACTTCCTCCACACACCATTCATCCATCCATGCACACTCGACTAACTTCAGCCCAGGGCCCATCGATGTTATGAATGCACTTGAGGATGTTTCTATCGGTTTAGCATATAAACACGTGACAGCTCGTCAGGTGGATCACCACTTGTCAAACACCTGAGATCGGAGAGGCTGACACAACCACCGAGGTTATCGATGCACAGCTCGGTGTATATAAGGCCCATACTGTACATACTCTGGGTGAGCTTACACACCGGTATTTACAGGATGGTTTATACTGTAGTTTTATTAAAACGAGGAAAACCATAAGTTTGGTACTAAATTTAGAGGTAAAACGACTTTATGATGGAACGGTGAACGACTTTAAATGAGTACGTTCTCCAATAGATCAGTGACTTAAAAAAGAAACGATGTTAACCAGGACGATGCAAAACAAGGACTGACTCTATATGAATACGACGGAGGCATTTGGTCCGGTGCATCTAGTGATCTAAGTGTCCTCTGCACCAATTCTCATGATAACAGTAATCACGTGATATGTAGCCACACTTCTTAATGCCAGCTAGTCCGCTACCTGGTGCCTGGCTCGTATTAAATATTTTCATGTAAGTGCACAAGCCTCATTACGGATGAAATGGGAACGAATATGTGCAAGTTACGATGGATTATCTGTAGACACAGCTCAGGTTCTATGTACTGCATCTTTGGACCATACATTATTTTAATCAAAAAATTACTTTGACTCCAATGCAGTATTTGCTTTTCCATTTGATTTGCATCAAGGTCCTGTGCTTTATTTGTAGTCGAGTTAGTTCCTGGAAACATTCTAGATGACTGGATGGGTGTAGCGACAGCAAGTACTATTCATCGATGAGTGTTTTCACAATTTTCTAACCGACATCTCATCAGAGGGATGGCAGGATGGCGGACAGGTACGCACACTCGCCTCTAGCTGTCTAGCATGGGTTTGAATTACCGATCCAGCTATGAACTGTCACCCTTGTGTCTCACAGGCATGGTGATTCATCAATGTGTGTACTGGCCCCCAGGTTTACGTTAAACCAGGCCGGCATTGTTACATCTGCCGGCATTACTTGGTGGAAGTTACAGATCCAAGTGTCTTTCGCGAAGAGTGGGCAAGCTTTCACCGGCACCATGAACCAATTACAAGTTCCTGTCCTGACTTCCTGTGTCAAAGTGGTGCCCGGCCCATCCAAGATTGTATCCTGAGCCATAGAAACTGCTTTGGCAGAACCGCTGCTCTGCGTATAGCACATGATACATGAATACAATCATATCCTCAGAGGCAATCTCTCATGGGTCTGTACTCCACAGAACTTTGAGGTTTCTGTGGTCAATTGTCAAAGCAAACTTGATCGGTTATTTTGTTGATTACTCCACGTGCTCGAAGTGAAAAGTAGGGTTAAGCAATCGGTTCACTTTCTGTCTGTCTGTCTACAAACATCAGTTTATTCACCTTTTCCACATTATCAAATCCAGTTCTCATGCATCATGGGATTTCAAGGTCAGGGGGGTCATACACTGTTTCACCTTGCTGGGAATGCAAATGATCACCCTGCCCGTGGATTCTAACACATACATCATGATCGGTACGATATAAAATATTTAAATCAAAATGAACAGAAGAACAAAAATAGGACCACTAAACCTTTGGCTTTTCTGGGCCTTGGTCTAGTGTTGTAACCCAAATTTGGTAGCATTCTGACTGGTGGGTCTGGAGAAGAAGATTTTTGAAGAAATTTACTAAGTCGGCCATTTTGACATACTTAACGTCATGTGACTGGAACGAGCTTTGCAATCCCTGTTACCAGTCAGAAGAGGAACGTTGCTTCCAAATTTCAGCTGGATCGGCCCAGCGGTTTGGCCAAAGAGATCGAAATAGGAGACGGATGGACAGACAAATGTATGGACGGTGCACGATGACAATATCTTTTCTGGAATTTAAATTCCAGATAAGCTCATAAGAGATATAATTAGAACTGCCACTTTATAACTGCTGGCAGTGATGACCGGGTACCAAGACGTTCCCGCATTGATGCAACCCTACTTTGATCGGACACTTGACCCTGACCCATGATATTTATTGTTGTTCAATTGAATTCAGAATGGGATTGAAATTAATTCAATTCAAATCAAATGGAAGACCAAATCGGTACAGTCCTACATTGGAGTCATCAGAAGGAACTCCAAAAAGCAAAGATGATGTCATCAGGAGGAATCTGGGTAGGATTTGGGTTTTACCAGCTACTCTTCTCCCTTCAAACCCATCCAGGTGCAATTGAGCCTCATTCAAAATAAATGAATAAATAAAAAGAAACCGGATCAAAAAAACTGAATGATTCTGACTGTCAGACTATGCATCCGAACAGGTTGAAATTTATAACATATATTTTCCATTACTACCTGATCGTAATTGCAAAGTTTCACATCGATCGATGAAGCGGTTCAAGAGAAAAAATATTTTACAAGATTTTCATTCAATCCAATATGGCTGCCAGACCATGTGACCTACAATGACTTGTGAACACACTGGTATCCCCAAGTCTTGGGGAACATTTGTGTGAAGTTTCCCCTCGATCTGTTCAGCCGTTCGGGAAAAGAAGATTTTTTATAGGTTTTAGGGTAAATCCAATATGGATGCCAAACCATGTGACCTATGACATCAGGTGTGGGAACATTTTGTTCCTCATGGATACATGGTCATACCTGTAAAGTTTCACCTTGATCTGTTGAACCGTTTCAGAGATTTTTGAAGGTTTTTTTTATTTTAATTTTAACAAAAACAATGGCTGCTGAACCACGTGAATGATGATGTCATCAATTTTTTTCTGTTGACCAATTTATCCCAAAATTACCCTCAAACATTTTCATACTGATCAGTTGTAGCATTCTACATATGCAATTATGACGTCATAACGAAGGCACCTATGACATCATACAATTAGCACACTTACTCCCCATGAGAAGTACTTGCCATGTGCCAGGTTTCAGTTTTTCCCTTGGTGCAGTTACACAGATAGAGGTCCAAAGTTTTCCCATTTTTCCAATGTGGCTGCCGCACCATGTGACCTATGACGTCATAATTCTCATTAAAACATTATACATGAGTAGTCGCTCCTATGGTGAAAATTTCTTGTCAATCTGACGAGCGGTTGCAGAGAAAAACCATACTCTCATTCTGTGCGGACAAACCAACAGACGAACAAATGAAAAATCATCGAGTGACACTTGGCAAATCACAACAAAGTAGAACAGCACTTGGTAGAGCGCATCCATCCGCCTGGCTAAACAGTTTGTTTTGTTTCCCACTGATGGTCTGGATCTGAACCAAAATATAATCCGCTTGCTCTTATTACTGAATCAACTCATCCATATAGTTTTGTCAGAACTCGTCGACAACTTTTTAAGATCTCATGATATATATACACCTGATATGCAAATCATATTCAAATTTCAAGTCAATCAGATGGAAATTGACCATTTTAGAAATTTGCCCCATGTTGAACTTTTGGCCTATATTGACCTCAAAAATATCAGATAGTTGAATTTAGTGACTGGAAATGCTCATGCTCTTCATATTTCAAGTTAACCGTATTAAAATTGAGGATTTTAGAAATTTGACGCATGTTGACTTTTTTGTCTATGTTGACCTCAAAAAATATATAATCGGTGGTTGAATTAAGTGACCTAAAATATATATTCTCTTCAAACTTCAAATAATTGGGATGAAAATTGACAATTTTTGAAATTTGGCCCATGTTGACCTCTCGGCCTAAGTTAACCTCAAAAATAATAGTTGGCTGAATTCATTGACCTGATATGCAAATCCTCTTCAAATTTGAAGTCAATCGGGTGAAAATTGAGGATTTTAGGGATGTGAAAAAGTTTTTGACGTTTGGCCTTTGTTGACCTTTTGACCTCAAAAATAAATAGGATTATGTCGGACCACCCACTCCACCATTTGGTGAAGTTTCGTGAAGATCGGTTTAAATTTGTGAGCTGTAGACGATTAAAGGTGAGCGGACAGACAAACAAACGGAAGCAATCAACACACTTGTCAAAAAAAACTTTAATTTTTTTAATTTTTTAATTTTTAATAAAAACCCAAATGTAATACCCTCTCCTCTGGTGAGGGTAAATATCCACCAGTAAAATATAACTACTGTACTGTGTAACAGGAAAGCACGTCAAATATCGGAGATTGTTTGTGTGTTTATTGAGATTGTGGTGGGAGTAAAAGACTCCACTTCCATCTGTTGCATACAGTTCCTTGCCCTCTGCTAGAGGAAGATGAACAACATCTTCCAAAATTAAGGACGTTTGAACATTAGACCCGGGTGACTAGCGGCCATCTTGGATTTGACCTCTCACTGTCCCCTCAGAGGTCAAATCTGACTTCCCTCCACATCCAAAAAGAAACATTATGGTATGACCTAACTATGCTAGAAATTTCATGCTTTTCTCATGAAAATGCACAATTTGTTAAAATATGAGAGCTTATCCGCTGTACTACTTGGAATCTTTATCATCAACCTTAATGAGATTGAGACGACCAACTTTTCATCCTCGGCTGAAAGGCATTTTGTCTCGAGATGTATCGTTCCCTGAGATTCCTGCACCACGAAGACAGATGTCATTAGATCCAACTCCGCAGGTGAACAAATCCATGTGCAAATCCAAATCTTCACTTGGGTTTGCGAAAGTAATACGTTTCAGATTGGTGATGTGTTGGTTATCATTTTTAGCTCGCCTGTTCGAAGAACAGAGAGCTATAGCGATACCCCCGGCGTGAGCGTCAGCGTCAGCGTGAGCGTGAAAATGTTAAAGTTTTTGGTGCAAGTTATTTCCTTTCTAATGTTTTTATCCACCACACTATTTTTTTACTGATTACAATATACAAATACATATATTGCTTTAAAATTATTTGGATCAGACTTCACTGCAATGCTTTATAAAAAATATTATTGGACTAGTCTTTTAAAAACGATAAATGTATAAACAGGCGAGCATTGGGTGGCTTTGACACCAACTCTCTGGTAATCCTTGAACTTGCTGCACAGTTCCACAGCCACTGTGAATCATGATGTGCATCCTGCAATTTGAATCCAAGTGAAAGGTAAATCAGGATGATTAAACATCTTCTCTTCTCTTTTCATAATTACTTTGGTTATATTGTGGGATTTCATGACGATTAAGACTATTTCGAAATCAGCTTGATGTAGCTAGAACAAAAGCAGTTGGGCTGTTATGATCATCGATGGAAGGTGACCTGACAATAGAGATTCCAGCTTCCTATCAAAGGCTGAAGAACCAGCGATTGTCGTACATGATTTCATGACATGTTTATTGGTGGCAAGCCCGATATCATGCATCGTACTGTCCAAAGTCATTCTGTAATTATCCGTTTGATTTCCATACCAAGTCCGCCTCCTCACAGGCCATTACATGCACTGACTTTATGAGATTATATTATTGATATATGGAGACAAAGCAGGTGTGCTGGAGCACCAGCAAAATACGAATGGAAATGTATGTGGTTGTTGTTTTTTTAATTTGAAACTGCTGATGTCATGTGTATATATACGTACAGATTTTGTGAGAATTTACGAATCAACCCTGCTTGGTCTTGAGCTGAACACCGACCTGTCAAGGTTCTCATTGGTTTCCTCCTTAATCAAAGCAGGGTGCCTGTACCTGACTTCCCTTATTGCCCACATTCTTCGCAACTTCCTTTCACGCAGTGGGTTAATAGTAGTGTGTGAAAGACAGGCAACACATTGCTTGTTTGCAGTGGACAGTTCTGTATCTTTCAGACTTCGACTAAAAGGCCGAATGAGCTATTTCAAATGTAATATCTTGTTTCCCGGCTGCAAAAGTCGTCTTAAACTGTTCAATGGATGTCCATAAAGGGTGGGTGTGTGGCAGGTGCCCCCTATTACTCGGAACCCTTGCAGGAAATGCTGGTGAGGGTTTGAGGTTACATTTGTAGTGAAGAGGTTTTGTATGTGTATGTGTGTGTGAAAGATTACGTTTACACCTGATACATGCTTGGGAGCTTCATTGGTATGCATTACTGTCTGCGCTGTCACTGATGATTCACCAATTAGTGATGAAACTGGTCTGGCTGCTGAAAGAGTGTGTTGCATTGGGATTCCCATGTGTGTACTATTTGCAAATGTCTTTATAGCTGTTTAGGAACTCTGGGAAGGGAATTGAAACAGCAAAGCGTTACCTTGCATAGACCTTCTTGGTTGCTTTATGCAGCTTCATCAGCTCCAAGAGCACCCCACCCCTCTCCCTTACACAGATCTCCTAATGTCTCTGTTCCCCACTGTTTTGTCCTTCTCTTTCCCGCCCCTCTTTTCTCATCCCCCCCCCCCCCCCCCCGTTGCTGTGCGTTGTGTGTTAGCTCTCATACAAGTCTCGACAAGGTATACAAAAAATAACAAAAATGGGAGGAGTCAATTTATTTATGTAATCATAGCCACCTGGGTTTAGTTGATTAGGTGAGAGCTAATTGGCTATTCCATCCATTCACTGGTGAGACATGTGGGTTGGTCTTCCTTTATCATTTTTACTTGTGCATATATGTTGTTGTTCATTTTTCGGCTGCTCCCGTTAGGGGTCGGCACAGCGGATCATCCGTTATGATCCGCATACTGATTTGGCATAGGTTTTACGCCGGATGCCCTTCCTGACGCAACCCTGGTCGCCTCTTACGACACAGGGATAAGGATTGGGTTTCGCCATGATTCCGGGCTGCCCTACACCCTCTCATAGCACGGCCCAGCGCAGAGCTCCCGTCCTCAAGCGATCCTCCAACCCAAGCCTCCGAGTAGCTGGATTACAGGCGCGCGCCACTACGCCCGGTTTACATGTGTGTATATATATATATATATATGTATATATATATATATATATATATATATATATATATATATATATACACAGCCTGGTGTTGGCGCAGTGGTTAGGGCAGCGGCTTGGGATCCAAGAGTCCTGAGTTCAAGCCCCGTTCGGCCACTGAATTAATACACCAGGGGGTTGACTCAGCCTGTCATCCTTCCGAGGTCGGCGAAATGAGTACCAGTATACTGGGCCGGTGTATACCCGGTTAAAATAGGTGTATCATATCCCTGTGGCGACCAGGGTTGCGTCAGGAAGGGCATCCGGCGTAAACATGTGCCAAATCACTATGCGGATCATACGGATGATCCGCTGTGGCGACCCTAGCGGGAGCAGCCGAAAGAAGAAGAAGGAAGAAGATATATATATATATATATATATATATATATATATATATATATATATACTAGCAGGGTGTGATTACACAATATGTAAGCATATGAACCGTGTTTCCCCCATTGTCTTGGGTCGCTCACCTGCATTTTATTTTTCATTTATTTGTTTTCGTTAATGTTTTTTCATTTGCTTTTATTTTAATTTACGGATGCTTTCCGATGGTTCTGTTATTTTTTCCCGGTGTATCAGCTTCGTTGTCCGTCGACGCACAAAATTAACGTGCTTCCCAATTGTCTCATGTTGCTCACCTGCATTTTTTTTCATTTATTTCTTTCATTTATTTATATTTTCAATTATGGATGTTGTCTGACAATTCTGTGACTTCTTCAGTGTACTGGCTTCGATGTCCATTGGCATGCAATATTTCAGCTTTCTGCGTCATTCAGAAGGCACCAATCTTGAATATCAGTCAGTCAGTGGTTAGAAAGAGCTTTAGCATACATATATTTATATATATGTATATATTTATATATGAATTTATATTTATGTATATATATGTGCATATATATGTATTTATATATATA
>CM068955.1:11552098-11590349 GCA_035128595.1 Eptatretus atami
CGTTAGACGCTGATCACAATAAGGTATACAGTGTGTACATATAATATATATATACAAATATATAATAGTATATATATATTATATATATTATATATATTATATATATATATATATATATATATATATATTATATAATCTAGAGATATATTTTTCTATATATATATATTATATGATAAATGTATAATATATAAATATATAAATATATATGTATAATATATAAATATTTATATATAAATACAAATACATATATATATTATATATATATATATATATATATATATTATATATATATAATATACACAGCTCTGGAAAAAAATAAGAGACCACTCCAAAAAAAATTGAAATCAGCATCTCTAAATGTACGGCAGCCATTCCATTCCAGTGTCTGTTGAATTCCAACACAGGCACACCTCATTCTTCTTAGTGAGGTACTGATTAGGTGATCACTTGAACCGAATCTTATTTAACAAGGAAAAGTATAAAAACACTGCTGTGGTCATCACTATCCTCTTGCAATAGGACCAGCTGGATGGCAAAAACAGTGCTCGTAGTACTTCAAAAGTAATTGGAATCAAAAAATAACTATTGACCATGCCAAAAGAGTTGAAAAGAAAAGTTTTGAGTGAGGAAAAGAAGGGTTCAATTCAGGCTTTACTGGCAGAGGGATACAGTGAGCGTCACGTTGCTTCCATCCTTAAAATTTCAAAAGATGGCGGTTCATAAGAACAAGGTCAAGCAGCAGACATTGGGGACAACAAAGCTACAGACTGGCAGAGGGCGAAAACGACTTTCCACTGACCGGGATGACCCCCAACTCATTCGAATGTCACTCAACAACCGTAGGATGACATCAAGTGACCTAGAAAAAGAATGGCAAACGGCAGCTAGGGTGAAGTGCACGGCGAGGACGGTTCGAAACAGGCTCCTAGGGCGCAGGCTGAAGTCGTGCAAAGCTAGAAAAAAAGCCCTTCATCAATGAGAAACAAAGAAGAGCCAGGCTGAGATTTGCAAAAGACCATAAGGATTGGACCGTAGAAGACTGGAGTAAGGTCATCTTCTCTGATGAGTCCAATTTTCAGCTTTGCCCAACACCTGGTTGTCTAATGTTTAGACGGAGACCTAGAGAGGCCTACAAGCCACAGTGTCTCGCACCCACTGTGAAATTTTGTGGAGGATCGGTGATGATCTGGGGTGCTTCAGCAAGGCTGAAATCAGCAGATTTGTCTTTGTGAAGGACTCATGAATCAAGCCAGTACAAGGTTGTCCTGGAAGAACACTTGCTTCCTTCTGCTCTGACAATATTCCCAACTCTGAGGATTGGTTTTTCCAGCAGGACAATGCTCCATGCCACACAGCCCAGGTAATCAAGGTGTGGATGGAGGACCATCGATCAAGACCCTGTCATGGCCAGCCCAATCTCCAGACCTGACACCATTGAAAACCTCTGGAATGTGATCAAGAGGAAGATGGATGGTCACAAGCCATCAAACAAAGCCGAGCTGCTTGAATTTTTGTGCCAGGAGTGGCATAAAGTCACCCAACAGCAATGTGAAAGACTGGTGGAGAGCATGCCAAGACGCATGAAAGCTGTGATTGAAAAGCAGGGTTATTCCACAAAATATTGATTTCTGAACTCTTCCTAAGTTAAAACATTAGTATTGTGTTGTTTAAAAATGAATATGAACTTGTTTTGCTTGTATTATTTGAGGTCTGAAAACACTAAATCTTTGTTGTTATTTTGACCAGTTGTCATTTTCTGCAAATAAATACTCTAAATGACAATATTTTTATTCGGAATTTGGGAGAAATGTTGTCAGTAGTTTATAGAATAAAACAAAAATGTTCATTTTACTCAAACACATACCTATAAATAGTAAAACCAGAAAAATGAATATTTTGCAGTGGTCTCTTATTTTTTCCAGAGCTGTATATATAAATATATATACATATACATATACATATATTATATTATATATATATAATATATAAATACATATATACACATATATACATAATATATATATATATATATATATTATATATATATATATTTATATAATATATATACTGAAACGCAAAAGAAACTTACCACTTGTTTGAAATGTAATAAAATTGTAACAGTTAAAAATAAAACAAACACAATTGCTAATTGAAACATTGGCATTTTATTGATGACATGTCAAGTTTTTGACCAAGATACACCATCTCATAAGTTTGTTCTACAGTACAGAACAGCACAGGGTGCAATGTCAGTCCCCTTTCATAGCGTGTGTGGCTACATTGTTTTGGATACAGGCAGTGCATCGTCGGTGCATACTGCCTACCAGTTTTGGATGGATTGCTGCTGGATTCTGTCCCACTCAGTCCTCAATGTCTGAAGCCATCTGACTTAGGACCATCTGCCTGTCCTGCCTTGCAGTGGTGACTCTTGGCCTCCCTGATCGAGGTCTGTCATCTGCAGAGTTGTGGAGGGAGTCTCTGTCCACCAGGGCCGATATCGTCTGGTGTGAACAGCCAAGGCGACGTGCCACCTCACGGTAGCTCAATCCGCCTTGCAGTATGCCCAAGGCACACTGCCGTTGATCCCTTGACAATCGTGGCATGTTGATTGAAATGCCCATTTTGCACTGGCCTTTTTAAAGCCAATATAAGACATCACGTGCAGCTCATTAAAATCATCCCGTACCCCTTGGCTAATCACTGACATCAAAACGGCTGTTCAACAGCTATGCTATGAAGTGACCATTGAAGGTTCAAGTGACCATCCGTGACGTTTTGTCTGACAGTGAGGACACTATTGTCCACAAATAAGTTCACACATTGACTACAGCATTGTATTGTTGATATTTGAAGGTTTAAAAGGTGGTAAGTTTCTTTTGCG
This sequence comes from Eptatretus atami, assembly GCA_035128595.1. Taxonomy (NCBI): domain Eukaryota; kingdom Metazoa; phylum Chordata; class Myxini; order Myxiniformes; family Myxinidae; genus Eptatretus; species Eptatretus atami. The sequence continues at coordinate 11,554,980 of CM068955.1, forward strand.
TTTCAGTATATATACACATATACAAATATATATATATATATACTAAATATAAATACATATACAGTCATGCGCCGCTTAACGACGTTCCAGGCAACGACGGATCGCATTACGACGGATCTGCCAGCTCTGGAAAAAAAAAAATAAAAAAAGTAGCTGAAAAATTCCTATTGCTGAGTGATGTAGCCGACGTAGCGCTGCCAGTCGTATAAAAACAGCACATACAATTATGTACACTGTACAGTACATAATACCTCATAATGATAATAACGACAGTGTGGCCCCGTTATAATGCGATCGTTGAGGTCCATAAAATGTCATCGCGAAAAAAGCAGGGTCGTACTAATCGGGATTCAAGGAAATCGGCTTTCAAACTGAACCAATGTTTGCACGTTTACCTCGAGCAAGTAAATTACCTTTGAATTGAAGAATTCCGCGAATAAATCGTTGTTGTTAGTCGAAATTAAAACACAAGTTTGTTTTTAGTGAAGCTTTTATGTTGTTAAAACAATCGCACTGTTCCGAAATATATATATATATAATCACAATTGACAGGTGCTGCTTTTTTCATTTGTAAATTATAACATCGATGCAATGATTACGAATTTATAAAATCCAAACGCTATTTATTCACCTTTCTATAATCGATGCGAGAGGAGATTGTAAGCTGCTGCTAACAACACCGATGGCCGTCATGAACAGCACAAAGGTAAAACTAACGCGTCTACCGTCTCTCTTGGATGTGTGTTACAATTGCCGACAGTATTCAGTACAGTAACATGCTGTACAGGTTTGTATCCGAGGAGCAATAGGCTACACTATGTAGCCTAGGTGTCTAGGTTTGTGTAAGTACGATGTTTGAAAACGAAAACGGAAAAAAAAAAATGATGTTCGCACAACGACGACGTCGCTTAACGACGCGTTTTCAGAACGTAACCCCATAACTTAGATGCGAATACGTACACTCTGAACTTCCTAGGTGAAATGGACTGCATTTTCGAACTCAGTGGGGTCGATTTACACTAAGAAATGTTTAGACGACCACAAATTAATTATAGATTAGAAAATATCGAAATGAGTAGGATTAGTTACTCAACTCCAGTAATGATAAATCTTGTTTTAGGTCATATTTTCGAAATGGTAGTGAATTCAATGTCGGTGCAGACATTTCTTAGAGTAAATCGACCCCATAGAGTTCGAAAATGCACTCCATTTCCACCTCGGACATCCAGAAGTACCCGTAATCGTACCTGACCATACCCTAATTTAACCAACTCATGAAACTAAAAGTCGTCATATGGAGCGACCTCTAAATCACCTCCGATCAACTTAAATTTTTTATGCACGTTATTGAATCATAGTGGAATAATTTAAGGCTTGTGGAGCCAACATCTGAATTTTTAATATTTTTTTTGCTGTTTTTGGACCACCCTAATATATGTATATAATTTACATATAAATATATATATATATACATATACATATTATATATATAATATATATATAATACATATATATGCACATATATATACATAAATTAAATTCATATATAAATATATACATATATAATAAATATATGTATGCTAAAGCTCTTTCTAACCACTGACTGACTGATATTCAGATTGGTGCCTTCTGAATGACGCAGAAAGCTGAAATATTGCATGCCAATGGACATCGAAGCCAGTACACTGAAGAAGTCACAGAATTGTCAGACAACATCCATAATTGAAAATATAAATAAATGAAAGAAATAAATGAAAAAAATGCAGGTGAGCAACATGAGACAATTGGGAAGCACGTTAATTTTGTGCGTCGACGGACAACGAAGCTGATACACCGGGAAAAAATAACAGAACCATCGGAAAGCATCCGTAAATTAAAATAAAAGCAAATGAAAAAACATTAACGAAAACAATAAATGAAAAATAAAATGCAGGTGAGCGACCCAAGACAATGGGGAAACACGGTTCATATGCTTACATATTGTGTAATCACACCCTGCTAGTTATATATATATATATATATATATATTATATTATATATATATATTATTACATGTGTGTGTGTGTGTGTGTATATATATATATATATATCTTCTTCTTCTTCTTCTTTCGGCTGCTCCCGCTAGGGTCGCCACAGCGGATCATCCGTATGATCCGCATAGTGATTTGGCACATGTTTACGCCGGATGCCCTTCCTGACGCAACCCTGGTCGCCACAGGGATATGATACACCTATTTTAACCGGGTATACACCGGCCCAGTATACTGGTACTCATTTCGCCGACCTCGGAAGGATGACAGGCTGAGTCAACCCCCTGGTGTATTAATTCAGTGGCCGAACGGGGCTTGAACTCAGGACTCTTGGATCCCAAGCCGCTGCCCTAACCACTGCGCCAACACCAGGCTGTGTATATATATATATATATATATATATATATATATAATATATATACATATATATATATATATATACACACATGTAAACCGGGCGTAGTGGCGCGCGCCTGTAATCCAGCTACTCGGAGCTTGGGTTGGAGGATCGCTTGAGGACGGAGCTCTGCGCTGGGCCGTGCTATGAGAGGGTGTAGGGCAGCCCGGATCATGGCGAAACCCAATCCTTATCCCTGTGTCGTAAGAGGCGACCAGGGTTGCGTCAGGAAGGGCATCCGGCGTAAAACCTATGCCAAATCAGTATGCGGATCATAACGGATGATCCGCTGTGCCGACCCCTAACGGGAGCAGCCGAAAAATGAACAACAACATATATGCACAAGTAAAAATGATAAAGGAAGACCAACCCACATGTCTCACCAGTGAATGGATGGAATAGCCAATTAGCTCTCACCTAATCAACTAAACCCAGGTGGCTATGATTACATAAATAAATTGACTCCTCCCATTTTTGTTATTTTTTGTATACCTTGTCGAGACTTGTATGAGAGCTAACACACAACGCACAGCAACGGGGGGGGGGGGGGGGATGAGAAAAGAGGGGCGGGAAAGAGAAGGACAAAACAGTGGGGAACAGAGACATTAGGAGATCTGTGTAAGGGAGAGGGGTGGGTGCTCTTGGAGCTGATGAAGCTGCATAAAGCAACCAAGAAGGTCTATGCAAGTAACGCTTTGCTGTTTCAATCCCTTCCCAGAGTTCCTAAACAGCTATAAAGACATTTGCAAATAGTACACACATGGGAATCCCAATGCAACACACTCTTTCAGCAGCCAGACCAGTTTCATCACTAATTGGGAATCATCAGTGACAGCGCAGACAGTAATGCATACCAATGAAGCTCCCAAGCATGTATCAGGTGTAAACGTAATCTTTCACACACACATACACATACAAAACCTCTTCACTACAAATGTAACCTCAAACCCTCACCAGCATTTCCTGCAAGGGTTCCGAGTAATAGGGGGCACCTGCCACACACCCACCCTTTATGGACATCCATTGAACAGTTTAAGACGACTTTTGCAGCCGGGAAACAAGATATTACATTTGAAATAGCTCATTCGCCTTTTAGTCGAAGTCTGAAAGATACAGAACTGTCCACTGCAAACAAGCAATGTGTTGCCTGTCTTTCACACACTACTATTAACCCACTGCGTGAAAGGAAGTTGCGAAGAATGTGGGCAATAAGGGAAGTCAGGTACAGGCACCCTGCTTTGATTAAGGAGGAAACAATGAGAACCTTGACAGGTCGGTGTTCAGCTCAAGACCAAGCAGGGTTGATTCGTAAATTCTCACAAAATCTGTACGTATATATACACATGACATCAGCAGTTTCAAATTAAAAAACAACAACCACATACTTTCCATTCGTATTTTGCTGGTGCTCCAGCACACCTGCTTTGTCTCCATATATCAATAATATAATCTCATAAAGTCAGTGCATGTAATGGCCTGTGAGGAGGCGGACTTGGTATGGAATCAAACGGATAATTACAGAATGACTTTGGACAGTACGATGCATGATATCGGGCTTGCCACCAATAAACATGTCATGAAATCATGTACGACAATCGCTGGTTCTTCAGCCTTTGATAGGAAGCTGGAATCTCTATTGTCAGGTCACCTTCCATCGATGATCATAACAGCCCAACTGCTTTTGTTCTAGCTACATCAAGCTGATTTCGAAATAGTCTTAATCGTCATGAAATCCCACAATATAACCAAAGTAATTATGAAAAGAGAAGAGAAGATGTTTAATCATCCTGATTTACCTTTCACTTGGATTCAAATTGCAGGATGCACATCATGATTCACATGGCTGTGGAACTGTGCAGCAAGTTCAAGGATTACCAGAGAGTTGGTGTCAAAGCCACCCAATGCTCGCCTGTTTATACATTTATCGTTTTTAAAAGACTAGTCCAATAATATTTTTATAAAGCATTGCAGTGAAGTCTGATCCAAATAATTTTAAAGCAATATATGTATTTGTATATTGTAATCAGTAAAAAAATAGTGTGGTGGATAAAAACATTAGAAAGAAATACTTGCACCAAAAACTTTAACATTTTCACGCTCACGCTGACGCTGACGCTCACGCCGGGGTATCGCTATAGCTCTCTGTTCTTCGAACAGGCGAGCTAAAAATGATAACCAACACATCACCAATCTGAAACGTATTACTTTCGCAAACCCAAGTGAAGATTTGATTTGCACATGGATTTGTCACTCTGCGGAGTTGGATCTAATGACATCTGTCTTCGTGGTGCAGGAATCTCAGGGAACGATACATCTCGAGACAAAATGCCTTTCAGCCGAGGATGAAAAGTTGGTCGTCTCAATCTAATAAGGTTGATGATAAAGATTCCAAGTAGTACAGCGGATAAGCTCGCATATTTTAACAAATTGTGCATTTTCATGAGAAAAGCATGAAATTTCTAGCATAGTTAGTCATACCATAATGTTTCTTTTTGGATGTGGAGGGAAGTCAGATTGACCTCTGAGGGACAGCGAGAGGTCAAATCCAAGATGGCCGCTAGTCACCCGGGTCTAATGTTCAAACGTCCTTAATTTTGGAAGATGTTGTTCATCTTCCTCTAGCAGAGGGCAAGGAACTGTATGCAACAGATGGAAGTGGAGTCTTTTACTCCCACCACAATCTCAATAAACACACAAACAATCTCCGATATTTGACGTGCTTTCCTTTCACAGTACAGTAGTTATATTTTACTGGTGGATATTTACCCTCACCAGAGGAGAGGGTATTACATTTGGGTTTTTATTAAAAATAAAAAATTAAAAAATTAAAGTTTTTTTGACAAGTGTGTTGATTGCTTCCGTTTGTTTGTCTGTCCGCTCACCTTTAATCGTCTACAGCTCACAAATTTAAACGATCTTCACGAAACTTCACCAAATGGTGGAGTGGGTGGTCCGACATAATCCTATTTATTTTTGAGGTCAAAAGGTCAACAAAGGCCAAACGTCAAAAACTTTTTCACATCCTAAAATCCTCAATTTTCACCCGATTGACTTCAAATTTGAAGAGGATTTGCATATCAGGTCAATGAATTCAGCCAACTATTATTTTTGAGGTTAACTTAGCCGAGAGGTCAACATGGGCCAAATTTCAAAAATTGTCAATTTTCATCCCAATTATTGAAGTTTGAAGGAATAATATATTTAGGTCACTTAATTCAACCACCGATTATATATTTTTTGAGGTCAACATAGACAAAAAAGTCAACATGCGTCAAATTTCTAAAATCCTCAATTTTAATACGGTTAACTTGAAATATGAAGAGACATGAGCATTTCCAGTCACTAAATTCAACTATCTGATATTTTTGAGGTCATATAAGGCCAAAAGTTCAACATGGGGCAAATTTCTAAAATGGTCAATTTCCATCTGATTGACTTGAATTTGAATATGATTTGCATATCAGGTGTATATATATCATGAGATCTTAAAAAGTTGTCGACGAGTTCTGACAAAACTATATGGATGAGTTGATTCAGTAATAAGAGCAAGCGGATTATATTTGGTTCAGATCCAGACCATCAGTGGAAACAAAACAAACTGTTTAGCCAGGCGGATGGATGCGCTCTACCAAGTGCTGTTCTACTTTGTTGTTGATTTGCCAAGTGTCACTCGATGATTTTTCATTTGTTCGTCTGTTGGTTTGTCCGCACAGAATGAGAGTATGGTTTTTCTCTGCAACCGCTCGTCAGATTGACAAGAAATTTTCACCATAGGAGCGACTACTCATGTATAATTTTTAATGAGAATTATGACGTCATAGGTCACATGGTGCGGCAGCCACATTGGAAAAATGGGAAAACTTTGGACCTCTATCTGTGTAACTGCACCAAGGGAAAAACTGAAACCTGGCACATGGAAAGTACTTCTCATGGGGAGTAAGTGTGCTAATTGTATGATGTCATAGGTGCCTTCGTTATGACGTCATAATTGCATATGTAGAATGCTACAACTGATCAGTATGAAAAGTTTGAGGGTAATTTTGGGATAAATTGGTCAACAGAAAAAAATTGATGACATCATCATTCACGTGGTTCAGCAGCCATTGTTTTTGTAAAATTAAAATAAAAAAACCTTCAAAAATCTCTGAAACGGTTCACAGATCAAGGTGAAACTTTACAGGTATGACCATGTATCCATGAGGAACAAATGTTCCCACACCTGATGTCATAGGTCACATGGTTTGGCATCCATATTGGATTTACCCTAAAACCTATAAAAAATCTTCTTTTCCGAACGGCTGAACAGATCGAGGGAACTTCACACAAATGTTCCCCAAGACTTGGGGATACCAGTGTGTTCACAAGTCATTGTAGGTCACATGGTCTGGCAGCCATATTGGATTGAATGAAATCTTGTAAAATATTTTTTCTCTTGAACCGCTTCATCGTCGATGTGAAACTTTGCAATTACGATCAGGTAGTAATGGAAAATTATGTTATAATTTCAACCTGTTCGGATGCATAGTCTGACAGTCAGAATCATTCAGTTTTTTGATCCGGTTTCTTTTTTTATTCATTTATTTGAATGAGGTCAATTGCACCTGGTGGGTTTGAAGGAGAAGAGTAGCTGGTAAAACCAAATCCTACCCAGATTCCTCCTGATGACATCATCTTTGCTTTTTGGAGTTCCTTCTGATGACTCCAATGTAGACTGTACCGATTTGGTCTTCCTTTGATTTGAATTGAATTAATTTCAATCCCATTCTGATTCAATTGAACAACAATAAATATCATGGTCAGGTCAAGTGTCCGATCAAGTAGGGTTGCATCAATGCGGAACGTCTTGGTACCCGGTCATCACTGCCAGCAGTTAATAAGTGGCAGTTCTAATTATATCTCTTATGAGCTTATCTGGAATTTAAATTCCAGAAAAGATATTGTCATCGTGCACCGTCCATACATTTGTTGTCCATCCGTCTCCTATTTCGATCTCTTTGCCAAACCGCTGGGCCGATCCAGCTGAAATTTGGAAGCAACGTTCTCTTCTGACTGGTAACAGGGATTGCAAAGCTCGTTCCAGTCACGTGACGTTAAGTATGTCAAAATGGCCGACTTAGTAAATTTCTTCAAAAATCTCTTCCAGACACACAGTCAGAATGCTACCAAATTTGTGTTACAACATTAGGACAGGGTCATGATATTAAATTGCGGAGGTCATGCAGATCACGTGACCTGAAGTGTGTCAAGATGGTGGTCGCGTAAGTTTCTTCAAACATCTTCTTCTCCAGATCCACCAGTCAGAATGCTCCCAAATTTTGGTTACAACATTAAGACAGGGTCTAATGTGAAATTGTGGATGTCATGCCAATCATGTTTCTGGAAGTGTGTCAAATGGTAGCCTTCGTAAATTTTTGTGAAATTGCGTAAATTCTTCAAAATCTTCTTCTCCAGACCCACCAGTCAGAATGCTACCAAATTTGGGTTACAACACTAGACCAAGGCCCAGAAAAGCCAAAGGTTTAGTGGTCCTATTTTTGTTCTTCTGTTCATTTGATTTAAATATTTTATATCGTACCGATCATGATGTATGTGTTAGAATCCACGGGCAGGGTGATCATTTGCATTCCCAGCAAGGTGAAACAGTGTATGACCCCCTGACCTTGAAATCCCATGATGCATGAGAACTGGATTTGATAATTGGGAAAAGGTGAATAAACTGATGTTTGTAGACAGACAGACAGAAAGTGAACCGATTGCTTAACCCTACTTTTCACTTCGAGCACGTGGGTAATCAACAAAATAACCGATCAAGTTTGCTTTGACAATTGACCACAGAAACCTCAAAGTTCTGTGGAGTACAGACCCATGAGAGATTGCCTCTGAGATATGATTGTATTCATGTATCATGTGCTATACGCAGAGCAGCGGTTCTGCCAAAGCAGTTTCTATGGCTCAGGATACAATCTTGGATGGGCCGGGCACCACTTTGACACAAGGAATCAGGACAGGAACTTGTAATTGGTTCATGGTGCGGTGAAGCTTGCCCACTCTTCGCGAAAGACACTTGGATCTGTAACTTCCACAAGTAATGCCGGCAGATGTAACAATGCCGGCCTGGTTTAACTAAACCTGGGGCCAGTACACACATTGATGAATCACCATGCTGTGAGACACAAGGTGTGACAGTTAATAGCTGGATCGGTAATTCAAACCCATGCTAGACAGCTAGAGGCGAGTGTGCGTACCTGTCCGCCATCCTGCCATCCCTCTGATGAGATTCGGTTAGAAAATTGTGAAAACACTCATCGATGAATAGTACTTGCTGTCGCTACACCCATCCAGTCATCTAGAGTGTTTCCAAGAACTAACTCGACTACAAATAAGCACAGGACCTTGATGCAAATCAAATGGAAAAGCAAATACTGCATTGGAGTCAAAGTATTTTTTGATTAAAATAATGTATGGTCCAAAGATGCAGTACATAGAACCTGAGCTGTGTCTACAGATAATCCATCGTAACTTGCACATATTCGTTCCATTTCATCCGTAATGAGGCTTGTGCACTTACATGAAATATTTAATACGAGCCAGGCACCAGGTAGCGGACTAGCTGGCATTAAGAAGTGTGCTACATATCACGTGATTACTGTTATCATGAGAATTGGTGCAGAGGACACTTAGATCACTAGATGCACCGGACCAAATGCCTCCGTCGTATTCATATAGAGTCAGTCCTTGTTTGCATCGTCTGGTTAACATCGTTCTTTTTTAAGTCACTGATCTATTGGAGAACGTACTCATTTAAAGTCGTTCACCGTTCCATCATAAAGTCGTTTACCTCTAAATTTAGTACCAAACTTATGGTTTCCTCGTTTTAATAAAACTACAGTATAAACCATCCTGTAAATACCGGTGTGTAAGCTCACCCGAGTATGTACAGTATGGGCCTTATATACACCGAGCTGTGCATCGATAACCTCGTGGTTGTGTCAGCCTCTCCGATCTCAGGTGTTTGACAAGTGGTGATCCACCTGACGAGCTGTCACGTGTTTATATGCTAAACCGATAGAAACATCCTCAAGTGCATTCATAACATCGATGGGCCTGGGCTGAAGTTAGTCGAGTGTGCATGGATGGATGAATGGTGTGTGGAGGAAGTTGTGGCCTGAATGTGTCAATGATTTGAAAGGATTGAACCATGTTGTCCCGCGATGAAGAAAGTTATCCTGGGACCAATGAAGCAGGTTTTGATGAAGTTGAGAAGCCGACGTTACACAATTTCTGCCATCACACGAAAAAAGAGCTCGCCAGTGACGATGTGAAGCAACTGAGATGATGAAATTCAATTGTTTTTTTAAAAATTATTTAAAACGTATACTCTCGATGTAAATCATGTCTTTTGTGTGACGATAAAAATTTCCCTGGAACATAACCCCCCCCCCCCCCCCATATTTACATTCATTCTAATGGGGAAGCTGGATTCGCTTAAAGTCGTTTATTGAAATCCCACTTTTCAAGAACGTAACTACAACGTTAGCGACGGTTTACTGTACGTATTCTATTTTATCCGTTCTACAATCCACCATCCAGATGTCCGAAACTTTGATTACTATCTTCTGGTACACACACGCACATACACACACCTCAGGTTTCAAGAGTTCACATTCAGTCAGAAGTACCTGCTCCCTGTCAACATGTATTTAACTCAAGAAGAGGCCATTCAGCCAATCACGTCCGTGTCATATCCACAGCACATCAAATAACTTGTGGTACAGCAAAGGCACAACATTGTTGCAGAAACCTCGAAAGCCATTGCCTCCCTGTATTTTCATTGCTGCTTGTTCCCCTTCCCTTTCCACATCTATCGTTCTACATCATATATCCAGAATATGCTTCACGTAAACATGTACAAGGCAAGCAGCTCAAAATTAATTCACGAAGAAGATGATCAACAGCCTGGTTGGGATATGAGAACGGAGGATGTGGTTCAGTTCGAGTTCTTTGCAAGTTTCCAGGAAGAGGCACAACAGAAATGAAGGCTTAATCCTTTTTACGTACAACAATGGCATGACAGGGGAGGGACGGGTGGTCAGGCCATCTTCCAAGCCGAGGCTTAAGATGGCTTCAGTTCAGAAATTCAAAGTGGAATCCTTTCCGGAAAACTAAAACGTGACAGAGGTTCTATATTGTGGTCGGAGCCATTAAGATGTGGTTTACTGTTGCCACTTGTCATGTACCTATCATGACATCTTAATTGTTTATATAAAGTAGATATAATGAGAAGACCACTTGGTAGAGCGCATACCTCCGCCAGGCTGAATAGTTTACATTTTGTCTCCCACTGATAGGCCAGATGTGTACCGACCTGAACCAAATCCAATCGGCTTGTTCTTGTACCTAACCACCATCCACCAAGTTTCATCATAACCCGTCCACAACTTTTTAAAATATTGTGCTATATATCATTTTTGGCCCTTCTCTCAATGGTGCAGAATCAATTCAAAAAAAATACTCTTATCCGTATCTTCACCAAAATTGATCAATCCTTCCTTGTCACACACCCAACTTGTCCACAAGTTCGTCCAAATCCGTCCACGCTTTTTGAGACATCCTGCTCACCAGACAGACAGATAGGCAGACAAAACAGGGGTGAAAGCTTAACCTCCGTCCACCTTTGTGGCGAAGTAATAATACAGCGGTTGAGTAACGACTGCAATGAAACAGCAAGTTAATATTACAAAATGGGTAATATCCCTACTTATGATTCATTCCACAAAAGAAAATCATTCATTGACATAGAGAAGAAAACAGACCTCCATTGTCAAGCATATTCCACAAACGAGGAATGGAGGGAAATAAAGGAAAATGTTTCGAGGACCAATCTCTGGCCCTTCTGTGAAATAATCGTCATCATCGAAACATGATCCTAATAAACAGAAGGCAGATACTTGGGACCAAGGGAAGGCTCCGTCCATCTCTTGGCGCCCACTAAAGGAGATTACCACCAACAAACTGTTTGAGATTGTAATGCGGACGTTTACGTGCATCCTTTGTTTGTCTGGCTGCCTCTCTCAGGACAGACATTCCCATGCAATACCTTGTGTGCTGTTGTTTTATATAGGTCGATAAAATCTGACGGGAGTCACTAACTGATGTGACTTTTTGACAATTCTGTCTTATTTATTCAACATCTTCATTTAAACATTCAGCTTTCATCCATCTTTTTCATACAAAGAGGTGAAATTGCACCCTCGCCACATTTCCCATTTATCCCAATCCCTTACTACGTTTCCTTTCCCTCACACCCATGCCCTCTCCATTCCTCTCTCATGAATGCAACTTTATCCTTCATTCTCCCATACTTCTCTGTTTATTGCCCCCCCCACACCACCACTCTCTCTACCTTTCCCATCTCCAGGGGCCTTGTGCTCTCAGGCCCAGCACCGGAATTTCCTCTACGCTCGCAGGTGCGAGATGGAGAACTGAAGACTTGCCCATTGGGCTCGCTTCCTGCCCCTGGTTTCAGCTGGATCTCCTCACGAACAACAAGCATGTAAACCCTTTTCCTTCACTCATGCCGTCAGCAGTTGACTACACAGACAACAGCACAGCGAGGAAAAAAAGTGAGTCCCCATGTAGAATTCACTGATGATCACAACATGAGATATTCTGGAATCGAGCCGATCAAACCTGCAGGTTCTGTAATTGTCGCACAGAATAGGCTACAATGGAATGGCCTTCCTTTTGAATTTCCATCCATGAATACTCGAAAATCTAAAAACTTTTGAGCTCTTAACATTCATGTCGGGAATCTCTTCCAATGCATACTTCATACAGTTGGTCAAGTTACGTCACCAGACATCACAAGAGAAACGCATGGTGATCATACTAATAATGAGAACACCTTAAAGAGATCAATATCAATTGCACAGATTCACCCAGCAGCATTCATGCATTGCTGCATCTGTTGATGAAGCAGTCTTGTTTGAACAAAACCAGCTAAACATCTGTACCTAATCACTACCAATGAAAAACAATCCAAACTGGAAGCCCTGTAAAAAGCAGCTTTGAACACGGAGGCAATATCGAATTGTAGGTCAGGTCCATGGCAATTTGGGTACTTCACCTTGTAAAAGATGCAAAGGTGTCATCGGTGTCAATTCAAACCCCCAACTGACTTGCAGGCACTCTCCCCTCTCCCGCCATAAAATAATATAAATACATTTTGATATATTAAAAAAATCGAACGTTAATAGTAAAATAAAACAAAATATTTCTCAAAAAAAATAAGAATAAAAACTTGTCCCTGTATGCTGCGAAGCCACGAGAGGCCTTGGATGATCTAAACTTCCTCGTCCTTCCCTTCCCTTCCCTTCACTTCACATTGCGACCTTCTCCCCCTACATCCTCACCCTACCTCTCACCCCTCTCACGACCACCACCACCACATGCTGCACTGGACAGTACCAGGAGTGATGGAGGAACGGAGACATGCAATTTGGGCTAGATGACTTTTTTATTTGCTTCATTAAATGTGTATCTTATATATCTCCACAGAAGGGGCATGTACATATTTGTATGCAAAATGGTTGACTTTTTCACTCTCCAATGCTCCATAGCACCCCCCCCCCCACCGACACCTTCTAAATCCCTTCCTTAATTTTCTCTTTTTAACCCCTCCCTTACCCCAACACCATCGATTTTAAATTGCGATTACAATATTTAGATAATCCTGAATGGAAAGGCATGCATGCAACAAAACTTATTGTCAGTTCCTCGAGTTTTAGCAAATGTGTCCGGCAGATTGCATTTGGGTAACGTTACAGAAAGGATGTATGAACATAAAGCACAGCATATTGAGAGAAGAGCAAGTGATCAAAGCAAAAGCGATGGCACATCCATTGTCGAGAATTCAACCAGTTCCATCACGTGTTCCCATTGAAGGATTTCTCTGATCATTAACATGAGTTTCAAGAGGCAGGAAAAAAAACCAATCGCATTGCAAGGTTTGGTCATTCGATCTGTGAAGCCTAGTTTGAATCTACACAATTGAGGGTTATAAAACACATTGCATAATAAATTAAATAATCAATTTTTTCGCAGTACAACAAGGAATGAAGGTTCGTTGGCAGTGTCACGAAGAATGAATGAGTTTACTTGATAAATAAGTGATGATGGATGACTTGGTGATGTGGATGGATGCATGGAGTTATGGATGAAGTGAAGCATGAAGATATCAGATTGAGGAGGTTCCAGTTATGGAATAGGGTGAGTCATGTGAGAAGCATAAAGGATAAGAGAGAGATCTAAAGGGCTGTCACACCTTGACGATTTAGCGAAAGTATTGCCGTTTTTTTACAATTTGCCGAATACGCTGGCACACGTCGATACGTTATTGGTAAGTTTTGTATACGTTAGGAAATACCCTGAAAAACACTGCCATAGTCGTTGTACGCTGGCTTTAATCGTTGACTTTTGTGCTTGTTCTCTCTTTTTTCGAATGCTTAAAATTTACGACGTACTCGGCGTTTGGCTCACACGTTCCGCTACGCCGGCCATAAGGTTTAGGCACGTTCTGCGATCGTTTGACACACGTTAATTGTATGTTACTCATAAGTCGAAACACGTAGAGGTAACATTCGCGATCCGAAACTTTTTCTAACCTATGAGTAACGTTTTGTAAGCACGCTACACAAACGTTGTTCACACTTCGCAACACGCTACTGAAAGTTCCCTCATACGTCGAAAACACATCAAGTAATGTTTAGGGTACGTGACTTAATTATAACTATGAATAACGTGCTTGGGCATTATTACACTATGCATACGCTAGACTATCGTTGGGCATAGGTTGTGGACGACTAAAACACGATAAACAATCGTTGGTATAACTTATGTATAAGTTATCGAAGCGTTCTGTGTTCATTACTAGTACATTATGCATTTGTCAAAGTCGTTTTTATACTTTAAAAGTTAAAACAAAGAAATATTTCATCGTGGGAATGAGGAAAACAATTAGCCGAAAAGAAACATCGAACAATGGTGCAAAGTAGTCTGCAAGTTTGTCCAGCCACATGACTGACTACTCTAGATTGTCATGTGAGTGCAACTAAGTGAGTATACCCAGATTGTTAGAAACAGGCTCCATGAGGGTAGTATTTACTTTTGTAGACCACGAGTGTATATCTCCTTTGCCTTCTGGTGGCTGACATTGGAATAAGCACATGACCATGTCAATGACACCCTTTCTGGAGAAGGTTCTGAATTTAGATCAATTTACCCATGTACAACATCGCTTTTGGTCTTCCTTTCCGTTATTCACTCATATTCTGTATGATGGGGTCAAGTGAAAACTTTTACAGATACTGTAATTGAATTGCTCATAAAAAGAAACGAATACATTTTGTGAAATGTTTTGTTTCTCAAATGTTTTCCTTTTTATATCAAATAACTCATTTAGTTTTGAAAACAAGACAAACCGAACACCTTCCAAAAAGGATGGGTTATATCTGTTCAGTAGATGAAATGGTGATTGTGGAGTTCAGAAGGCTAGTTTGTCAGTCCAAATGAACATGGAATGATGTATCACAAAGGAAGAATGAGTTCACAGTTTGTTTTATAAAATAAAAATTACTACTTGATGATATTCGTTTTCTGGTGCTCTGCCCAAAGTCAGGTTCAATACTGCCATTGCCTTCCCAGCAGTAGTTAGGGCATGGATTTATAATTTGTTCATTATGCCGGTGATAGCTCACCTACTCTTCACAAAGCACACTGTGGGGTCTTTATAGTCCACCAAATAATGCCAAGCAGACAGGAAGCCAGTTTAACGTCCATCCAAGGGACGGCACACACACATTGATGAATCACCCTACCTGTGAATCACCAGCATAACGGTTTATAGCTGGGTCAGGATTCGAACCCAGGCTAGCCAGCTTACAGACGAGCCTGTGTACCTCTTGGCCATCCTGTCAGCCCACATCATGATATCGAAGGATATAAATAGCTGATTACTGTCATGTGTACAGCCCACAGGTCACTCGGTTAACACCCAGTGGGTAGAACCATGCAAGCCAAGGACGACTGATTAATACACCAAATTGAAGCGATCCAATAACGAGCAGTTTCATTGGACCATCTTGGCGACTTCTGTAGGCACCTGTACTTCCAGGATTAGGTTAATCCTCGAAACTGATTTCCTCCCCTCCAGGATAACCAATTAGCCAAAAGTCTTCATTCGGGGTGAGATGCAGTATGAGTCAGACACACAGACACTTGGTCTCAAGCAATGTAAGACAGTTTATTGGATGGGACAACACACCAATGAAACTAACCTTCGGATGAGGACAGACAATAACAACACTTCGCAGTTAGCGGTACTATGGAAATACATGCTGAGGTTCCACATGTACAAAACACCAACTACAAAGATCCAGGCTGGGTTTTTCAGATATCGTGTCATTGCTCCGTGAACAGTGCTCTGTTGGCATGCAGTATGACAGCCGTTACTTCCCACTGTCATGTTTCAACAGAACGTGCTCCAAAAGGGTGAGCAAGGCAACCAAGGAAGTGAGGCGTGGAGAGTCTGCAGGCAGCAAGGGCACAGTCAAAGAGATAGAGTGAGAGCACTCTCTTCGTGCTCCTGGAGCGCTTACAAGGTCTTCTCACACAGCCCAGCTTCCCCGCTTCTTGGCCGTGGCGAGAGTTGCATGTCTAAGTGGGCCAATGGCCAGATGCCACGTTCACAGCTCTGACTACTCGCTGTGCTGCTGAACCCTCATTCCAGACGAAGGCCTAGCCAATCACCAGCGGCCATCCGATGGCATGGCCGTAGAGGAACATGAGGCTATGTAATGAAACAGAAGACCAAGAAGGAACCCGAAGAAGTAAAGAGCAAAGATGGAGTGATCAGGAGGAACCTGGGTAGGATTCGGGTTTCAGCGGCTGCTCCACTACCCCCAAACCCGTCCAGGTGCGGCTAAGTGAGCCTCACAAAAAAATTCCTGCAAGAATTTACTTCTCCTTAAAGAGCTCGAGAGCGAAAGAGAGAAATAGAAAGTAAAAGAGATGAAGGAGAAGAAAAAGCAAGACTCAAAATGAATGAAGAGAATTATGAAAAAAAAAAAAATGAGAAAGAAATGTGAAAGGAACAAAGAACAAAGATGTCGAGAACAACCCGGACAAATAGATTTCATCACTCACCAGGCTCAAACACAGCAACATGTATAACCTACCAGATGTCTTACAGTGTGGAAGCACAGTCCACACAGCATCGGTAGCCATCAGCCAACACAGCCATGAGACACCCTTATCCTGTCTAACCACTAAATTGTACAACTCAGTCCCCTCAGCATCATTATCCCATGCAGGACAACTTTGCACTAACAGGCCTTTAATACAGGGGTGGGAAGCCCTACTCACAGTGAATGTGGCACGGGCTCAGGCTTTGTTTCTCTTCCTCCCCCACTCCACTTCCAATGAATGTAACAATACTAATGTGGCCATTAGCAGATCTCAGCATCTCCAAGTGTAATGTAGCTTTTACTTTATACTCAAAAAGGCTGCGAGGTTTAAATGTTTCAGGTCATTAATCATTTAACAAATTGCTAAATGTTTAAACGAGCCTTTTTTTTAAGGGTTGAAGTGTCATGGAAGAAGTTGTACAAATATCACATCCAGGAAAAAGGCCTCGGGGAAACAGAGTAATCTGCAATGCTTGGTAACAATGTTTTATCTTCTTTTTTTTTTTCCTCATTTTGTTTTTTTTATCCTTTTTTTTTCTCCCGTTTTTGAGATGAGTTTCAATTGTCTTGGTATTTCACAAAATGTCGGCCTCAAATCTCTCCTTAAAATTGATAATGCTTTACCATCGATCCTACGTTGGCGACATCTCAACCTCACCACCGACGCAGACCGACGCTCACAAACACTGGTATTCTACTACACAGTACCTCGAGGACAACCTCCACCGGTTTGAGTCATTGTCGGCTTCGTGAAGGTATTCCGATGGAAATGTTTTGATAAATTAATCAATTCCACAACGCCGGCCGAAAACGCTCCGCAGATTTTTACACATTCATTGTAAATACTAATTGTGTCCATCTAATAGGTTTTTGTATTTTCGTTGTGCAGTGAAATAATTTCAATGATCATCATTAGTGATTAAAAAATTGTAAAAAATTATTAATTGAGTTGTGCAAGCTCTACAGTGATACAAGGCGCATTGTTTCGGGCCGACTCTTTCACTGAACTTGTCTTGCTTGTGTCTAGTTCAGTAGTTTACGTGCTTTGTTTTGTTGTTGTTTGTTTTGTTTTGCTAAATATCAAGGGGATACCTGGGTAATTACCAAGGTGATACCTGGGTACAGAATTGTGTTTTGAAGTCTTGCATGAGGCGTCATCGTATTGGCACAACTTATTTTTCCTCAAGAAATAATTTTGACCTTTTATTATGACTTGTATTTTTTATATTTTTTTAATGTATAATCGAGGCTCATGGAAGAGCTGGAACACAGAACGTATCAGGACGCAGCATAACAAAAAGTACAGCAGGAGAAGGGGTAGAATTGACAGAGATGGCCAAACAAGGGATGGGGATGATGATGCATGGAAGGGAAGAACGTAAGGGGTGGACGAGATGGATACAGAAGCAAAATGTTAGGATGGGAGGGGGTGGTTTAACGGGTGTCGAGAAGACCATGGTTTTGAATGGGGGGGGGGGGACTTGAAAAGATGGTGAACAGCTGTCTTATGATCTTGAGGGAAGAATAAGATTGAAGAGAGTGTGTAAGTCGGTTCTACGGGTGTGGAAAAAAATAGGAATAAACAGTAGTGGTTCTGGATTTCGGCAGCTTCATGAAGAGGGGGTTTATGGAGTACCGTATGCGTCCTGCAGATACCTGGGGAGGGACTAAGCATGGATAGGGCAGACAGTGCAAGACCGGAAAGTTGGCAGAAGAAGAAAGAGAGACCACCGATCTTTCTGCGATGGCGGTGACAGGCTCATCGACTCAGCTTCATCACGAGAGATTCCAATGATCTTGAAAGCCTTGGTTTCCAAAGTGTCAAGCTGAGCAAGGTGTCAAAAACCAGCCTCCATGCTGAACATGACAGATAGAGCAATCTGCTGTCAGAATGTCGGATAGCATGAGAAGTCTTGTGATGATCAGAATCCAAATTCTACGACAAAGCACTCATCACTTACACGTCATCATCTATCATTCGATACAGGAAGCGGTTCCGGGTTTGGAGCGACGAGAGGTCTCCTTCGGGGCTCTCTGCTGACGTTCTCAAAGTTAAGTTTACGGTCGTTATTTGTCCCGTTTTAACTGTTTAATTTTCTCACCTACATGTCACTGTGTGTTCCTAGTTCGGTTTTGTTTCAAAAATCGTGCTATTTTGTGAGTTTTTTGTCGACGTTCTTACGGGTGTTTGAGGCCTAGGCCTTGGCCTAGGCTTGAGGCCTACCGGTTCGATCGTTTTTTTTTGTTGTTGTTTTGTTTTTTCTCCCCATTACCTTCAATTTCTATCCTTCCATTACCTTCAATTTTCATCCTCCCATTTCCTAACGTCCCTCATTCTCCCAACTAATTCTTTTTCTTATCTCAAAAAAAAAATAAAAAAATACCCAACAACAACTACAACAACACGCTAACCTTCTCCCGATTTTGCTTCTTCTTCTTCCTCTTAGCTTCCCTCTCGTCTTCTTCCTCGATTTTTTCGACAACACTTCCATGACTTAATCTGTTGAAAACTCTCTCAAACATTAATATTAACAACAAAAACGATCTATAATGCTTCATCTTCCTCTCTCACACATGTGGTACTCTTTACTGTTTCATAATGCACTACTCTTCTGCTATTTTAACAGGCTGCTCTCATTTCGACCTCTCCTTCATTCTTGCCTAAAAAATCCAACTATTACAGCGCTTCTTCTCTCCATTCTCTGAATTCGCCTTCATTGCATCCATCAAGAATTGTGTTAAATCGCATCTCCGACCTAAAACTTTTAAAAACCACAGTTTGCAATGGATGTTCACTTTCCATCAACTATTCTTTTTTTCCAACTTCAGTGCCAACTCACCCCCCTCACCCCTCACTCTCACTCTCAAAGCAACCATCCACTCTTCTCCCTCCAAGCCTCCTCTCACCTCTCTCAAAAATTCCCCCTCACCTTTCTCCCCTTTCATCCCCCTCACTCATCCTTCTCAAAGTTCCCCCCCTCTCATCCACAAGCTGCCTCCCTCCACTGCCCTCTCACCTCCATCTCTTCACTCCACCTCCTCAAATCCTCAACTGCCTTCTTCCTTGTCTCTTGTCCCCCCTCTCCCCAGCACCACAGAGCCTTTTCTCCTCCTCATTCGGCCCCCTCCTCTAGCTATTCTGCAATCCCCCACACTCTTTCAACAACCTCCTTACCTCCCCCCCTGCCCTTGTCCTACCCTCCCCTCCCCCCACCCCCTGACCCAAAGCCTCCTCCCCTACCTCTTCATTAAAAGTGTGGACCTCAAATATCCGGGGCCTTCGCTCAAACCTTTCAGATCTTTCCATACAGGCTGCCACTGACAAACCAGACATAATCTGCCAACAGAAACTTTCCTCTCCCATGACGTGTCTGACTCCCAAGTATCTCTCCCCGGTTACTCCCTCCTCCGGTTTGACAGACCTGAGCCTCGTCCTGGTGGAGGTGTTGCTCTCTTCATCAAAGACTCTATTCCTCACTCTCCTTGCACTGCTCTCACTCCCCACACCCCCAGGAATACCTCTGGCTACGGCTTCCCCTCCACTCCCACCTCATGTTTATATGTGTACTGTACCGTCCACCGAACAGTGATGACTCCATCTACACCTCACTATCCGAAAACATGGACCATCTTCTATCTTCTCATCCAAACTCTCTCTTCCTCTTATGTGGTGACTTCAATTGTCATCACGCCAGTTGGCTAGGTGTGGGTACCTCTCTCACCTGTCATGGTACCTCAGCAAAAGCTTTCTGTGACTCATTGGGACTGACTCAATCGGTCAATTTCCGACCCGGATCTCAACCAATGGTACTCCATCTCTTCTAGATCTGATTTTGACAAATTTCCCTGACAATATCTGCTGCTCTTCCTCCGCTCCAATCGGTTCTTCTGACCACGTCCTTGTCAAAGTGGACATCTCTCTGGCTGTGATCAGAGAACCACCTCACCGCCGTCGAGTCTGGCATTTCACGCAAGCCGACTGGCAGGGTCTCCAAGCAGCTTCAAACTTACAGACGTCTCCTATCACTACGTTCTCAAACATCAACTCATCCTGGGAATTCTTTCAAAGAAACTTGCTCTCCCTCATGCACAGATTTATCCCCTCTCGTCTTCAGTTGTCCTACCCTTCCTCCCGCCCTTGGTTTACTGAAGCTTGTGGCGAGGCAGTTGTCCTGAAACAACTTGCCTTTGCCTCATGGAAAGCAAACCCAACTGTGGGCAATCTCAGTTCCTTCCACAAAGCTCGGAACAAGTGTGTATCTACCCTCAGGAGAGCCAGAAAACAACATCTTTCTCATCTCAAGTCTGAACTCTCAAACTCTCTCCCTCCTCAAAATCCTGGTGGCGTTTAATCAAATCTGTTTCTGGTGTATGTTCCCTCCATCCCCTCCCTTACCTCAAATGGCTGCACTGCTGATACCGCACGTGATAAAGCTGAATGTCTAAACTCGGTGTTTGCAGCTAAATCTTGTGTCCTAAACCCATCACTTTCTCAACCCACCTTACCCAGTCGCACCCAACTGTCCCTGGATCTTGTGTCCTTTTCTTCTAACAAGGTGGAGAGCTTGCTTTCAAACCTCGACTCAGATTCTGCAACGCGTCCAGACGGAATCAGCCCACGTGTCCTCAAAGCCTGCTCTTCTGCCCTTGCTCACCCTCTCTCTGTTCTATTCACCCTCTCATTTGCTCAAGGTCATCTGCCATCTGCTTGGAAATCTGCTAACATCACTGCCCTGCATAAAAAAGGTGCAAAAACAGATCCCTGTAACTACAGACCAATCAGCCTTCTCCCAATCATCAGCAAGGTTATGGAATCCATCATCGCTTCAGACATGAAATCCTTCCTCTTCTCCAATGGCTTGATTTCCGATCATCAATTTGGTTTCAGAACAGGTCACTCTACCCTGGATATGCTGCTTCTGCTCTCCCATCAATGGATGGAGGTCCTCAATGCCAGACAGGAAATCCGAGCCGTATCCCTGGACATATCACGTGCTTTTGACACAGTCTGGCACCCTGCACTACTCACCAAACTCTCTTCCCATGGTATCCAAGGCCATCTCCACTCATGGCTCGCAGACTTCCTCTCCTGTCGCAGTCAACGTGTGGCCCTAAATGGAGTTCTTTCATCCCCTCTTCCTGTGCAGGCTGGAGTTCCTCAAGGTAGCGTTCTGGGCCCTGTTCTTTTTCTGGTTTTCATCAATGATCTCTCCGACTCTCTGGAAAATCCTCTATATCTCTTTGCCGATGACTCCACCCTCTGCCGTACCATCTGTCATCCCTCAGACCGGCAAGCAGCAGCTTCTTCGCTCACTGCAGATCTGGATAAAATCACAAACTGGTCCAACACATGGAACATGTCTTTCAATCCAGACAAATCTCACACTCTCACTATGTCTCTTCGAAAGGACCGTTTAGAAAACCCCCCATCCACTTTCTCAACAATCCTCTGGAAGAAGTCTTTTCTTTCAAGCTTCTGGGTCTCACTATTTGCCATGACCTTTCCTGGGAAAGTCACATTTCCAACCTCGCCTCAAAAGCCAGTCGCCGACTGGGAATCCTCCGTCGTGCAAAGTCCTTCCTCGGCCCTCTTGAGCTCCTGACCACTTACAAAGCTTTTGTCCGTAGCCTGATGGAGTACTGCTCTCCCTCTGGGCTGGTGCTCCTGCCTCCCACCTTTCTCGGCTTCACGCTGTCGAAACCAGGGCATTTAGGATCATCGGCATCTCCCGCAATGAAGCTGAGTCTTTGGGCCTCTCACTACATCACCGCAGGTTGGTCGGTGGTCTTTCTGTCTTCTGCCGTCTCCTCTCCAGCCTTGCCCCCCTGCTCTCTCTGCCATTTGTCCCCCCACATTTGCACAGGGCGCTCAAGGTCCGCCAACAACCCCCTTCTGGTAAAACTACCAAAATCACGAACCACTGCTCACCTTCACTCCTTCATTCCTCTTTTTTCCCGCCTTTGGAATAAACTCCCTCACTCTATTCTTTCCCATTCTTCCTCCAGGCTTTCAAAACAGCTGTTCACCACCACCTCTTATCATCCCCATCCAAATCCTCGATCTTTTCTACCCCCGATAATCCACCCAAGCCCACTTCCTTCAATTCCCCTGCTTTCCTTCCTGAAAGTCCCTGTAATGTCCATCTTCTCTTCCCCATGTTCCCCGTCCCATCCCCATCCTCTCCCTTCCACAGATCACCTAATGTGTCTGTTCCCCACTGTTTTGTCCCTTCCACTCCCGCCCCTCTTGTCTCATGCCCCTTGCTGTGCGTTGTGTGTTAGCTCTCATACGAGCCTCGACATGGTATACAAAAAAAAAAAAAAAAAAAAATAAAAAAAAAGCGAGTGGAGTCATGGCAGCAGGTCTTGCGATATTATTTAATTCCGATTGAAACACTTCCTGGCTTCAGATATGTATTAATACACACTCTCATCCACCTTCATTTCAGCAACCTCATGTAGGACACTGACAAACCAAATTTGTGTTCAACACCGGTGTGCGAGATTCACTCTACGATGAAAAACTTGAAAACAGTGCTGACTCTATCTACTGTGCAAATATGTTCAGCCCTTGTCTTAAATTACAGCAGGGCTTACTAAAGAAGATAGGAATTGATCCAATAATTACCTGTACTGCATCTCTCGTCTCAGGAGGCTGGCAGGATGGCCTACGGGTACGCACACTGACCTCTGAGCTGTCTATCCTGGGTTAAAATCCAGACCCACCTCTAAACTGTCATCCCGGTGTTTCACAGGCAGGGTGATTCATCAATTTGTGGGCCATCTCTCGGATGGACGTTAAGCTCGATGTCTCTCCTACCGGATTAAAGATCCCACTGTGTCCTTCGCGAATAGTAGTCGAGCTCTCGCCAGCACCCTGAACAAATTCGAAATACCTGCCCTGACTTCCTGTATCAGAGTGATGACTCATCCAGGATTGCAACCCGAGCCAGAGAAACTGCTTCGGCAGCACCGACGCTCTGTATGGACCATGGTTCATGATCTGACCCTTCATCTTGGCTTGAACGAGTTTATCCTGTGCCATTTCCTTCTGACTGCTGCATACATCTCACCCTTCTTGCATATGATGTACGTAGATGACAGAACAAGCTTGACCCGACTGAGTGGAACACTACTCACTGCCGTGTTCTCGGACCGCAAACGCCGTTTGGCAACTGGTCAGGCATCATCGATGTCAATATTCACGTTTGCTGGAGCGACGTCATGATGTCTGGTTCATTCGTCGAGGAATGTCCTGCACAACGCTTGGGTGCCCTATCTTTGTTGGACTTGTTCGTGTCCAATGAATGGCATTTACCATCGAGGAGAGAGGTCGAGCTCGGGTAGGGAAATGGACCACAGATGTCGATGTTCTTGAGACCCAGGTTCCCGGTCCCCGGCAAGGTTTAGCCACTTCAGAGCATACTTACCTGTTGTCTTCCGAGTTGCTTCAGAAAATGGACTAATTTTGTTGGTAACTTTGGTGAATAAATGGATTGTTCACCTCATTTTCTGCTCGAATTTGAGAATTTTGACCCATCATACCCTGGCGTGGGCTCTGCCATCTTCGATCTTGTCTTGTTTCCAGCAGACAGTTCCTCACACTTTCAGGGGCACCACGTGGCCACACCCCGTCAACTCGCAATTTCATTGGTTGGGAGCCGAATCGCATTTGCTGAAAATGTGATCCGACGGCAGCAAAAAAGTTTGACATTCCAACCGAAATAAAAATACTTCCTTCCTGTCTTTGCAAATGCCAACAAGTGAGTTTGTGTGTAATAAAACACAAAGAGTCGATTTGTGTGGACATCTCGTGGTCCCTCGTTGGGTAACGCAAAACAGAACGATAAATAATCGGTCAGGGCCCACGGCCTTAGAGGAACTGTTTCCCCTGAAAAATCGACGTTTGGATCGGATAATTGGTGAATTTCAAACGAACAGGAATTTACAACCTTACCATGAACTGAACTTGCACACATTCTACCTTGAAGCATTAGCGCGTGGCACGCAATGCCAAAAAGCACATTTGACAACGGAATGCCATGAAAGGTAGCTCATCCCTAATGCTGTGGTTAGTAATTCAATATTGTGTGTCAAGCCAAGAACCCTTGCTTGCCTTTTGTTCTTGATGTCTTCTTTTTTATTAAAGTTTTCCTGCTGCCTGACTTCAATCCCCTGGAGGTTCCTTCACCCAGGGACGTTTGGTTAACCGACGGCGAAATGGAACTGGTTATAGATGGGTCAGGAAAACCCACCAAACATCCCTTAATTTCCTTGCACTGCTTGCGGGGAAATTCCATTGCAACTGATGTAATGCTAATTGGGTCGGTGAACAGACAAACTCTGTCGTCATGGTGACAGTCCATCGACGAATAATGCCAGTATGATATTATTATGAGCTGTGTTTGTGCAGTCGTTACAGTCTCCTGCTGTTCATATGCAGGTCACAAGCTCAAAATGATTCCAATATGGCATGTGAGTGAGCGAGGTGCCTGACAAACCAGAGAACCGCTGCCTCCGCCCGACCACTCTCCTTCCCATGGGAATAGAAATGTCTGGATGTCAACAGGCAATCGATTCACAAATGTACTCTGCAATCATTCAATTACCGCACGCTTGGTCTGCCCAAGATACGCTTGCTCTGTCCAAGACATGTAAACACGTAGTGGTGTGACGTGTCCCCCTCCGCCCCCCCAAAGGTTACGTCTTGAGAGTAACCGAGAGAAAAATCGAAATTATTTCAGTGTGAAAGTGGTGATTTAGTCGGTAAAATACTCGGCCTTGTTCACAGAGGTTGCCCATTCAATTTGGGCTGAAGGCAGCAGCGCCAAGGATTTGGACTTTAAGTCGCTGGAAACCAAGGTACATAGTTTGAGTGTAATTACCTTGTTGCAATAAGGTTATCAGTAACTCCCAACCCCATCCCAGGTGGCTCATTAATGGCCAAAAGAAATTGGGTATCTGTTGGTCTGTTTGATATTTGATACCAGGTCACAAATGTCGTCGACTATTTCAATGTCCTCAAGGCAACTTGTAATGGACGCCAAACGCTACCTTCGAAAAGGAAGTGCTGTCCAAGCCTCCTCAAATGAATATTAAAGAAATTGTAGATTTGACGTCCGACTGCTTCATGTACATTCGATCCGTCTCTGGTGCTCGGCCCGAAGGCAGAATCAACGCTTCCAAAGCAGTCTCGGGGTGAGGATCATGCCGGCTGGTTGGCCTTCTCAGGGGTGTACTCAGGGTATCAATTCGGAATTTGTTCAGAGTGCTGGCGATAACTCACCGATTCTTTGCGGAAGACACCGTGGGATTTTTAACCTCCATCAACAGATTCTAGCAGATAGGTCACCAGCTTGACACCCCTCTGAGGGGTGTTTGACTTGGTGATGCATCGCCTTGCCTGCAAAGCACCGATCCGGTAATTTATCGTTGGGTCGACAATCGAGCACAAGAGAGTCAGCTCCGAGGTGATTGCTCTCTCTGCCTTAGTACCGTGCAGTCAGACCTATCTACCTGCTGTACGTTTCATGTTAATTACCTGTTGACTGTTTTGAACATCATGGATACTGTGCTTATGTGGATGAGACACTCACTGGAGGGGGTGAAGGTCTAGCGCCCCTGGCTTGATCTCTTCGTCTATTAACTGTTATGGTTATGGGTTCCTTGTATTGACTGGCTAGTTTGGTCATGTGTTTTCTTCTTCATGTTCAAAGAATTGTTATGAAAGCTTATTTGACTCTTCATGCTTTGCCACCCTCACAACCAGCACCACAACATTCTCTCTGGATAATTAGAGCTGCTCACAATTGGTTGTGATTCTAGAATCCCTTGGGATGAAAGGTGGTCAGAGTAATTCACTCGTCATTGTACCAGGTGTCTCGTGCTTTGAACATGAATCACTAGAACATGTCATTGAACTTTCAGGAATTTTCTTTGTCCTGAAAAAGGTTGACTGAATAACTATGGGTCACTTATGCCGAAGCAGTTTCTTGGCAAAGGTTATACTGGGTGGTTCGCCTTTGCCTTCACAGCAGTAGTGAGGGCACGAACCCGGCCACGATAGCTCGCCTAACCTTTGCAAAGGTCACCATGCCCTCGAGACAACGTTTAATGTCCACCGACTAATGTAATCTTTAACGTCCCCCGAGTAATTCCAGTAGGTGGACGGGATGCCCAGTTGTAACGTCCATCTGAGGGACGGCACACATATTGATGAATCGCCCGTCCTGTGAAACACCACGATGACAGTCTATAGCTGGGTCGGAATTCAAACCAAGGCTGGACAGCTTAGAGGCGAGTGTGCGTACCTCCAGGCCATCCTGCCAGCCCAAATGCTGTATATGTACAAACTTATTTAACAAAATTCCCTGTTTTACATTGCGATACACATTTTTACATTTAAATAAATATGTAGAGGAGATGGCCGGTAAAGTGTATATAAATAAAAAACTTCAAGGTGCTATGTAGGTTGGGGAATGGTAAAACATATAAATAAATAAATAACTATAGGTGGATTCTGGGTGACGTGGATGTATGGGTAGGGTGTGTATATATAAATTAAATAATCCAAAGTTGTGTGTTGGTATGCGCAGATGGTAAATGTATATCAACAAGTGTGAGGGGCTGGGAGAGGGGGGAACTTGCCAATACAGTACTTCCTTGTGGTTTCGCTGCTTGTGAGTATTTATAATTATAAGGTGGTACAAGTCTGAAGACGACGATGGTTCACAGCGGTATTTGACGATGTAGATTGTTTCAGAAGTCAAGGATGAGACAATGTGATAATTTTGACAAGTTATAAAAATGATAAACATGATGCGGTAGCGGCGCAGGTTATTAGCTGCAAAATGTCGAAAACCCGGTTTCGTTCAACAACTTTCAAAATTTGACCTTTGCATAACCTTCAAAGGTCACAAAACAATGTTGTGGACATTAAAATAAGGACAGGATACCGTGCTATAGCTTATTGGAGTTAGTTCGTCGAGAAGGTCGAAAACCCGTTCGATTCCCACAACTTTGAAATTTGACCTTTGTGAACTTTAAAGGTCAAAGGTCAAGGATTATGACCTTTGGTGCAAAACTTCCTCTGGAACATTCCGGAACAATTAATACGTCATATAGGCTATATGGCATTTCGCACTCTCGGATTATCCATACTTTGATGAAATCAGCGTAAAAACAACTTGAAGGGGGCGCCACGGGCAAGGTGTTCGAGATAGAGCAAATGGTTTCAAGACCTTAGGTGGGGAATGACCTCAAGATTATGCATAAAAATATTGTCATCTAGCTCTCAAATTTCGGTTGGTCGTGATGATTATGTCAAAATTCGCAATTTTCTAAGTTCATGAGCCTTGTGACCTGACCTTGGGCCGAAAATTGAAAATCGAGCTCCGTGGGGCTATGCAGGTGCCATTGGGCTAAACAAATACCGAAACCTGCTGCAGATTCGACAAACCCCTAGAGAAGATGCAAATTGAAATCTGCTACCCCCTTAAAACACAATTCGCTAATTTCTAAGTCGTGACCTTGTGGCCTTGACCTTGGACGGAAATGAAAATATCGAGCTCCGTGGGGCTATGCCAGGTGCCATTGGGCTAACCAAATACGAAACCTCTGCCAGATTCGACAAAAACCCCTCGTGAGAAGATAATTTTTTATGTCAAATTCGCAATTTTGCTAAGTTTGTGAGCTTTGTGACCTTGACTTTGGGACGAAAATGAAAAATCGAAGCTCTGTGGGCTATGCAGGTGCCATTGGGCTAACCATAATGAAACCCCTGTCAGATTCGACAAACCCCCTAGGAGAAGATGCAAATTGAAATCGGCTACCCCCTAAAAACACATGTTTTTTGGGCGTGGCTCCGCCATAATGGACGCACCACGCCCATTTTCAGGAAAACACAACTAGATCATGATATAAACTCTCCACCAAAATTTTATCAGGATGGAGCAAAACACGGAGCTATGCTCGGGACAGACAGGCATACAGACGACAGACAGACAGACATACAACAATAACGAATATAGTAGTCACTTATATTTTTTCGTTAAAATATTTTTTCGTGAACCAATAAACCCTCGGGAGTGGCAAACCTTCCAATAACTACAGGCCTTTCACAACCCCTGGGCCAAGGAGCGGCCAAGCAGCAGGTATTTTGCTCCATCCATTTTCCCTTCTATCTTGCCAAGTGCCGCAGTCCCTGTTGATGAGAAACATCCCCACAAATGACGCTGCCACCACCATTCTTCACAGAGTAGGGATGGTGTTCTTTGGGTGATGTGCTGTGTTGTGTTTGCACCAACCGTTAACGTTTTGCATTTCGGCCAAAATGTTCCATCTTGGTGGTTTCATCAGACCACAAAACCTTTTGCCACATGGCATCAGAATCTCTGGAGAATTTTTTTGCATACCTCAAACGGGACTCAAGGTGGGCTTTTTGAGGAATGGCTTCCTTCTTGCCATCCTACCGTGCAGGCCAGACTTGTGGAGTGTTTGAGATGTTGTTCTCACATGCACAAAGTGACCAGTCTTTATCATAAAGGCCTATAGCTCTTTCAAAGTTGCCATTGGCCTCTTGGTGGCCTCTCTGATCAGTCTCCTCCTTCCTTGGTCATCCAGTTTGGAGGAACGGCCTGATCTAGGCAGGGTCTTGGTGATACCATACGTCTTACACTTCTTAATGATTGTTTTGACTGTGCTCCAAGGGATATTCAAGGCCTTTGAAATTTTTTTTTACCCGTCCCCTGATCTGTGCCTTTCAACAACTTTATCCCAGATGTCTTTTGAAAGCTCCTTGGTACTCATGGTTGAGTCTTTGCTGTGAAATGCACGACCCAACAGAGGAAACCTGCAGGAACATCTGATTTTATTTTGAAATAATCAGAATCACTATAATTTGACACAGGTGGAGGCCAATTAACTTGGTGTGTGATTTTTGAAGGTTACACCTGAACTAATTCACAATTGCTATTATGAAGGGGGTGGACAGGGACCTGGCAATGTTGTTGTATAACTGTATAACTATGTTATAATATAATTTATTTACATAAGCCTACTCGTATGCTCCTATCACTGAGTTACAAATAATTCAGTGACATAAATATGAAAAAATAAACTTAATTCATGTTCAAGGGAAAGGATTAATTAATAACAACAACTCTTCCTTTCCAGTCCTCGGGGTCAGGGAGGCCCGGCAAGGTTGTTATTTTATATAATTTTTATATCATTCTTTTTCTTAGCGTGAGCCTCCTTGTATGCTCCTAAAACTTATTTACAAATAATTCTGTAAATATAAAAATATTTCATTCAGGTTTGAGGGAAAAGCTTCTTACCATTACACTTCCTTTCCAGTCATCAGGTTTGCCTAATTACCTAGTTAGCATGACAATCGGTCTTGGTAACGAATTCTCAACTTATAGGGTGGGAGGGAGAAGGGAGTGAAGCTGAATCATTTATGGCATCTTTTCATTCCACTGCCTTGTAAAATGTGTTTCTGTATTTAATTTGCCCATGAGAGAATTTCCTGTTCGAATCGACTTCTCTTTGGTGGTTTTAACATCTTTGGCATTGGATTCTTGCTTCGATTCCTTTGGTAAAGGTAAGCTTGTTCTATTTATTCTCATTATTGTACGAGTTTCACGAGCTTTACTAGTTTATGGGTCTTTGTGTTCATCTTGTGGTTTTCCCAGACACGACACCTGGAAAGGTGTAAAATTTTGAACAAAGTTGTGGAGATATCTTCCAAATAAAAGGATCAATGAATCATGTTTTTGAGCAAATACTCATCCATGAACATCGACTTTGATTAAATAGAATATATATTTTTTAAATTTACACTTACGTTTGCCGAGTCTCCCGGACCCCAGGACTGGAAAGGTGTAAAGTTGTTGATGCCTCTATCTGAGGGTTAACGGTGTGTGTAATATGTATATGTATATGTGTATAATATGGAATAGGCAAAGCCTAGAAGCGAACGTAGAATTATTATTACATTCGCTTCTGACTTTACCTATAACTTGTTCACAACTGTATACGCAATTTCCGGTTACTTCGGCCTGGATTCGCAATCAGCGATCAAATAATGTAAATCACGATTAAAAATTATTTTTTGATGATGCGGGAGATATCTTTATTAAAATCAGTGTTTATTTAATATCTTTATTTAATATTTATTTATTAAAATTAAATATTATTAAAAATTTGGGTCTTTCATGTCTCCGACGATGCCTTTATCTCCTGGCATGCATCATTCCCCATGACAAAAACCGGAAACAAAAAAAAACCAAAACAACAAAAACAGAAGCAAAATGGTCATAGGCAACGACACGGATTCAACATTGGCAGGGTATTGTGTTGTTTTTGTTGTTTCCTATTCTCTCATGTGCACGCGTTAAGTAATATTCACAAGATAGAAATAAAACCCAATCGTGTTTATACACCGCACAGCGTTTAACAACAACCGGAAGCAAAAGGTCATAGCTAACGACACGGATTCCAAAATAGGCAGGGGTATTGTGTTGTTGTTGTTGTTTCCTATTCTCTCACGTGCACGCGTTAAGTATGAAGCTCACTGCGTTCGCTATTATGGTGTACCACTTTTGCAAAAGTCGTTGCTGGAATGAAGCACTATATGCCTATCGATTCCACTAGTGAAGTTAGGTGATCGACCAAAGTTTGAAAATTTTCCCGCCTTTTTTGACGGCCACCATTTTGAAATTTCAGGAAAATCCATATTTTTGGAAATAATATTGATTTTTGAATATTTAAAAAAATATATTTCTCTGTGTTTAGATGGCCGAATGCACTTCAGTAGGCACCAGTATGATAGTAAGTACCCGTAAATATTATTCACAAACTTGTCCCGACATTTTGAGAAGGGGTTGCCATTTTGGAAATTCAGTGAAAATCGTATATTTTGTGTATATTCTAATGAAATATATTTTTTTTTTATTCTTTGTGTACTTGAGATAAACCTTGACTGACCAATGGTCAGGGCTCTGTGGCTATGTGGGACAAGTTGGCTAGTTACAGGAAATTTGCGAAAGTGCTAATTCTTTGCGTGTCGTAAATGATCTAGCTGAAAGAGGAATTAAGCTAGTGTCTGACTTTATTCATATGTGCAATGATGAGAAACAACGTCAAGCATTGCTACAGTGCGTCGAAGAGCACAGGAAGCTTTACCCAGACTATCAAAACAAACGCTATGTTCGCTATAAATATCTGTGTGGTTGCTCTTTGCTAGATTGTTATGTTGTCATATATGAAAACCATGTCGCTTAAAACATATTTGGTTGTTCTCATAATTAATTGATCATGCTCTCATTTGTCATTAATAATGTCTTTATGAAAACGCTACGACTGATATTCTGTAAATGCCTAACAATGTGCCGTGCAATAATTGTCAAAATATGGGATTTTCAGTGAAATTCCAAATGGCAACCCCTTCTCAAAATGTTGGGACAAGTTATGAATAATATTTACGGATACTTACTATCATACTGGTGCCTACTGAAGTGCATTGGGTCATCTAAACACAGAGAAATATATTTTTTAATATTCAAATCAATATATTTTCCAAAAATATGGATTTTTCCTGAAATTTCAAAATGCGGCCGCGGTCAAAAAAGGCGGGAAAATTTTCAAACTTTGGTCGATCACCTAACTTCACTAGTGAAATCGATAGGCATATAGTGCTTCATTCCAGCAACTACTTTTGCAAAAGTGGTACACCCTAGTGTTATATATATATATATGTATATATATATTTTTTTTTAACACGAATAAATGTCAGTGTGTGCATCCGTCAGTCTTCCCCGTAACTCCAAAACCATGAAACCTTGGCCCCAAACTTTGCATGCATAGAAAGGAACTCAAAGGGAGTGTATGGATGAAAACTGGATGTTTGGGTTAATTACAACACCCATGTCAAGATAATTATTAATTGCCTTGTTTAATTATATCCTTGATCCTCGGCCACTTTGCTTTCCCTCGCTGGGGTCTTCTGGTGCATCCTCGGTCACCTCGCTCCCTCGCTGGGGTCTTCAGGTGCATCCTCGGTCACCTCGCTCTCCCTCGCTGGGGTCTTCAGGTGCATCCTCGGTCACCTCGCTCTCCCTCGCTGGGGTCACTCCTCTCCCCCCCACTTCCTCGCTCCCCCTCCCCTCGCTCCCCTCGCTCCCCCCTTCCTCACTTCCCTTTCCTCACTCCCCCCTTCCTCGACCCCCCTCCTTCCTCGCTTCCCCCCCCCACGCTCCTCCTCCCTTCCTTGCTCTCCCCCTTGCTCTCCCCCTCCCCTTCCACAGTCCTCTCCCCCTTCCTCGCTCCTCCTCCCCTTCCTCGCTCTCTCTCCCCATTCTTGCTCTCCCCCCCCAACCTTTCCTCGTTCTCGCCCTCCCTTCCTTGCTGTCTCCCCCCTTCCTCGCTCCCTTCCTCTCCCACCCCCCCCCCTCCTGTGTTAATATTGTAGTCAGCGAAGTGACAGGTTGTATTTGCTTAGGTTATGAATAATACTCTTGTTTGTCCGTCTGTCTGTGTGTAACATTCCATTCCACCCATTGGTCAGACAGCTGGCCTGACTCCAACCACAATTTCAACCTGAAATATCATACGAACACCATGTTGGTGCTTGCTGCCATGCGAGGTCTTCCTCGTCAGAGCAGTCAGAAGCACATTCGCCATGTCCTCTCTGTAAGTTTTCCCTTCAGTGTAAAACAACCAAAGTGACAGTGAAAATAATTTTGAGCCGAAAGGCGTCATGGGCCTTGTGAAGATAGGCCTCAGTTATCGAGTCAGCAGTCTGTTGTCTATACACCGCCCAAATAATTATGTGGTATTCTCTCAAGCAGGGCTTTTACTGTGGAGATGATGTGCTTCTTGCTATTATTTCCGGCTATTTTCTCTTAAACAACTCGACCAGAGACCACCCAACCCATGTCATTATAACGGTCTTTGTCCGAAGACTTGTGGGAATCTCGCGAGATTATGAAAGAAAACATCCATCATTCTTTATTTTTAACGAGGTGTGTATATGACTGATTCATCAAGAAGAAAACTGGTTTTGGGTCATTTATTGGCACAAATGGCCTGCTCATGGTCACTTGAGAGAATTGCAATTCCACGGGATTGTGAGTTGGACAGTTAACGGTGATGGGCCATAGCATCTCGGAGTTAAGTCGGTGATAGCGTGACAGGGGAGGGAAAGTAGTTGATACTCCACTGTTTTGATGAACTCATGAAGAAATATGTATTGATCGATGTGAGAATACCTGTCTGCTTCTGTGAAAAGGAGGGGAGGACAGAGTTGAGGTTGGGAGGGGGTCGGGGAGGGAAGCAAAGATGGAGCAGAGTTCGGAGGGAGGAGGTTGAGGCTTTGGGTGGAGGAGGGGCAGGCGTTGAGGACTTTCAGTGGGTGGTGGGGCAGGAATGTTGAGTTGTGGGGAGGGGATTGATGCCTTTTGGGTTGGATGGGGGAGAGTTAGGCCTGAGAGTTGGGAGCCCAGAGGTCGAGTACTTGGGGTTTGGGAGTGGGGGATGTTGATGACTTGCGGTTTGTGAAGGAGGATGGGGTGAGTTGAGGACTTGAAGTCACATTTCACATTTCGCGGATGTTCTGCGGGTCCCTGCTAGTTTAATTGAATATGATGGTTAGTTGTGTTACCCATTCGTACAAAGGCACAACACCGCTGT
This sequence comes from Eptatretus atami, assembly GCA_035128595.1. Classification (NCBI taxonomy): domain Eukaryota; kingdom Metazoa; phylum Chordata; class Myxini; order Myxiniformes; family Myxinidae; genus Eptatretus; species Eptatretus atami. The sequence continues at coordinate 11,589,338 of CM068955.1, forward strand.
AAAGTACATGGTGCTCCAAGCCTCTGGTTACCTTTGTGTATCTCATACTATCATCAAAGTCCTTCCATTAACATATACATCTAACCTGATACGATGCACCATACTCTATCACAGAGTGCCGGTGCTGCCGAAGCACTTTATTGGCAAGTGTTTTACTGGGTGGTTTGCCATTCCCTTCCCAGCAATAGTTAGGGCAGGATTTTTTAATTTCTTCACGATGCCGGTGATAACTTGCCTTTTTAACGTCCATCCAAGGGAAGGTAAACTCATTGAATCACCCTGGGATTCAAACCCAGGCTAGACAGGTTAGAGGTAAGTATGCGTAGTTGCGTACCTCTCAGCCATCATATATAATATATAAAGCTCTTTCTAACCACTGACTGAGTCAATCACTGACTCACTGATTGATATGAAAGATCAATACCTTCTGGGTGACGTAGAAAGTTGAAACTTTGCGTGCCGATGGACAATGAAGCCAGCACACCGGGAAAAAATTACAGAATCGTCGGACAACAATCATAAATATCAATTAAAATAAATATATATATATATATATATATAAATAAATATTGCAGGTGAGCGACACGAGACAATGGGGGAAGCACGGTAATTTTGTGTGCCGAAGAAAATCAAAGCCGATAAACCAGGAAAAATCACACAACCGTCGGAAAGCATCTGTAAATGAAAATATAAACAAGTGAAAAATCAAATGCAGGTGAGCAACCCGAGACAATGAGGAGGCACGGTTCACATTGTGTAAGCATACCCTGCATATCTATATATATATATATATATATATATCATCCTGGTGTTGGCGCAGTGGTTTGGGTGGCGGGCTTGGGATCCAAAGGTCCTGAGTTCAAGCCCCGTTGGGCCGCTGAATTAATACACCAGGGGGTTAACTCAGCCTGTCATCCTTCCGAGATCGGTGAAATGAGTACCAGTGTACTGGTCCCGGTGTATGCCTCGGGTAAAATAGGTGTACCATATCCCTGTGTCGTAAGAGGCGACC
>CM068955.1:11605762-11621367 GCA_035128595.1 Eptatretus atami
CCCTAATTTAATATATAATAACTAATAAATAACTAACATATTTTTGTGAATCATTGAATCTAAAACACTGGATGTTGGGCCGGCTAGAAATAAGTTCAGGCGGAGTGGAGACAGCAATAGAGGCGGAGATGATAGTGTATTTGGTAAATGAGAGAAATATCTAATAGTTTGTAATTCCTTGATTGAAAAATTAGGTGTATGGTGAGATACGAATCCTTACACTTCTGAACTTCCTAGGTGAAAATGGACTGCATTTTCGAACTCGGTGGGTCGATTTACTCTAAGAAATTTTTAGACGGACCACAAATTAATTATAAGATAAGAAAATATCGAAATGAGTAGGATTAGTTACTCAACTCCAGTAATGATAAATCTGTTTTAGGTCATATTTTCGAAATGGTAGTGAATTCAATGTCGGTCAGTCATTTCTAGAGTAAATCGACCCATAGAGTCGAAAATGCACTCTCTATCCAATCGGACATCCAGAAGTACCCGTAATCGTACCTGACCATACCCTAATTAAACCACTCATGAAACTAAAGTCGTCATATGGAGCGACCTCTAAATCACTCATCAACTTAAATTTTTTTATGCGCGTTATGAATCATATGATGGAATAATTTAAGGCTTGTGGAGACCTCTGAATTTTAATTTTTTTGCTGTTTTTGGACCACCCTAAATATATATATATATATATATAATATTAATATATATATATGTTACGGCTGTGGAAATTCGCAAACCACCATTCAGGTCCCGTAGGTGAGATATCTCTAAGTACATGTGTAGTTAGCCCCAAACCCGTTGTTATAGAGGAATTTGTGTGATTCATTCGGGCTGCGACACTTTGAGATAGCCGTTTTTCTGTTCTATCTTTATTTGAACCAACCACGTCTCAACCGCCATCACACAACAACCACCACGCCCGCCATCCGACCAACTGCACCACGCTCCAACCCACACACACAACAACAACGCCAACAGCCACGACCTTTACCTTCACAACTCGCTCCCACATCATCGCTCATGCCATTCCCAAACGGCACATGACCATCAAAGCACCACCAAAAACCCTCCACCACCCTCACCTCTCTCCTCTATCACGCCATTCCCGCAGCACCTGTGAACACTGACGCGGCTGTCTTGGACTCGTTCAGTGATACGCACCGAGCCGCGCGAGTGCAAATAGCGGCCTTTCAGTGAGAATTCGATCAGGAACGCTACACGCCCACTTCTGATCCGTCAATAGGAAGCGCGGGCGCTTGGCCCCGCCTCCAGGCGCGTCTTTGTGAAATCGAGATATCAAATTCTAGGATCAGGGAGATTCACGCCCCCTTTCCTCCGACCAATGGCAGCGTGCCCCGCCCCCAGAGTCATCTGATCCGGAAATTTGCATACTGTTTTCTCCTGCCGGCCATAAAGAAGGCGAGCGCAAGGCAGAGTTTTTGAGAGTTTGGTTGGAGAGTCATCCGCAGAGTGTGGCAGTGAGTCGGGTTGGAAGAGTGAGTGAGTTTTGTGTTGGAGAACGAGTCGAGTCGGTGCGAAGGCATTGAGTTGGGTTCTGCAGTCGCTGAGAGAAATTGTGGGAAGAGCCAAGGAGCTCGGGCCGAGGCAGGGAAGACGGCGTCGCGACGAGGTCGCGGTGGGATCGCTCGTCGCAGGACCCAAGCCAGCCAGCCATTCTCCTCCCCAGGGATCAACAATTCCCCTTTTCCCCCGCGCTGAGATAGTGCAAAAGGGCCCCGTTCCACCCACTCCAATCGGGCCAACGAAACCCGCGAAGGAGCACGAAGTGGGGCACCGCCGCGCAGCCACATTTGCGGCTCGTCACGAGGAGCGGGTAGGACCCCCCGTCTGCGGGCCTGCCGCTCCTTCAGGTCCCGCACATATGGCCTACAGGCCCGTCTGCCCCTTGTCTTTGAGGGCCTTTTCTTTGCTTTCGAATAATGTTGTTGCCGCCATCTGTAAAGTAGAACTGTATAAGTGTTGCCGGTGTACGCGTATTCGGTAGTAACTCTGCGTCATTGTTTCTTTTGTTTTGCTGATTATGTGCACTGTTGACGTGTGCTGTATTGTGTCTTTCCGTGGGCCGGGTAATAATGTGCATTGTGTTGAACTGTTTCCCGTTTCGCTTCGTCTTTTCTTTAATTGAATCTCCATCCTGCTTCACGTAAAGGGTTCGTAGTGGCTTAATAGCCCGGTAATTAATCTGAACCGCCGAGGTCGACGATAACACCGCTCGGTTATCCCGATAGTACGAACGGGCCGCCCAAGCGGCTCCGTCCGGAGTCGACCTGCGGCGAGGTACGATCGCCTGGTTTACCATCCGCGTGGGTACTTAGGTAGTCGAGTTTGGCGAACAACCCTATCCCACGCGGGTGGCCGATTGGCACGATCGTGGTGAGGCCGAAAGGCCCACCGTGGACTAGCTCCCGGCGTTAGTCTGAGAGGTCACGACAGAATTGTCTGTCCGGTGGGCGACGTGCTGCGATTCGAGTCACGTGCCTGCCGCGCACGCCGCCGGCCGGGCGCGAATTCGCAACAATATATACACAATACATATATATATATATATATATATATAATATAGCAGGGATACCCTGCCCGCACAGGAATCCCGTGGATGACGGCGGATTTGAAGGAGTAATGTCAACTAGTTATAAATTAGAGGCTGACACATTATTATTTTTTTTCATCACCACTATAATATTATATTTTCCCCGCCATGTTTTATATGCAGAAGACTCGAGTTCAAAAATGTTAAGATTTATTGCCGCATCAGATAAAAAAACCATAATGCCTCAACAATGTGAGGCTGTTTCATGTCATCATTTCGACTTAATTAATTCTCATTCTCTAGCAAATTCCGTTGGTCCCATGTCAATCGGCTGAACTTGAAAAATTAACGTCACGCAATCAGGTGATGACGTCAAATTCGGAAACCGGGAAGTCGAAGTCATTGTCTTCAATTGACTGTAGCATTATTTTTCATTCTATTGCAAATGGCGTTGGCCCCATGTCAATCGGCTGAACTTGAAAAATTTACGTTTCGAAATCAGGTGATGACGTCATAATTCGGAAACCGAAGTCGGAAGTACAATTCTTTTACATCGGGACACTCCCGGGTACTGTTCTGTCAGCATGTGAAGTTTGGTGAGGATCAGTCCAGCACTTTTTGCGTGCATAGGTCACAGACAAACAGACACACAGACAGACACACTTTCAACTTTAATATCTATAGATTAAATATATACACATACATATAACATACACACACGTATACACACACACACACACACCACACACACACACACACACACAACACAAAGACCACCCACATCTCTTACCTGTTAATGGAGGGAATAGCCAATTAACTACACCCAGGTGGCTATACACATATGTATAATATATAAATATACAAGGAAATATATATATATATATAGTCCACGTGATTGAAGACCCCCGTCCCACGACACCGTCGCAGACAATAGCATCGTAAAGGCAAACCGCGCACGGAAGGAACTTGCAGCAAGAATGAGTGGAGTAAATATAACCCGCTGTTTCTGACTCGCTTCCCAGGGATTCCTCAACAACTATAAAGATTGCTTAATGGGTTGCTTTATGCAGCTACTTTGGCTGGAGGAGCATGGGAGTGGTCAATAATTTATATAATCCTAGCCACCTGGGTGCAGTCGATTTGGTGAGAGCTGATTGACTCTTCCCTCCATTCACAGGTGAGAGATGTGGGTGGGTCTTTCTTTATTTATATATTGACTGCTTTTTGACGTTTGCACGTGGTGCATGCTTGATAGCCTCATTGGTAGGAATTGCTGTCTACGCTATCGCTGATTCGCCAATAAGTGATGAAACCGGTGCGGTAGCTGAGGGGAATGTATGGCATTGGGATTCTCATATGTGTACTATGTGCGAACGTCTTTCTTTATAGTGTTGAGAACTCTGGGAAGGGTTCGAAACAGCGTTTAGCACTCACCTTGTGTAAGTCTTCTTGGGTTCCTTTATGCAGCTACTTTGGCTAGATGAGCATGGGAGTGCTCAAAACACACACACACACACACACACACACACACACACACACACACACACACACACACACACACACACACACACACACACACACACACAACACAGCTGCTGGAGGTTGCTGAAACCCAATTTCACTGATTTATCATTCGGAAATGTTTCTGCAAAATTTCATTGAAAATGTTTATGAATCAAACACTACGATAAAAGGTCGTGGGAGTAATCTAGCTGAATTTTATCCCACCAGGGAGTGTTAAGGCCCAAAGGCCTACGTGTGGAATGAATGCTGGGCTGGAATTTCCTTACATTCCATCTGCGTGACACTGGGAATGCAAGCACAGCTCGAGGTTAGGTACTGGCCTCCCCCAAAAATGATTATGAGGCCAAAGGGGTGGTGGTGGGACGGGCATTCAGCTAGATCAGCAGCCTGATTACATTCATCTCACTCGATGTGCTTTATCAGGAAGAGCTGTAGATTTAAAAATGCCACGTCAATGACTTAGGTGTCCTGTCCTTCCATCCACTGGACGTTGGACTTTTCAGCTGTAGAACGCTCAAACTATGGACCACCCTCAATATCCGAGCAGCCCATGACCTGTTCCACAGAATTTATTGTCATTTACATTGCAGTTTGATTATGCTCAGAGTGATTGACCTTTCTGATTGCTGACTCACCTGATTGTGTATAAATAACGTTGCAAGTTTTAAATAATATTAAATACATTTTATTTTGCCCCTATTTATAAGGATGTTTCTTTGCTGCTTGTGCTTTCTTCTTCATATTTTATGCTCTCCCTTCCTGATTGTAAAGCATGACCAAATCTCTCTTTGTGATATTTCATGTGTTTTGTCTTCGGGTGGTGGGCTTGGAATCCTTGGATCCTGAGTTGAAATCCCACTCAGCTGTTGAATTAATACCAGGTGGGGCTGACTCTGCCTGTCATCCTTCCGAGGCCGGCAAAATGAGTGCCAGTTTGCTGGTATCCTGTGTCGGAGTGGCGACCCGTCCAGGATTGTGCCCAATAGCCAAGGAGACTGCTTCGGCAGCACCAACGCTCTGCATAGAGTGTGGTCCCAATGATGGATGTGTTTTGTCGCTATATCTTACAAAGAACCTTCTCTGATCGAAATAGATGATGTGTGAACCAAGTTGCCTTGCACTGCACATAATGCATAGAAATGATAAAATAGATAACTCAGATGATTGTTATTTGAATTTTTCACTTTGTGCTTAAACTTCTCACTCCTTTTTTTACTTATTTTATTTTTTAACCTCTTCATCTGACAGACATGATTCTAACTCTCCCCGTCTTTCTTGCAGTCTGCAAGCTTGCATGCCACAAGGAATGTGCAGCCAAGGTAAGTTCCTGGATGTCGTTCCCATATCCCTCAGTCCTTTGATTGTGAAAACTCATAAGCTTGTACGCAGTGATGCTCGAGCCACTCTTCCATGTTCTGTGCATGATGCCAATTGTAAAGGAGTTAAATCGTAAAACAAGGTTCTCTTCCTTTCAAAGCTCTGGCAACTCCTGTGCAAAGTAGGCTGCTTGAGAGAGGGGTTGTTTGGAATGTTTTGAGAATTCTGTGATAATGTGTCTGCTTGTCCATCTCTGATGCTTTTTGTCCTGCGTCGGTGATGCACGAATACCTTTGGGGGCATGACTACCTTGAATACCGGTTTCCTCCTGGCCTCTCCTCAACTGATGTGATGTATCGTTATGCTGCGTCTGCGCATGTGTGGATAATATTGTCACTTCACATATGTCCGTTAAGACAGACTCCTCTGAGCCAGGGGTATAAGATTCCCGTGAAATACCAAAACGATTAAAAAAATTTTTTTTTTACTGCGTTCAATCTTGCGCTGAGATTCCCCAAGGATCACCCAAATTAAGCCAAACTTGGTGGTGCAACGAGCGGGTGGAAAAAGTGGGAAAACGTGTCTTGTAATTAAAAAACAATACGGGGATAAGGGTAGACAAGATGCTCTAATAAATAAATGAGACAGACCAGACGCTGAAAGGACAAATGAGGAGGGAGGTACACGCATTTATGTACAATGAAAAGAAATAACCCACTATGGTGCCAAATATAAATATCAGGACTCGCATAACATTGAGGAACGAGTGAGGGCTTGATCAAAGCACTAGCTGGTTTGGGGTCCAGTACGGCCTGGGCAGGCTGGTGTTGCACAAGACTGCGGAGGCACAGGGCGAGAGGATGGTGATGAGGTCATTGAGGTGGTTGCGAGGGATTAGGAGGCGACGTCTCCGCTTCCAGCGCAGTCCTCCTGCTCTGCATAACAAAGTCACAAAGAGGTATGGCAATAAGGAGGGGCAACCAAACAAAGAGAGAGGAGAAGAATGCTGCCTCTCGAAAGTTCCGATTCCAACTCCAACTGCCTATCGCAGTGTGTCGATGGCCCTTGTAAACTTTGGGACTACCTTGATGCATGGTGAGCCACTATCATTGGCCGCCCGTGGCTGTTGGCATGCCATCTCCTGGGCTGTCCCACTCCATAGAGTTGGATCCAATAAAAAGTCTTCCACCTCCTCTCCGAGGCTCCGCAGCCGACTTTCCCATCATGCCCTGTGGTTCACCGGTCAAACAGTCTATGCTGTTTCCTCCTAAAGCGCATGCACTTTGCAGTTGTTCCTTTGTGCCAAAGTCCTCACCTGGCCTTGCTCGAAAACTGGAGGTTTTACACAACAAACGTGCTCTATCTTGTTTTAAAGTTAACACTCGCTGCCTTATCAGTGCATGCTTTACAAGACGACACCCCGAGACGAATATATATTACGGGGGAAATCTACGCTATGCATTCACACGGTCCATACTGTCCTTAACACGATCTAACTATGGATTCTCCCTTTCATTTCCACGTACCAATATGTTTTGCCATGCTCAGTCTGTGCATGCGCCAACACAGCACATTGATGCATCACAGCCTTGTCGGTTTGTTTACATGAATGAGTGTCTCGTGGAAATGTTTCAGTTTGTTCCTTTCTGGTAGGACCAGCGAGTGGTCATTTTCCAATTATACCAATTTCGTTCTGCACACGTGTTTAACATTGAGAAAAAGGTGGTGGCACCACCAGAAGGGTGTGCAGAACTTTTTTCGATACAAAATGGAATGTTATGGAAGAGTGCGATGAAACACTGCCAATAATAATAATAATATTTTCTTAAAATAAGAAAAGTTTTTCTTGAAACAAGAAAACCATGAGAAAATTCTTCTTGCGGATACAAATAATTTCTCATGTTTTTCTTGTTTCAAGAAAACTTTTCTTATTTTAAGAAAATATTTTTTTACTCAGAAAATTATTTTTGGCAATGACGAGTAAGAAAAACGTGTGTACTCACTGGATGATGGTGAGGTATGGGGTCACGGTTGAACCCAACAAGGTGAAGAATAGAGAGACAGAGAGATACATAAGGATGGGAGGATACAGAGTAACCTGCAAGTAGAAAGGTTGGGATGTGTTAATTGCAGTAGGAAGGATTGCAGGTCAGCATAGGTGGTGACAAGAGATGGTGTTTCAAGGCTTCTGTGAAATTCTGGAGGGAAGGGAACAATTGAACAATCTCCAGAAGGCAGTTCCACAATGGGAGAAAAGATGAGCCAAAAGTGGGAGATGGGGCAGTAAGGCTCGTTTTTTGGAGTTTTTTTTTCTTCAGAAGGGTGTTACTGGAATAACGCTTTTATTTAGGAGGAGATGGGGTATTGTCGGGGGGAGGGTGAGGTGGTGAGAGAGTTCAACAGCTTGTCTGGGATGTGATAGCAGCAGGTCTTGTGCTTCTGCCTCTTCACAGGAGATGTCATCAGTTTTGAGAGCTTTACATTCCGCAGAATCCAGGAGATGCAGGTGTGATGCTGAGGTCCTACCCCATAGGCGAGGGCAATACTCCATTGAGCAATGGACAAAAGCCTTGTATGTTGTGCATAGTTGTGATTTTTCAACGATTGACTTGGAGCGACTGCGGTTGTCCAGTCCACGGCTGGCTTTGGATGCCAGCTTTGCTACATTGTCAGCCCAGGAGAGGTTGTGGATGATGGTGAGGCCTAGAAGTTTCAGAAGTTTTTCACCTCTCCCAGTGGCTAACCATAGAAATAGATATGTTGGTATATTTAACGTTCCTTCTGTCGCAACAGGGTGAAACGGAGAGATTTACCAGGATTGGAAGATGTGTTCCATTTATCAGACCAGCATCTCATCAATTCCAGATCAGCAGAGGATGGCACAGCTACTGTCTGCCTGTCAGTGTGGTGGTGTACTGTACGACACAATGTGGAGTCATCTGCAAAAGGGAAGAGAGGGTTTTCCAGAAAAATAGAGAGTTTGTTTATGTCGATGAGAAACCCAAAACCAAGAGAACTTGTGCTGAAACCCAAGATGTTTTGGAATTCAGGAATACTGCCCTTCTAAGTCGCAGATATTTCCGATCACAAAACTTGCTGGGAATTAATAACGGGAATGAAGGGCCTGGCGTCGAGGGGAAAATAAATCATGAGAAAAGCTGTTTGTTACGCCTTCGACTTCAATGCCTAATTCGTTTGTGGAGATTTGAATCAAAAGCCCTCGGACTGGAATCCATTTGTTGATGGTGCTAATTTTAGCTTCTGTGTTACACCAGCCAATGATACACTCCACTGAAATTTCTGAACAGAGACATCTTTGGAGTGAACAAGGCGTCCGGGGTGCAGAATGAAAATCCTCGGTGCGTGTAATCCATGGTACGTTGGGCAGGAGGCACAAGGCTTCGGTTGCTTTCTGTGACGACCTGTAAACCGTTTCACCTGTGCAGTTTTAATCATGGTGCTTGGTTCGTGGTACAGTAGCTGATAAGTAACTCTTCTTTGTTTGATTGCTGAAAAACTTCCCGCACTTACTTTATTACGCAGCTCTGTAAGCCTCGATCTGTGTATCTCTGTTTCACATCTGTTCTTTAAGTAAAACCGCTTTCCTTCTCTTGGTACCAGAGAGATCGAAATAGCTCATTCAGTATGATCTGGCACCGAGCAGTGTTTCTTGAAGCTTCTGCTTTGATAAATCTTGCCTCATTCTCACATTCCATCATCATGTTAAAACGTAGTTTACCCAGAGTGCTTTGTGTGACAAAGATGACCTTTCTGTTCAGCAACTGAAAGCCCCCTCCATCACCCTTCATCACACTCATTGTGGTACACAATACGAACAACCACCACAACCTAATTGTGATTCTGGGGAGTAAAAGGGCTTTGCCCATTGGCAAATAAGATCTTCATGCTTCTCCCCATGGAAGGTGTTGACACAGTTTATCCACCATTGTGTGCAGTGGTTACATTGAACACAATGATCCAAGCGACTGTTTAGATAAATGAATCGTGTGTGATAGTTTCCCCAGTTTATTTTCCCCAGGATGCCTGATCTGTCATCCCAGTGACATGGGAGTGGCTCGAGATTAATTTCATGTTTCACATGAAGGAAATCCTCAAGGTACGTTGCCGTATCATCCACGGGCCACGACCTCCCCAAACAAAAAGGGCAGCATGCAATGGTCATGTGAATTTTCACAAGCTTGTCTCAGCACCAGTCCTCAAAAGAGTTTTCTCGATCGACAAATGGTTTTTTTCATTTTAAGAAAAGGTAATAAAAGTGAAAACATGTCGACAGCTCTGAAAACGTGAACTTTTGCCCAACGACAGAAGTGCGTGGTCACACAAAGCCACGACCAAGCTTTTCAAAGCAATGCTCTCGTGCCTTAAGGGCAGATTGTATGGTTATACAAGGAACCACTGTTTTTTGCCTTCAGACTTTATCAGCAGAACAAAAACTTGTTAATACCAAACTTATGAAAAGAAGCCCCTAATACAAAGCTGGAGGGCACCATAAATGAAGCGATGCTCAAACCACAAAAATCTTCCTGGCAGAGATAAAAAGAAGGAAAAGCAAAAATAAATGTAGATGTGGAAAAGGGAATTTGTAACACAAATAAAGACATAAAATGGAATAGAAAGATTACAAAAGTCAGGGAGGGTGTCTCTAATTCAGAGCCTGTGTGTATCATCAGACTCGAAAATGCAACGGCTGCTAGGAAGGCCGAGAGGAGCCTGTACTCACCTCTGAGCTGTTTATGGTGGGTTCGATTCCCGACCTCAGTTATAAACTGCCACCCTGGTGTTTCACAGGCAGGGTGATTCGTCAATGTGTGTGCCATCCCTCGGATGGACGGTAAACTCGGCGTCCCCTCTGGTGGCCGTAGTTGGTGGACGTTAAAGATCCCACAGTGTCCTTTGCCAAAAGTAGGAGAGCTATCGCCAGCACCCTGAATAAATTACAAGTTCATGCTATAACCTACATGGGGGCACTGCATTAGTGGCACTGCTGTTCCCATATAAGAACCGATGCTCACCCACAGTCACGTGGTGCATACAAAAGACCGAACAAACACTTTTTTTTCTCGTATCGTATTTTGAAGAGATTACATGAGGATTGCTGTATTAATAAACAAAATGGGGGTACGACTAAGTCCTGTCATTTAAATACAAGGATCTCGAGGTTATAAGGTTTTGTTTGAGAGACTATTGAACCAGATACCGTTTATTCCTGGGATGCATCTATCTATATAAAACACAATGTGTATTTATGTATTTGTCTGTCCCCTTTCACAAAGATTATTTGAGTAGGGTTTTAAAGGACAACCTTTAAAACGACTGTGTGTTTGTAAAAAATATATTTTTATTTTAGGATCTATTTTTCTATTTTTTTCACTATCTATTTTTCAGGATAAAAAAACCTCATAAAACATTTTTCATAAAAGAGTAATTACGTCCCTTCTATTGGAAATGTAGATGGTGACGCAACCGGGCCTCATGGGCGGTGCACAAAAGCGTTGAAAAAAATAATTAATGCAAGGCGCATGGAGGTGAAATTCGCTGCACATGATGTGCAACACGTGCAGAGTAAAACAAGTGTTCATTTATGTCCGTAGGATGCCTAATAAATAAAGAAGATATAAGCACACCTGACGCTAGGCCGAGGCTTCAGACTTTGGCATGCCAACGAGGCTGTACCGTCCAAACGAAACGTCCCAGAAGATAAAGAAAACCGGATCACATTTGTCCATGTGGTGTTTTAAATAACGCTTCTTGCTACGAAACATCATATCTTCGTCTGAATATTTTGAATAAAATAATTCTAACCCGTCATTTTTGATGGGCTTTTATACGAGTCGTTGAATAAAGTATTCCATCATACCGATGTATTTTTAATGTATTTTTGTAACTGGCCAGATTCTAATTCTGCTTTTAGTTGTGCGCACATGAATGGTGCATGGTTGATCGTGATACAGGACGATTTATCAATATGAAATGGTTTGGAATATTAATATAAATCATCGTGTGGGTTAATTTACAGCAAGGACAAATCACCACGGCCATTCTTGCGATCAGAATCGCAGATAGCCAACTGTACCTCAATATAGCCAACTTTACCTCACGATAGCCAACTGTACCTCAATATAGCCAACTTTACCTCACAATAGCCAACTGTACCGCAAGATAGCCAACTGTACCTCACAATAGTCAACTTTACCTCACGATAGCCAACTGTACCGCAAGATAGCCAACTGTACCGCAAGATAGCCAACTGTACCTCACAATAGCCAACTTTACCTCACGATAGCCAACTTTACCTCACGATAGTCAACTTTACCTCACGATAGCCAACTGTACCTCAATATAGCCAACTTTACCTCACGATAGCCAACCTTACCTCACGATAGTCAACTTTACCTCACGATAGCCAACTTTACCTCACGATAGTCAACTTTACCTCACGATAGCCAACTGTACCGCAAGATAGCCAACTGCACCTCACGATAGTCAACTTTACCTCACGATAGCCAACTGTACCTCACGATAGCCAACTGTACCTCACGATAGCCAACTTTTACCCTCACGATAGCCAACTGTACCTCACATAGCCAAAACCTGGACCTCACGATAGCGCAACTTACCTCACGATAGCCAACTTTACCTCACGATAGCCAACTTTACCTCACGATAGCACAACTTTACCTCACGATAGCCAACTTTTACACCTCACGATAACCAACTGTACCTCACGATAGCCAACTGGCCACCTCACGATAGCAACTGTACCTCACGATAGCCAACTGCACCTCACGATAGCCAACTGCACCTCACGATAGCCAACTGCACACTCACGATAGCCAACTGCACCTCACAATAGCCAACTTACCTCACGATAGCCAACTACCTCACGATAGCCCAACTTACTCACGATAGCCAACTTTACCTCACGATAGCCACTTTACCTCACTAGCCAACTTACCTCACGATAGCCAACTTTACCTCACGATAGCCAACTTTACCTCACGATAGCCAAACTTACGCTCACGATAAGCCAACATGCACCTTCACGATAGCCAACTGTACCTCACATAGCCAACTGCACCTCACGATAGCCAAACTGCACCTCACGATAGCCAACTTTACCTCACGATAGCCAACTGTCACCTCACGATAGCCAACTTTACCTCACGATAGCCAACTGCCTCACGATAGCCAACTGTGCCTCACGATAGCCAACTGCCACCTACGATAACCAACTTACCTCACGATAGCCAACATGCTACCCACGATAGCCAACTGTACCTCACATAGCCAACTGCACCTCACGATAGCCATGCACTCACGATAGCCAACTTACCTCACGATAGAACTGCACCTCACGATAGCCAACTTTACCTCACGATAGCCAACTCACCCACGATAGCCAACTGTGCCTCACGATAGCCAACTTACCTCACGATAGCCAACTGCACCTCACGATAACCAACTGTACCTCACGATAGCCAAAATGCACCTCACGATAGCCAACTGTACCTCACGATAGCCAATCACCTCACGATAGCCAACTTACCTCACGATAGCCAACTGTACCTCACGATAGCCAACGCACCTCACGATAAACCAACTGCACCTCACGATAGCCAACTTTACCTCACGATAGCCAACTGCACCTCACGATAGCCAACTTGACCTCACGATAGCCAACTGCACCTCACGATAGCCAACTTTGCCTCACGATAGCCAACTTTACTCACGATAGCCAACTTGCACCTCACGATAACCAATGTACCTCACGATAGCCAACTGCACCTCACGATAGCCAACTGTACCTCACGATAGCCAACTGCACCTCACGATAAGCCAACTTTACCTCACGATAGCCAACTTTAACCTCACGATAGCCAACTGCACCTCACGATAGCCAACTGCACCTCACGATAGCCAACTTTACCTCACGATAGCCAACTGCACCTCACGATAGCCAACTTTACCTCACGATAGCCAACTGCACCTCACGATAGCCAACTGTGCCTCACGATAGCCAACTTTACCTCACGATAGCCAACTGCACCTCACGATAACAACTGTACCTCACGATAGCCAACTGCACCTCACGATAGCCAACTTACCTCACGATAGCCAACTGCAACCTCACGATAGCCAACTGTACCTCACGATAGCCAACTGTTACCTCACGATAGCCAACTGCACCTCACGATAGCCAACTGCACTCACGATAGCCAAACTTACCTCACGATAGCCAACTGGACCTCACGATAGCCAACTTTACCTCACGATAGCCAACTGCACCTCACGATAGCCAACTGTCCTCACGATAGCCAACTTTACCTCACGATAGCAACTGCACCTTCACGATAACCAACTGTACCTCACGATAGCCAACTGCCACCTCACGATAAGCCAACTGTACCTTCACGATAGCAATGACCTCACGATAGCCAACTGTACCTCACGATAGCCAACTGCACCTCACGATAGCCAACTGTACCTCACGAGAGCCAACTCTATGTTGTGGGGCAGATAACAGCAATTTTTGAGAGGAATCGTGCAAATGATGATACAAGCATCAAATTTGGCAAGAGAGAGATAGCCAACTCAACCTCAGCGATAGCCAACTGTACCTCACGATAGCCAACTGCACCTCAGATGCCAACTGTTAGCTCACGATCGCCACTGTACCTCACGATACGCACAACTGCAACCTCACGATAGTATGCACCTCACGCATACTTCGGCAACTTTGACCTCAAGATAGCCAACTGCACACGGTATAGCGCAACTTTACACTCAACGATAGCCAACTGACCTCACGATAACGCCCCTGTGCCTCACGAATAAGCCAACTTTACCTCACGATAGCCCACACTTGCACCTCACGATAACCAACTGTACCTCACGATTAGCCAACTGCACCTCACGATAGCCAACTGTAACCTCCGATAGCCAACTGCGACCCACGATAGCCAACTTTACCTCACATAGCCAACTTACCTCACGATAGGCCAACTGCAACCTCACGATAGCAACTGCACCTCACGATAGCCACTTTACCTCACGATAGCGCAACTGCACTCACGATAGCCCAACTTTACCTCACGATAGCCAACTGCAACCTCATGATAGCCAACTGTGCCCTCACGATAGCCACTTTACCTCACGATAAGCCAACTGCACCTCACGATACACCAACTGTTACCTCACGATAAGCCAACTGCAACCTCACGCCATAGCCAACTGTACCTCACGATAGCCAACTGCAACCTCACGATAGCAACCTGTACCTCACGATAGCCAACTGTACCTCACGTAGGCCACTGCACCTCACGATAGCCAACCTGCAAGCCTCACGATAGCCAACTTTACCTCACGATAGCCCAGCACCTCACGATATTTGCCACTTTACCTCACGATAGCCAACTGCACCTCACGATAGCCAACTGTGCTCACGATAGCCAACTTTACCCTCACGATAGCCAACTGCACCCGAAACACGTATACGATAGCCCAACTGCACCTCACGATAGCCAACTGTACCTGTAGCCACTGCCAGAGCCCTGCACCTCAACGATAGCAACTGTACCTCATCGCTAGCCAACTGTACCTCACGCTCAGCACGTATCGCTATGCCAAACCTGTAACCTCACGATAGCCAACTGCACTCACGATAGCAACTGTACCTCACGAGAGCCAACTCTATGTTGTGGGGCAGATAACAGCAATTTTTGGAGAGGAATCGGCAAAATGATGATACAATGCATCAAAATTTGGCACATTTGTTCTCCAGGGGATCTAATCAAATCTGCCTGATTGGCCATTTGAAAATCACAAATTTTGAAAATTTGAAAAACAAGACTTCAAAAAAGTCAGCTCACGAATCAACTGTTGGATGCTGGCTGAGATTGTGAATGTTTCAGAAACATTCATCAAAGACGTTCCAAGTCTGCCATGCATTTCTTTCCCTTTACCGTGGAAAGGCAGAGCACGACGTCACATCCAGTGAACGCATGGAGGTTATGGGATCCCTGCTAGCTATTCTCAGACCCTATTGCCAGAAACTACCTCATGGACTGGAATCCATCGCACCTTGGCGCTCCTTGGCAAAGGCAATCCACAAGTTCTCAAGACCTAGTTCCTGTAAGGTGGCAGTACAGATATTGCTACATGACTAGTACGTCCGTGTCATTAGCCT
>CM068955.1:11663550-11703142 GCA_035128595.1 Eptatretus atami
GACCACTTACAGCTTTCAGATATATTAGACAACTTTGACTCTTGACCTTTTTGAGCTTTCGACAACTTGGACCTTTTTATATTCCAAATAAATATAATGTCACCAATACTACAAATAAATTTGTAGAAAATAAACGTTTTGTATGATGATTAGTGTAAATCATGACAACACAGCAAATCTATGACGTCATTCTCGATCCACGCTTGTATTTAATATTGTAGTATTTACTGTACAAAAATCCACAAAATGTCCTGAATATTTTCTTTGTGGTAAGTGGATATTACGAGCACATGATAATACTAGAGGGGGAGCACTCGGGAGAGTGCAAAACCTCCGCCGCCAATACTGCTGGGTCACTCAAGTGAACCTTATATCTTATTCATTAAATGTTGATGTCAACAGTGCTGACGGAGTTATAGTTCTTTTCTCCAACATTTTTTTTTGGGGGGGGGGGGGGGGGTGGAAATCACTTAAAACATGTAGAAATGCAAAAAAAAGAAATCGAAATTTTGTTGAAAAAAGTTTCCAAAAATATTTTTTTCTCTAACAATTTTTTTTGGGGGGGGGGGGGGGAGGTTGGAAATCACTTAAAACATGTAGAAATGCCCAAAAAAAATTTTTTTCTCTAAATTTTTTTTGGGGGGGGGGGGGTTGGAAATCACTTAAAACATGTAGAAATGAAAAAAAAAATTTTTGGGGGGGGGTTGCAAATCACTTAAAACATGTAGAAATGCAAAAAAAAAAATTTCTCGAACAATTTTCTTTGGGGGGGGGGGGGGACCAAGTCCAAAATTTAATGGCATGATCCTTGGACCGTACCTAACCCCCCCCCCCCCCACCAAGTTTCGTTGAAATCCGTCGAGGAGTTTTCCGTAATACTGTTCACAAAACAAACAAACAACAGAAAGGGGTGAAAACACGTAACCTCCATCCCTTCGAGAGATGGCGGACGTTAATAATACGAATCGCAACAAACAAATTTTAAAAATTTCCTCATTTATTTTATTTACTTGAGCTAACTCTGATATTAAATTTACTATCACAGGAATTGATTATCTTCCTACATTGCACACTTCTAACTTCCCACAGATGTTTAATGGGGGAATTGTACCACACAAATAACCCAAACTTCTCGACAGTACTGTTTATTTGCGTACATGTTATATATATATATATATATATAATTCAGCATTGTGTGTGTGTGTGTGTGTGTGTGTGTGTGTGTGTGTGTGTGTGTAGTGTGACCGCTGTTTCTCGACAACCTCTAGTCCGATCTAATTGAAACTTGCCAGGTTATTGCTGGGGCCCTGAGGATGTGCCTTTTCAAGGTTTGATATTAATCGGACAAGTGCTTCCCAAGTTATGGCCATTTATTTACAAACCAATGCAAGACACGTTTTGCGTGGGTGTGGCCGATGGGGAAGGGAAGCACAGCGCGCGTTCCCCATTACGGGTTACAACGTACGGGCTTCCGGAGAGTGATGACCGTGTTTCTAATAAATTTCACGATTTATTATGCGCATTTATAGATAAACACAATGGCCCAAGTTATGCTGTTTTCATATTAGACGGTGTATAATTTCGGGAACATCAGAGTGCTGGTATGCTTCGAACCAGGAAGTACATTTTTTCTCTCTCTTCTCTTTTTGTTTTTCCTTGCCACGACATTGCGAAAAGGTAAAATACGTTGGCGCTAATTGAATAATTGGGTATTAAAAATAAATTGCGAATAATCGTAACTGCGAATAATATCGAACTTCCGGTCATCGCACGTACGGGCACGTGAGAGCGAAGAAACGGCCTGTGTGGTTTTTTTATTTATTATTTATTATTTTTTTTTTTTTACGGGCCGTACTAGTATATTTGTTGCGAATTCGCCGCCGCCGGCGTGCGATCGGCCACGTGACTCGAATGCGACCGCCTCGCCCACCGGACGGACAATTCTGTCGTGACCCTCTCGGACTAACGCCGGGGATCCAGTCACGGGTGGGCCGTTCGGCCTCACCACGATCGTGCCAATCGGCCACCCGCGTGGGATAGGGGTTTGTTCACAACTCGACCTACCTAAGTACCCACGCGGATGGTAAACCGGGCGACCGCACCTCGCCGCAGGTCGACCTCGGATACGGGCCGCTTAGCGATCCGTTCCGTGCTATCGGGATAACCGAGCGGTGTTATCGTCGGCCTCGACGGTTCCAGAATTATTATCGGGCGTCTCCGCGCCCACTACGTACCCTTTCGTAAAACAAGATGGAGAACCAACGAAGGAAAGACGCAGCGAAACGGGGGAAGAATTCAACAAGTACGCATTTTATTTACACAGACGGACACAAAGCACACGTATAGCAAACAGTCAGAAATGCACATATATCAAATAGAAAACAAACAACCCCAAATGCAGAGCTACGACCGACTAACGCGTACACCCGGCAACACTTATACAATTCTACTTATTAACACGGCGCCACACACACACGTTCACACAGAACCCAAAAGAAATGAGGAAGTCGCGACTTCCCTGCGTTCAAGTCCTTGGCGACCGTCCTCTGCCGTGGTCCGCGAGCTCTCTCCGCTCCACTCGACGCGAGATCCTCCGGCGTGCCTCGTGCCTGCCCGTGCTGGCCCTCGACGCCACGGGCCGAGCACCGACGAACACGGAGAGAGAGCACACGCCGAACCCAGAGAGAACGAACAAGAGCAAGAGAGCAAGCAAGGACGCAGCCGAACAAGAGAACCAGCGAACAGAGCAAGCCAGAGAACCAGAGAACACCGCTGAGAGGCACGACAAGGAGAACCTGAACCAGAGGCAGAAGAACCTCACGCGCCTCTTGTCTTATACCCCCGGCGCCCCGCCCCGTTTTGGCTCCACCCTCCTTCGAGGGCTTCGAGAAGGGGGGCGTTCCCTCTCATTCCCCCTCCCCGCGCCATGCGGGGCGAGGAGAATCCGTCTTGGCGGGCCAGGATGAAAACAAGGGGGAAACCGCGCGCGCCTCGCTGTGGGGATTTCTCCTTCCCTTCTCGCGTTCGACGGCTCCCAACGCGGAAACCGTCGTACGGGGACCGCGGAGGATGGCGTTGTTGGTGTGGGCAGTGGTTGGCGTTGTTGTTGTGGTGGCGTAGTTGGCGTTGTTGGGTGGTTGTTCGAAAATAAGCAAGAACAGAAAAAACCTAACTCAAAGGATCGCAGCCCGAATGAATCACATTAATTCCTCAAACATGGTTTGGGCTAACTTACATGTACTTCAGAAAATATATCTCACCTACGGGACCTGAATGGTGTTAATGCCGTAACAATATATATATTATATATATATATATATATATATATTATAATATAATATTATATATATATAGTGTTAGGCTGTGGAAATTCGCATTACACCATTCAGGTCCCGTAGGTGAGATATATTTCTGAAGTACATGTGTAGTTAGCCCAAACCCATTGTTTAGAGGGAATTAATGTGATTCATTCGGGCTGCGATCCTTTGAGTTAGGCGTTTTTCTGTTCTACCTTTGTTTGAGCCAACCACGCCAACAACAACAACGCCAGCGCCACAACCTACCTTCACCACTCGCTACGCAAACCTCACCATCACCGCCATTCCAAACGGCACCATGGCCATCGGACACCGCCGAAACCCTCCACCACCTTCTCCTACGGCACTCCCGCACCACTGTGGACACCGAGCGTCGGGCCATCTTAGCAGCACACACGCGGAGCCGCGAGTGCAGATGGCGGTTTTTCCAGGGGGAATTCGGGTCAGGATGCTACACGCCCACATCTGATCCATCCATTAGGAAGCGCGGGGCGGCTTGGCCCGCCTCCTGAGCGCCTGAGGGAAATCGGGATATGCAAATTTGAGGATCAGGAGATTCACGCCCCTTTTTCTCCGTCAATCGGCGAGCGTGGCTCCGCCCCTGAGGTCGTTTGGATCCGAGAATTTGCATATGGTGGTGGTTCCCGGAGCCGATAAAAAGACGAACAGCGCCGGGCGCAGGGGCGGCTTCTCTTTCCTCTTCAGTTGGTTCGCAAGAAGTTGTCGTCGAGGTTCCTGCTCTGCTGGTCTGGTCGGGGAAGAGGTCCTGCGCTCGCGGCTTGGCGAGCGACCTGTACGAGGGCACGGACCGGAGACGCGGCGGCGTCGGTTGTGAGGTGGCCTGCGCGTCGGACGAGAAGTGCCGGAGAGGGTTCGCGGCCGCGGAGGAGAGGGTCGGGCCAGGCGCGGCCACGCTGACGTCGCGGAAAGGGACTCACCAGCCAGACAAGGGAAGTCGCCACTTCTTTTCTTCATTTCTTTTGGGTTCTGTGTGAACGTGTGTGTCGGCGCCATGTCTTGTAAAGTAGTTTGTTTTAAGTGGTCCGTGTGTCGCGTATTCGGTTGTAGCTCTGCGTCCTCGTTGCTTTTGTCGTTCCTTCTTTTGTTTGATATATGTGCATTTCTTTAATTATTATTGTTGCTATAAATATTTGCTATACGTGTGCTTTGTGTCCTCTGTGAAATAATGCGTCCTTGTTGAATTCTTCCCCCGTTTCGCCCGGTTTACCATCCGCGTGGGTACTTAGGTAGGTCGAGTTTGGCGAACAACCCTATCCACGTGGGTGGCCGATTGGCACGATCGTGGTGAAGCCGAAAAAGCCCACCCGTGACTGGATCCGGCGTTAGTCCGGGAGGGTCACGACTGATTGTCCGTCCGGTGGGCGGCGTCGCGATTCGAGTCACGTGGCCGATGCACCGCCGGCCGGGCGCGGAATTCGCAACAATATATACAGATACAGTGGGGAGACAAGTATTGATACACTGCCGATTTTGCAGGTTTTCCCACTTACAAAGCACGTAGAGGTCTTGTAATTTCTATCATAGGTACACTTCAACTGTGAAAGACGGAATCTAAAACAAAATCATGAAATCACATGTATGATTTTTTAATAATTAATTTGCTTTTATTGCATGAAATAAGTTTTTGATCACCTACCAACCAGGAAGAATTCCAGCTCTCACAGACTGTTAGTTTTGTCTTTAAGAAGCCCTCCCATTCTCCACTCATTACCTGTATTAACTGCACCTGTTTGAACTCGTTATCTGCATAAAGCAACCTGTCCAACTCAATCAATCAGACTCCAACCTCTCCACATGGAGACCAGAGAGCTGTCTAAGGACATCAGGGACAAATGTAGACTTGCACAAGGCTGGGATGGGCTACAGGACATAGGCAAGCAGCTTGGTGAGAAGGCAACAACTGTTGGCGCATTATTAGAAAATGGAGAGTTCAAGATAACAGTCACATCTCCCTCAGTCTGGGGCTCCATGCAAGATCTCACCTCTGGAGCCTCACATGATCATGAGAAAGGTGAGGGATCAGCCCAGAATACATGGCAGGACCTGGTCAATGACCTGAAGAGAGCTGGGACCACAGTATCAAAGAAAACCATAAGTAACACACTACGCCGTCATGGATTAAAATCCTGCAGCGCACGCAAGGTCCCTCTGCTCAAGCCAGCGCTGTTCCAGTCCCGTCTGAAGTTTGCCAATGACCATCTGGATGTCCAGAGGAGGAATGGGAGAAGGTCTATGTGGTCTGATGGACCAAAATAGAGCTTTTCGCTTTAAACTCCACTCGCCGTGTTTGGAGGGAAGAGAGGATGAGTACAACCCCAAGAACACCATCCCAACCGTGAAGCATGGAGGTGGAAACATCATTCTTTGGGGATGCTTTTCTGCAAAGGGGACAGGACGACTGCACCGTATTGAGGGAGGGATGGATGGGGCCATGTTCTTGCGAGATCTTTGGCCAACAACCTCCTTCCTCAACAAGAGCATTGAAGATGGGGCGTGGCTGGGTCTTCCAGCATGACAACGACCCGAAACACACAGCCAGGGCAACTAAGGGTGGCTCCGTAAGAAGCCTTCAAGGTCCTGGAGTGGCCTAGCCAGTTCAGACCTGAACCAATAGAAAATCTTTAGGGAGCTGAAGTCTGTTTGCCAGCGACAGCCCCGAAACCTGAAGGATCTGGAGAAGATCTGTATGGAGGGTGGGCCAAAATCCCTGCTGCAGTTTGTGCAAACCTGGTTAAGAACTACAGGAAACGTCTGATCTCTGTAATTGCAAACAAAGGTTTCTGTACCAAATATCAGTTCTGTTTTTCTGATGTATCAAATACTTATTTCATGCAATAAATGCAAATTAATTATTGAAAATCAATACAATGTGATTTTCAGGATTTTTGTTTTAGATTCGTCTTTCACATTTGAAGTGTACCTATGATAAAAATTACAGACCTCTACGTGCTTTGTAAGTGGGAAAACCTGCAAATCGGCGTGTATAAATACTTGTTCTCCCCACTGTATTATATATATATATATATATATATATATATATAATATATATATATATATATATTATATATATATATATATACACATACATATCATATGTACATGTACATGTTAACATATATCATATATATTATATTTGGATTCGCTATATATGAGATATCCCTTATTGTCGGGTTTTCCGGCTGTCTGTGTGTGTGTGTGTGTGTGTGTGTGTGTGTGTGGTGTGTGTGTGTGTGTGTGTGTGTGTGTGTGTGTATGTGTATGTGTGTCTACAACGCGAGGCTCCACAGCACGAACCAGCGAACCGATTTCGATGAAACTTTGCCAACAGTTGGAATATATACTGGGATGTGAGCGTTTGAATTTCGTTGCCTAGCAACCACCCGTTGCTGTGTAGCGGCCGAAAAACCGCGTACAGTTATTCAATACTTGTCCTTCAGTTTTGAATGTAGAGAAACGAGACTTCGGAATTAACACGTTCGAGATATTAGAAAATTTTACTCGAGCCAATTTTTGATTGGGTTTTATTTTTCAAATGGTAGTCCTTCAAAATCGGGTGTCTATTTACCGTCATTTAAGGTGTGTATACAGTGTTTGTAAGAAACTACACCGGTCCACCTTCGATCTCTCCTCGATCCAAACGTTATTGACCAAAGTGAAAAGGATCCAAAATAAATGGAATCACCGGATTTCTGTCTTTGTGGATTTCTAATAATATAATATGTTTATTTATTTACCGAAAACGATTCCACGACCCACACACCACCTTCAATTATTTATTTATTTACTGAAAACGATTCCACGACCCACACACCACCTCCAATTATTTATTATTTTCGAAACGATTCCACGACCCACACACAACCTCCATATATTTATTTTAAGTGGGAGTGGCGGAAAGTGGGCGTGGCTTATGAAAAATATAGTGTGGCTCAGGAAGTGTGGTCAAACAGAGCATTGAGAAGTTTATCGGGTTTTGTGTGTGTGTGGTGTGTGTGTGTGTGTGTGTGTGTGTGTGTGTCTGCAACGCGAGGCTCCACAGCACAAACCAGCAAACCGATTATTTTTCAAATGGTAGTCCTTCAAAAATAGGGTGTCCTTTACCGTCATTTTATGAGGAGTGCCAGTTGGCAAAATATGCAATAGGAAAATCTTGCCAGGCAGAGGAACAATTGTATGTGAACCAATACGTCTTGGCTGAATCTTCGTCGGTGGATCGGTCAGAATGAAAAGCATCGTATCTAGCGCTTCGATCCTAGCGAATCCCTCGTCGCCTACCGGCTTGTATGTATATATGTATGTATACATATATATATATATATATATATATATATATATACGAGGTGTGTTCAAAAAGTATCCAACCTTAATTTTTCGTGCGTTAACACATGAAGCTAGGGAGGCGTGGTTTGGTGCACGTATGTCGGCGATCCTAATCCGTATGCGTGAATATTTTCCCGCCTGCAGAAGCTGTCAGTCGACGACAGACCACGATGAGTGAGGAAGTGTAAGTGAGCGCCGTCGGATTTTCGTTTTGACAAAATGACGGAAAAACTTGACAACACTACTGCATCAAATTTTGTGTAAAGCTTGGCGATTCCCAAGTGGAAACGATCCGCAAGATCAACAGGCCTTCGGGAGCGAAGCAATGGGCACTGACAGATAAGAGTGGTACAACCGCTTCAAAGATGGTCGCACATCAGTGGAAAGTGAAGCACGTTCTGGTAGGGCCTCAACATCCCGAAATGAGATCGTCATTGACCAAGTGAGGACCCTGCTGATGCAGGATCGTCGAATCACGATCAGAGAACTTGCAGACGAGGCGGGCGTCCGATTGGATCCGTTCATTCCATTGTGACTGAGGATTTGGGCTGAAGGAGAATCTCAGCGAAGTTCGTGCCAAAGCTGCTAACGATCGAGCAGAAGCAACTCCGTTTGGAGATTGCCCAGACATGCTGGAGACTGTGAACAGCGATCCCAACTTCTTCAATACAGTGATCACTGGCAGATCAGACCACAGTGATCCGTCATTTTGTCAAAAACGAAAATCCGACGGCGCTCACTTACACTTCCTCACTCATCGGCGGTCTGTCGTCGACTGACAGCTTCTGCAGGCGGGAAAATATTCAGCACGGATTAGGATGCCTACATACGTGCACCAAACCACGTCCCTAGCTTCATTTGTTTACACATGAAAAATTAAGGTTGGATACTTTTTGAACACACCTCGTATATATACAGTATACATTATTTATATATGGAATTTATTCCAGTTTATTAAATTTATACATGAGTTACCTTGACACACCACACCACACACACACACACACACACACAACACACACACGCTCTGCCTAGCAGGCATGTAAGACGTTTCTGAGCCTCCCATATCGGCCAAAACATCAGCTTCACCAAGCCTCCTGGCAGTTAGCATACCTCAATCGATGTTCCGTTGATTCCATGCATTGTTCTACCTGTCCGCTGACACAGATTGACACAAGCCTTCACAAGCAAGACACTTCTTCATTATACTTTAGTTTCCTGCAACCACCAACCCCAAAATGCCGACACCCAATAATTTCACCAAACAGCTGTGCCACGAAATTCTAAGCTTTCTTGAACCCTTTCTCTCTGTCGGCAGTGATCCGGCATTCCCTTCATCCACACATATCTGTTCCGAGACGACGTTTTTCAGTTGCATCCAATTTATTGGAGGATGCTTAAAATCTGAAATCCTTCTGGAAGGATTCATTCCACATTCCACTATGACCTGATCTTGTCTTCAAAAGTAATGAACTCACCAAGGAAATCCTTATCTACCACTCTCAGCTTGAAAGTGACTGTCCTGCCATTTGGTTAACTACATCCATCCATCCATCTCCAGATTAAGAAAATCAACTCCAAGCTATTTCATAATTTAATGGAAATTAATATCCACAGACTTCACCATCTCTGTCCTCCTGTCAGTGATATACCATGCTGCACTCAAGAACCTTCCAATACAGTGGTGCTTATTTCAATCAACCGATCCCTCTTTGAGGCGAGAAGATCAGTCCTCAGCAAAGGCTTAAACTTTGTCAATATTTTGTGAAAAAAAGAATGGATGAATTTACCGGTAAGAATGAAGAAAAATTTCTCCATCGTGTTAAACTTAAGGCTTTCTTTCATAGCAAGCAATCACTGAGAGATTAATATGAACTACTCAACATTCAGAAGTACAATTGCCCTGCCACTCCCCCAGATGACAGTTTGACTTTGTCAAAGAATGTCACCTCAACGTCTAAAAATTGAATTTTATCCAAAGTGTTAACTTTTCCAAACTTTGCAAAGAAGAATGGAATACATTCAACTCTCTCCATAAATGGGAGGACGTTTTCATCAAACCAACTGACGACCAACTGATGCGATGTAACATTCATTTGATGCGTCTACCTCTACAAACAGGAAGCCTTCTGGCAACTTTCTGGTGGTAGTTTTTACTCCAAGGTCAACAAACACCTTGCACTGATGAACCATACATCTGTCAAGGAGACATCAAACATTTGATTCCCAAACAGCAACTCCCACTGACTTGCTTCCAACCTCATTACTACCACTCCAAGAACATCTCACATTTACTTTTTACCAAATACGTGCAAGGCCAACAACCCAGGTTTCCCTACCATGTCCACTCTATTGTCTCCACTTGTTGCTGCCTCAGAAAATGATCTCCAGTTACCTTGATAAGAAGATGGCTCTTCTCATTCAATGTATCCTTTCTTTCATCAAGGGCACCAATTACATACTCGCATTGTTTTGAAAAATTCAGGTTTTCCTCTGATAAATTTTCTTCATTACACAATACAAGTGGTGGACAGAAATGGAAACACCTGGGTAAATGAGGGACACCAAGCAACAGCTTCCACACAGGTGTGGCTCATGTGTTAATTCAGCAAATAACATCTCAGCATGCTTAGGGTCATGTATAAAAATGCTGCACAGGCTTGGTTGCCTATAATGATGGCTCGCATGGCTGTAAGAAGAGACCCCCCAAAGCCTCCATCCACGGAGCACCCATGTGGTCACCCAATGGTTTGATAAGCATGACACTGATGTTATCCACATGTCATGGCCCTCTCAGTCACCAGATGTGAACCCAATTGAGCATTAATGGGATTTTCTGGAACGATGTCTGAGACAGCGTTTTCCACCTCCATCAAATAGTTGAGTTGTTTGACTTTCTCGTGGAAGAATGGTGCCGCATCCCTCATACAGAATTCCAGATGCTGGTGGACTCTATGCCACGGCGCGTACTGGCCGCACGTGGTCACCAAACATCCTATTAAGTGACTTTACATTGGTGTTTCCGTTTTTTTGTCCACTACCTGTACCTGCACACTATCATCCTCAATAATGACGGTCTTTGGGCATCGCAAACACTTTTTCAATCTCCAGATCACCAAGGAACCAAGCACAAAAACTCTTCTCCATCCTGATCCTGATCCGACCTGATCCTCATTGAGAAACAAACGTTCAATAAGTTTGACGGTCCAACCCCAAATTTCTTCGGCTGGTACACAGACAACTGCATCGGATTTACATCGTGTAGCAGAGAGGATCTCGAACAGTTTATCGACTTTGTCAATTCTTAACCTCCCTGCCCTCCATTCCACATGGGAGATTTCAGGTACCTCTGTCACCTTTCTCGACATTAATGCTTCAGTCAAAGAGAACGGACCTGCCACCATTGTCCATTACAGACAGATTCACACAGCTAACCTTCTATATTCATCCTCCCACCTCTCCTCTGTAAAAAGTTCAATTACATATTCCCAATTCCTCAGGCTCCGCATCTGTGGAACAATTCCGACTTCAAATCAAAATCAAATACGATGTGCAAGTTCTTCGTTGAGGGTGCCATTCTCACCTCCATTGTGGCAGGTGCACTGGAGCATGTATACAATGCCGACATACAGATATGCCTTTACAACCTGAGGACAAAAAAAGAAAGTAGAAAGAGTCTTTGGGCAATCGCTTTTGACTGGGCAATCGCTTTTGTGAACACTTGCTCGATGTACAAATCAACAGCATAGACCTCTCCAAGCCATTTGTTCGACACATCAATCTTCCTGGTCATTCGTTCACCCACCTGGCAATCTCCATTATCATTCTCCATTTCAGCACCCCGGACAGTCAAAAGAATAAAGAGCAAAACCTTATCTTCAGGATCGGTACATTGGCTCCCCACGAAACTAGTGAGTACTTCTCATTCACAATTTCCATCCAATTGACTAGAAATTTGAACACGATTTGCAAATCAGCTTTACTGAATTCAACCACCAATTATTTTTGAGGTTAGATTTGTTTTATGGATTTTGCAAGTATCGTGCTCTGCATGATGTCTTGTTTGTTGGGTGGTCGCTAGACTACCCTTAGTCTCAGGTTTTCCGTCTGTCTGTTTGTTTGTATGTAATGGACAGCTCTGGAGGCCAGAGGAGTCGACCGATTTTGATGAAACTTGACTGGTAGGTTCATACCAGGATCTAGTTGTATGCTTTTGAGCACCGTTGCTATGGACGCCACCGTTGCCTAGCAACGGGGCTTTTAAATTTTTGAAAAAAAATCCGAAAAATATTTTTTTCCCGAAAATCAAAAATCGGCTTCTGCGCTTTTATGTGCACTGTAATCAACCTTTTTGGCAAAAACTTTTCAGCTCTATCCGTCAAAAACTGTATGATTAGTATGCAATTATATAGTGACCACCATGTCGCCTATCGGCTGTCTGTTTGCTTGTTTGTTTGTGTGCAGAATATCTCCAAAAGTTGGGGACGGATCCAGATGAAATTTGGTGGGCAGGTTGGGTGTGTGGCCACGATGAATTGCTTCGATTTTGGTGAAATTCCGAATACGGATCTGGATACGAGAACTATTTAATTTTTTAAGTGATTCTTCACCATTGAGAGATTGGGCCAAAAAGCGATATCTCGCATGATATTTCAAACATGTATTGGGCCCGATATGTTCTCATGGATCAGGCATTATGTGGTGGAGGTATGTGCTCTACTGAGTACCCTTCTAGTTCTTAATTGTTTGTCTCCAGGCCAGAGTGCCCATCTCGGCCCACCTTCAAAAACACAAAGAACGATGCTGGAAAAATGGGCGTACCCAAATGGTCAGTGCCGTGACCAATCAACGAATGAAGGGAAGAATGGGCACACCCAATTGGTCAATGCTACGGGCACACGCAGTTAGTCAGTGCCGCAACCAATGAACAAGTGTAGTGAAAAAAACAGGCACACCCGATTGGTCAGTGCGCTGACCAATCGACTGAAGGGAAACACAGGCACACACAATTGGTCAGTGCCGTGACCAATCGACGCGTGAATATTGATGACATAGCTACAGCCACACATTGCTCTATTTATTAGAGTAGATTACTTTTTAAAGTTGTTTTACATATCTGATGCTTTTCTATCACCTCCTTTCTTTTTCTTTGTTTTCCTATTACCCTTTCTCCCAGTCCCAGTCCCCTTTGACTTCAAACCACTGAACTCTAACCCTCTGTTGGCTTTTCAGTCCTTCTTAGTAGTTTACAATTGGAGAAGGAAGGTATCCAATATCTTGGAATGTATCTTGACACACCAACCTTTTTGGCTAGAAATTGGGATAACCTGATCAACAAAAGTGATAATAGATTAGGTAAATGGATTGGAATATCGTTCACACTGTCACTGTCCTTCAGAGGTTGTTCATTGGTAATCGACAATTTGCTGGCCCACCAGATGATGGACCGGGTGAGGTAGAGAAGAATGACAGCTCTGTTAAGAGGTGTGGTGCTGTCCAGAGAGTGAGGGGAGGAGCTTTTCATCACCTCCAGAGGGGCAGAGCCTTGGATTGCCTCCTGAAGGGTGGAGTTCGTCTTTCCAAAGGGGCGGAGCTTTCGTTTCCCGTGATGGCGGAGTTGGGGACCTCTCGCGACAGCTTGGGAGAGCCGGGAGAGTTGGAGTCGTCTTTGAGGAAAATTGGTTGGGTGCGAAACAAAAGGAGAAGGAGATCGTGTGGAGGGAAATGGTTGCTCTATCCGTGGTGCCTGGCTGCCTGCCTTTTCGTGTTCCTGCCTCTGCCCTGTGCCTCCTTCATCATCCCTAGTTCCTGCTTGTGTGTCTTCGTCACCCCGCCCATGTGCCTTTGTCACCATGCCAGGGTGATTTGTCACCCGCTTCATCACCTGTTCATCTCTGCAGCCCATGGACCTGCTCCCTCCTCGTCCACCAGCAGAGCTAAAGCCCATCCGGTTCTCATTCCCTCTCCCGTCTGTGAGTCAGTCTGGAGTGTGGCGCCATCAGTTTTATTCTCATTGTATATAATTATTTATTTATCGATTCCGTGTTCCCCCTTTCTTCCCCCACCTCAACCTGCCATCGTCTCCACCGTCGCGATCACCATCCCCTGGTTAGTTATTTATTTGTGGGAAATAGACCAATCAGTTTTAAAGGAGTTAAGAGCCTCATGTGCTTCGTGCGATTCCTGCACGGTAGAGTACCATGTCCACAGTAGATAAGTTAATTAGTACAATATTTAGTGCACTTAATTAGTACAAAACATGATGTGGAAGAATTCAGTCTGCCCAACACACCATGGCCATTATTGATCTATTTGACAATCTTCATTTGTATTATTGATGTTTTTTTTGTTTTTTTTTAATGAAGTATAAGACAAAAGTCAATCTCCAATAATACAAGAAATGTCATGTTAGTTCGGAGATTTCAAAATTCAATCTCCGATTCTTAAATCCCAATAACGGAGATTATGATCATACATTTGTGTGACAAACTCCACTCACTTGTTAAAACCTTCACGACTTTGATCTTCCATGGATCAAAAAGAACAAAATTTTTTCACAGCATCTTATATATTATTTCCGAGTTTGTGGTTTCGTGTCGCGCTATCTTCGACTTTGTTCTGCGCTCGAGTAACGTGATATTCGGCTTACATTATCTCAAAGACCATATGAGGTGCATGGTACAAAAAAAGTAAATAAAATGGTTCTGAAACAGTGAAATCGTATTCCACTTACTGCATTAAAGAAAATTACTACTGATACTCTGCATCAGTTCCTTTCTCAAACACACCCACCCCAACATGTCGCGCAGAGCGTGGGTTATGCTAGTAAACAGTTTACTTCATGCAATGCAAGATGTTGAGGATGAAATGAAAGTGTGCAGTATTCGATTTCACGAAATGCAATGTATAGATTAGAAAACTGAAATCAAACAAACGGAGTCTGATTTTTCTCCATTCGCTGACACTCCGCAAGACGAGTTTAATAAATATATATTTAATCCACATTCACATCAACATGAGACATTGTACTTGGCTCAAGAACACAATCGCTTCGTGCTTCAAACATACACTACACTACCTGCCTCATTGAAAAAAAAAAAATTTTAAACCTCAAAGTTAACACGTGAGTTGTGTTTCGTTTTCCGTCTCTTGTCGAACCACGTCAGTTGAAACCTCTTCCACGGCACGTCTCTCAAGTTTCCTGCACTGGAACAATGCATCAGCACAACATCCTGTTTGCACCAAGATCGGCCTCGCTGTCTCTCTTATGAGGACTAAGTCTGAAACGAATTCGCAGAACTTGAATCGATGGATTCACTTTTCGCAAACTTGTGCAACTATTTCACACCACCCTTTGAGTGACGTTTGTGATGCCGACCTGGATGTGTCCATTTCTCCTGTACGTCTCTTTATACGTAATAACTTGGAATGATTAAGGCAAATATACATTATTAACAAACACTGTGGAGTCACGATAAAGTTGCACTGCCCGGTTTAATGGACTTTGGCCACAACTTGAGGTCTACTCCGGGATTAAAGGATTGAAACCTCGATGATGGTCGGTTTCCAGCTGATGGTGACGTGATCCGAATGGTCATCAAATCGGTCATTCGGTCAATGAGTAAAGCCAATTGAATATCGGTAGATTTGTGTTTCACTTGACTGGTTGTGGCGGTGGTGGTTTAGAATGTTTGCCTTGGTTGATTGAGTGGTAGTTTGGTAGAATGTCTGAAAGTGCTGTGTCAGAGTGTTCAAGGACTTGTTGAAACAAGTGGAAGGAATTCTTCAGATCTCTGCCCGTTTCTTGTCGGTCAATGATTACATTTTCTTGCCTGCTCCCGGTTGGATGTCCTTCCTTGTCAGTCGATGTTCTCATCATGGGTAATGACTCGTGAATACATTTGTTTACTTTTTTGCTCTTCCATTAACCTCTTCTGTTTTTTAACCTCCGTCCACCTTTGGTGGACCCCTGTTTGTCTGTTTGTCTGTGTTGCATTGAAACAAAATTGAAAATCATTTCAAACAGGAAACACTGTTTTTAAGGGACATTATAAATGAAACAAACAACAGGCACGAAGAACTCGTGTAACGTGTTGGAAAGGGTGAGTTAATAGACACCGCGTCGAACGCGGTAAACCACTGGAATCAATTTGGTTTTTTTTTCCTCTCCGATCTTTAAAATCTTTTTTGGTATTTAAATGTAATTACAAACTTGAACAATGTACGTATACCATAAATCGCCTTCTTATCGCTTCCAAGAACTTCCAGTTTCGCAGTACTTGAACATGTTAAATATGGTGGCGTATAAGACTGCATCAATGGTGCTAAATTTACAGAATTAATGTTTTATACTTTTAAAATCTTTATTTTATTTCAACTTGATTATATATATATATATATATATATATATATATATATATATATATATATATATATATATATATATATATATACACACACATGGACACTGCACATGGTAAGGTGTTGTATGAACTCTCTAGTTTTCGTTTTTTTAAAAATTCTTTTTGTTTTTATTTCCTCCTCTTTCCTTTTGTTTGTCTTTCTTTTCTTCTCTTGTAACTCTTCCATTTTCAAGTTTTATTCCTCCCTTGTTTTTTGTCATGAAAAGTATTTTGAATTAGCCAAACTACCCTTCATCGTGTGCCGCTTTACAGCACTCTTCCCTTAGTTTAGTTGGGATCATTTGTGCATCGCTTATTTTCCTACAGTGATTATATTGGAAACACTAAGCCACATTTTTGGCTCGAAATGCCATTCACCCTTTTTGAATGTCATTGCCACACATTTCTTTCAGTGGGATTGTAAGACTATGTATTTTATTCTTTATATTTTTCCGTTTGAAAAAGGAAGAACATCAGTGTTTCCGTTGCTCCGCTGATGCGGTGAAGGGTCTGTCGCCATTGTCAGTCACATGTCAATCTGTTTTGCAGTATCCATAAAGTTCACTTTTCACAAACTTTGTCTGATGAAGTAGTTGGCAAAAATCAAATATTTGGTCAGGGTACCAGACTACAACATCCTTATTCTCATTTGGATCTTAAAGGTTGGGCAAGCAGTACATACATATATAATATATATATAATATATATATATATATATATATATATATATATGTGTGTTTGTGGACTGTAGTCAGAAAACATCCAGAAACAATGCAGACTGTGGTGTAGACTGTTGTCCAATGGGATCAGCGGAGTGCTCGTCACACTCATGTTTCGATATCTACATATATCTATCTATAATTCCAGCAATCTGTGTGTGTGTCTGTGTGTGTGTGTGTGTGTGTGTGTGTGTGTGTGTGTGTGTGTGTGTTTTGTGACCGTTGTTTCTCGACAACCACTGGTCCGATCTAATTGAAACTTGCCAGGTATTTGCTGGGGACCTGAGGATGTGCCTTTTCAAGGTTTAATATTAATCGGACAAGTGCTTCCCAAGTTATGGCCATTTATTTATCAACCAATGATAGGACACGTTGCTGCGTAGGCGTGGCCGATGCGCCATTTAGTTACCAATCACAGGACACGTTGCTGCGTAGCGCTGGCCCTTGGGGAAGAAATCCTCAGCCACGTTCCCCATTACGGGTTACAACGTACGGACTTCCGGATAGTGATGACTTGCTGTATTCTAATAATTTCTCCATTTCTTATGCGCATTTCTAGATAACCACAATGCCCCAATCCAGTCGTCGTTTACGAGAGTGAAGGAACGGAAGGTGTGGTTGAAAGTTTTTTTTTCTTCTCTCTTCTTTTCTTTTGTGTTTTTCCTTGCGATGACATTGCGAAAAGGCAAAATACGTTGGCGCTAATTGAATAAATGGCCATTAAAACTAATTGCGAATAATCGTAACTGCGATATGCGAACTTCGGGACAGTGAGGACTTAACTTCCGGACTTCCGGATAGTGACGATTACTGTATTCTTTCTTTCTCGATTTATCGACTTACTGTATTCTTTCTTTCTCGATTTCTGTACTTTCTCGATTTCTTTCTCGATTTTCTTCAACAAATGCCCCAATCCAGTCGTCGTTTACGACAGCGAAGGAACGAAGCTGCGCGTCGTGCACGCGCAATGGAATCTAACGAAGCACGAGCTGCTCGCTTGACACGCGACGCAACGCGCGTGACAAGGCGTCGTGCAGAAGAAACGGATGAAGAACGAACTGCTCGCTTGGCAGACAACACTGGACGCGAGGCAAGGCGCCGTGCAGAAGAAATGGATGAAGAACGAGCTGCTCACTTGGCACGTACGCCACAACGTATGGGCATGCACTAGTATATAGAAAGCAGAGTATGCTTATACATTGTGTAGGGTGGTGTGTAAGGTGTATACACATTGTGTAAGCATACGAACCATGCTTCCCCATTGTCTCGGGTCGCTCACCTGCTTTTGATTTTTTTTTTCTTCATTATTTATATTTTAATTTACGGATGTTTTCTGACAGTTCTGTGATCTTTTTTCTGGTGCATCGGCTAACATCTGTCGGCACGTAAAATTAAGCTTTTTCCATCATCCGGAAGGTACGATTTTTCAGATCAGTCAGTAAGTCAGTTAGTCAGTGAGTCAGTTAGTCAGTGGTTAGAAAGAATATTATGTTCATGAAATATATACTAATAAATGTCAGAGTGTGTGTGTGTGTGTGTGTGTGTGTCAGTCATTGATTGGTATCTACATATGTGGGTTACAGAATGTGGAATGGAGTCCTCCCAGGGCAGGCTCAAAGCATCCACCTTCATTTTGGTAAGGGGTCACGATTCATGGACCAAGCTGTGACGTTTTCTGTTCTCAAATATTTGTGCCGAGGGCTCTCCTCAGGATCGTCACTGAACCCTGGACAGCTTCCAACTGTAGTTCGTTTGTAATGGTATTCCCATGGGATGGTTTTTAATATCTCCGTGAGGTTCTCCTTCATCATTCCCAGAAGGTTCTTCGTCATCACTGGTACAACTTTGGCAATCTTCAGCTTCCTGGATCTTTTCACTTCATGCTTGAGATCTTGGTATTTGGTCATTTTCTTGATTTCTGCATCGTTAGTCCATAATCACCGGCATTAACACCTCAATGTTCCTCAAATGGTTTTGACCAAGAAGATGAAGACCAAGACGTCTGATAGTGACATGCCAGGTTCAATAACGTATTAACTTCCTGGTACTCCATCATGCCAATTTTATTAAAGTCTCTTTTTTAGTTTCTCTGAGCAAAAAGTTCCACAGCAGAGTAAAGTCTGACAATGCTCCCGAAGACTGGTGTTGATTCAAACCACAACTGCACGCTGCCCGTTTTTAAGTGGTGGCAGTCGATGATCCTGCCATTTAGATGTCGTTTACAGTGAAGTTGATCTCAGAATCCAGTATTTGAGGAGTTTCTGAAAATATTTCAACTGTTTTGGAAACAGTTGATCACTTGTCAATCTCGAGTCACGATTTGGAAACGTTTGATTATGAAAGCTTTCTCACAGTGTTCGAGCCATACAAAGCACCAAATGTAACTGATTTCTTTTGAAATTCATGATGCCACCATTCCTGCATGCCTATACACCACCTGTCCGCTGGTTGCATCATTACTGCCAGTGCATCTCCCACCCCCCGAAGGTTAGGGCCGGCAATACTGGAGACTGAGGATGATCATCTCCTCTTCGATAACACACTGTGGATCCTTCAACGTCCACCGGTTAATGCTGGCAGGCAGGTCTCCAGCTCAACATTCCATTTGACCTGGGAAAAACCAGACTGACAGTTTATATTAAATGTTAGGTCTGGAATCAAACCCAGACTAGATAGTTTAAAGGTGAGTGCACTACCTTTAATCTATCCTGCCAACCCTACTGTGATAAAAGGTACAGCAAACATTGTGAAAAGAGTCAAACAAGATAAGGATCCCATCAGTCTGAAACATTTAGTTGGCCAACACTGAGCGATCCACCCACCGTTATCCAAGGTCAAGATGTCAAAGTACCTTTTTTATTTTAAAAAAAAAAACTTTTTCCTTTTGTTTTACAAGAGTAATTTCCATTTGAGTTGTATGTGGTTTGGCATCCCAAGCCTTTGCTTGTTTTGATTGCGGTGCGAATGTTTAAATTCACCTGTCCAATGATGATGAAGACCATGATGAGAGTTATTTGCTGTAAATTTATATATATATTTTAAATTAGTTGGAACTGTACTTGAAGTAGTTTCCACAAACCTTTCATGGCCTTCCAGCTCTTTGGTTGGTTACCTTTCATCACGGTGATGTTTTGAAATTGAAATGTACTCAAACCTTTCAGCATCACTCACAAGCACATGGGCATGTTCCAAGAGGAAAGGGCTACGCCTGGGCAGGGTCTACTGCTTGGCTCAATGCCCCTCTCCCCCTCTCCCCCTCTGCAATCCCTTGCCCTTCCCTTGTTTAAGCCCCCCTCCTCCCCAGAAACCCCCCCTCTTGTGTTGGCCCTCTCCATGGCCCCCTGCGGGCTGTTTTCCTGGCCCTGTGCCCTTCTGCTTTCGGGAGGCGCGCGGCAGGCGTGGCCCTTGCGTTCTCGGGGGTGTACATGTTGCCCAGACGTAGGGATCAGTCTTTCAGGTCGAGTTCTTTTTTCCAGTCTCTTTCACGGTTCCAATCTAATCTGTCCTTGTTCCAAGCTCAGCTTTGTATCACTCCTCCTGGCTCGTCATTGTCTGACCATTCTCTGCCTCATTGGTTAATCAGTTATCTAGCTCATTAGCCGCTTAGCTCTCTGGTTGTTTATTGAAGGAAAGCCTGAAGCAGCGCACTGCAGTGAATAAGGTAAGGGCATGATGACATAATGAGAAATATGGCTTTTAATGAGGTATCGTAAAGGCTGTAATCTTGTCAGATGTAAACCTCTGTGCAGGTGATACTGCCAGGGGGGGGGCGTTGGACGTATCCAGGTGATTGCCATGATGGATTTACTGCCGTTACTTATCCTCTCTACTCAAATTGACATTTCTCTACGTACGCATGTTGCACAGTTTCAGCCTTGTGGGAATCATTTCCAATGGATATTGCTGGAATTTTTGTGGCACGTACTTTGTCAGCAAACCTCCTTAAATTGGTGACTTTGTTGTTTTTTTGTTTTTTTTATCACAAATTACGCTTCATACCAGGTGAGATGCAACAGCACACAGAAGGATGTTGCTTGCCAGGAATCTTTAATTTTTTTATTTTTACAACATACATGACGCATTTCTAATTTAACAGTTCCAAATTTTTGATTTAACAACACATTCCATCCAAACCTCCCAGAGGATGTGTTTATCTGCTGCTGCTGCTGCTGCTGCTGCTGCAAGTTCCTGTTCATGGAACGCCAGTTGGTCTCAGTTTTGCCTTTAAATAGTGAGCATCACAGAACGCAGCACCGAACCAGGGTTTCCATTCCTGTCGTCGTTAATGTAATTAAAGGTGCATTATAAACTCCTGACGAGTGTAATTCCATTGAGTTTGCATTCGGTTTCAAAACCGTTAGCTGCTGTGTGGACCTCACGCTTGTCACCGAAGATGACTTTTCTACATATATAGCAGAGAGTCGTATACGTGTGTTCGAGCATGAAGGATATTGCGTGTTGCAGTCTCCCTCCCACCTTGTTTTTTGTTTGTTTGTTTTTTGTATACGAGTTGAAGCTCGTGGAGGAGCTAGAACACAGAGCGGATGTGACAGAATGAATGGAACAGGAGGAAGAGAGGGTGGGGGAACAGGCCAACAGCAGGGTGGAGGGACGAAATAGAGGAAGACTTGGATGGATAAGGGATGTGGGGAGGACGCTGTGGGTGAACAATGTGAATACAACCACAAACTGTCAATCGCAGAAGTGGAAGGAAAAACTGGAAACCTGGAAAGAGTTGGAATTTGGGGAGTTTGACGGAGATGGTGATGAACAGCTGTCTTGAAGCCTTGGAGGGAAGAATGAGATTGAAGAGACTGTGGAAGTTGGTTTCACAAAAATCGTAATGAATGAGTGGAGGTGAGCTGCAGTGATCCTGAATTTTAGGAGTTTCACCTGAAGGGGATTACTGGCTGACCAAGTTCACCTTGCAGAGGTCTGCAGGAGGGTTGGGCGACAAAGCTTGAAAAGAGAACAGAGTGCAAGACCAGAAAGCAGGCGGTAGAAGACAGGGAGACCACCGACCTGTCGGCAATGGCGAAGTGATAAACCCATCGACTCAGCTTCATTGTGGCGGATTCCAATAGTCTTAAAGGCCTTGGTTTCCTTGGCATCAAGCTGAGAAAGATGTGAATCAGGGGAGCCTGTCAAGAGGGGAGAGTGGTACTCCATCAAGCTGCGGATGAAGGCCTTGTGGGTAAATAAAAGTTTGGATTAGCCAAGGAAAGATCTTGCATGATGAAGGATACCTTGGATTGTACCTGACAAGCAGCTGGTGCATGATGCCTTCACAGTCTAAGATGAACATTGAAATGTCAGACTTGAACCTTGCCTGCTTGGCACATAATGCTAGTTGGTTGTGTCTCATTTTCAAAAATTAATCCACCTTGGGGTTATCATCTCAGGTCATCAATTCTGATTCAGATCAGGTCACTTTTCCTTGGACATGCCACTTCAACTCTCACAACAATGGATGGAGGCCATCACCATAAGGCGTGAGATCAGGGCCGTCTCTCTGGACTTATCTCGATCTTTCGATATAGTCTAGCATTCCACCTTGCTCTCCAAACTGTCTGCCTATGGAATTCAAGGCCAACTCCACTCTTGGTTAACTGACCTCCTCCACTTTTGCAGCCAACGTTTGGCTCTTAAAGGAACCCTTTCTTCTCCTCTTCCTGTCAAGGATGGATTATCCCCCAAGGAAGTGTTCTTGGCCCCATCTGATTCCAAATCTTCATCATTGATCTCACTGACTCTCTGGAAAATCATCTTTATCTCTTTGCTGATGACTCCACTCCATGCCATGACATCGCTTATCCTTCATACAGACAGGCAGGTTGTAGCTTCTTCCTTCTCTCCAAACCTTAACAAAAATTACAAACTGGTCAAACACTTAGAATTTGTCTTTCAATCTTAACAAATCTCACACTTTCGCTATCTCTCTGAAAAGGGCTGTCTGCCCCCCCCCCCCCTCCCATCTACTTTCTCAATAATCCTCTTGAGGAGATTAAGTCTTTCAAACTCCTGTGTCTCTCTCACTCTCAGCAATGATCTCTCTTGGGCAAACCACATTTCAAAGTTGGCCTCCAAAGCCAGCCGCCGACTGGACATCCTCTGTCATACAAAGTCCTTCCTTGGCACACTTGAGCTCCTATCTACCGACAAGGCCTTCATCTACAGCTTGATGGAACTGTTCTCCCCTCTGGGCTGGCACCCCTGCCTCACATACCCTGCTAATCATGCCAAAAGTCATTGCGATCAACCTCTATGCCCTGGAAATCACACTGAGAGGCGTTGTCATCAATCTCTATATCCTGCTAATCACAGCGAGAGTCATTGTGATCAATCTCTATACCCCGCTAATCACACCGAGAGTCATTGTGATCAATCTCTATACCCTGATAATCACACCGAGAGGCGTTGTCATCAATCTCTCTTCTTCTTCTCTTTCTTCTTCTTCTTCTTCTTTGGGCTGCTCCCGTTAGGGGTCGCCACAGCGGATCATCCATTATGATCCACATAATGATTTGGCACAGGTTTTACGCCGGATGCCCTTCCTGACGCAACCCTCGTCGCCTCTTACAACACAGGGATATGGTACACCTATTCTAACCGGGGCATACACCGGGCCCAGTACACTGGTACTCACTTCGCCGACCTCGGAAGGATGACAGGCTGAGTCAACCTCCTGGTGTGTATTAATTCAAGCGGCCAATGGGGCTTGAACTCAGGACCTTTTGGATCCCAAGCCGCTACCCTAACCACTACGCCAACACCAGGCTGCGTTGTCATCAATTCTACACCCCGCTAATCACACCGAGAGTCATTGTGATCAATCTCTACACCCGCTAATCACAGCGAGAGTCATTGTGATCAATCTCTATACCCTGATAATCACAGCGAGAGTCATTGTCATCAATCTCTACACCCCGCTAATCACAGCGAGAGTCATTGTGATCAATCTCTATACCCTGATAATCACAGCGAGAGTCATTGTGATCAATCTCTATACCCCTAATCACACGAGAGTCATTGTGATCAATCTCTACACCCGCTAATCACAGCGAGAGTCATTGTGATCAATCTCTATACCCTGATAATCACAGCGAGAGTCATTGTCATCAATCTCTACACCCGCTAATCACAGCGAGAGTCATTGTGATCAATCTCTATACCCTGATAATCACAGCGAGAGTCATTGTCATCAATCTCTATACCCGCTAATCACAGCGAGAGTCATTGTGATCAATCTCTATACCCTGATATCACAGCGAGAGTCTTGTCATCAATCCTATACCTGATAATCACACCGAGATTCATTGTGATCAATCTCTATACCCGCTAATCACACGAGAGTCATTGTGATCAATCTCTACACCCGCTATCACAGCGAGAGTCATTGTGATCAATCTCTATACCTGATAATCACACGAGAGTCATTGTCATCAATCTCTACACCCGCTAATCACAGCGAGAGTCATTGTGATCAATCTCTATACCCTGATAATCACAGCGAGAGTCATTGTCATCAATCTCTATACCCGCTATCACAGCGAGAGTCATTGTGATCAATCTCTATACCCTGATAATCACAGCGAGAGTTCATTGTCATCAATCTCTAACCCGCTAATCACAGCGAGAGTCATTGTGATCAATCTCTATACCTGATAATCACAGCGAGAGTCATTGTCATCAATCTCTATACCCTGATAATCACACGAGAGTCATTGTATCAATCTCTATACCCTGATAATCACACCGAGAGTCATTGTCATCAATCTCTACACCCCCTAATCACACGAGAGTCATTGTCATCATCTCTAACCGCTAATCACACAGAGTCATTGTCATCAATCCTATACCGCTAATCACACAGAGTCATTGTGATCATCTCTATACCTGATAATACACGAGAGTCATTGTATCAATCTCTATACCTTGCTTGTCACACTGTGTTATTGTGATCGATCTCTATACCTTGCTAGTCACACTGAGTTATTGTGATCGATCTCTATACCTTGCTAGTCACACTGAGTTATTGTGATCGATCTCTATACCTTGCTAGTCACACTGAGTTATTGTGATCGATCTCTATACCTTGCTAGTCACACTGAGTTATTGTGATCGATCTCTATACCTTGCTAGTCACACTGAGTTATTGTGATCATCTCTATACCTTGCTCGTTACACTGTGTTATTGTGATCGATCTCTATACCTTGCTCGTTACACTGTGTTATTGTGATCGATCTCTATACCTTGCTAGTCACACTGAGTTATTGTGATCAATCTCTATACCTTGCTATCACACTGAGTTATTGTGATCGATCTCTATACCTTGCTAGTCACACTGAGTTATTGTGATCAATCTCTATACCTTGCTCGTTACACTGTGTTATTGTGATCGATCTCTATACCTTGCTAGTCACACTGTGTTATTGTGATCGATCTCTTATCCTTGCTCGTACACTGTGTTATTGTGATCGATCTCTATACCTTGCTAGTCACACTGAGTT
Source organism: Eptatretus atami (assembly GCA_035128595.1). Taxonomy (NCBI): domain Eukaryota; kingdom Metazoa; phylum Chordata; class Myxini; order Myxiniformes; family Myxinidae; genus Eptatretus; species Eptatretus atami. Next base: position 11,688,841 of record CM068955.1, read on the forward strand.
ATTGTGATCAATCTCTATACCTTGCTATCACACTGAGTTATTGTGATCGATCTCTATACCTTGCTAGTTACACTGAGTTATTGTGATCAATCTCTATACCTTGCTATCACACTGTGTTATTGTGATCGATCTCTATACCTTGCTAGTCACAACTGAGTTATTGTGATCAATCTCTATACCTTGCTAATCACACTGAGATTATTGTGATCGATCTCTATACCTTGCTAGTTACACTGAGTTATTGTGATCGATCTCTATACCTTGCTAGTCACACCGTGTTATTGTGATCGATCTCTATACCTTGCTATCACACCTGTGTTATTGTGATCGATCTCTATACCTTGCTCGTCACACTGTGTTATTGTGTACATCTCTATACCTTGCTAGTCACACTGAGTTATTGTGATCGATCTCTATACCTTGCTAGTCACACTGAGTTATTGTGATCGATCTCTATACCTTGCTCGTCACACTGTGTTATTGTGATCGATCTCTATACCTTGCTCGTCACACTGAGTTATTGTGATCAATCTCTATACCTTGCTAGTCACACTGAGTTATTGTGATCGATCTCTATACCTTGCTCAGTCACACTGAGTTATTGTGATCGATCTCTATACCTTGCTCGTCACACTGAGTTATTGTGATCGATCTCTATACCTTGCTAGTCACACTGAGTTATTGTGATCGATCTCTATACCTTGCTAGTCACACTGAGTTATTGTGATCGATCTCTATACCTTGCTCGTCACACTGAGTTATTGTGATCGATCTCTATACCTTGCTCGTCACACTGAGTTATTGTGATCATCTCTATACCTTGCTAGTCACACTGAGTTATTGTGATCGATCTCTATACCTTGCTCGTCACACTGTGTTATTGTGATCGATCTCTATACCTTGCTAGTACACTGTGTTATTGTGATCATCTCTATACCTTGCTAGTCACACTGTTATTGTGATCGATCTCTATACCTTGCTAGTTCACACTGTGTTATTGTGATCGATCTCTATACCTTGCTAGTTACACTGTGTTATTGTGATCAATCTCTATACCTTGCTAGTCACACTGTGTTATTGTGATCGATCTCTATAACCTTGCTAGTTACACTGTGTTATTGTGATCATCTCTATACCTTGCTAGTCACACTGTGTTATTGTGATCGATCTCTATACCTTGCTAGTTACACTGTGTTATTGTGATCATCTCTATACCTTGCTAGTCACACTGTGTTATTGTGATCGATCTCTATACCTTGCTAGTCACACTGTGTTATTGTGATCAATCTCTATACCTTGCTCATCACACGTGTTATTGTGATCGATTATATTCCTGCTATCACACGAGTTATTGTGATCGATCTCTATACCTTGCTAGTCACACTGTGTTATTGTGATCATCTCTATACCTTGCTCATCACACTGTGTTATTGTGATCGATTTATATCCTGCTATCACACGAGTTATTGTGATCGATCTCTATACCTTGCTAGTCACACTGAGTTATTGTGATCGATCTCTATACCTTGCTAGTCACACTGAGTTATTGTGATCGATCTCTATACCTTGCTAGTCACACTGAGTTATTGTGATCGATCTCTATACCTTGCTAGTCACACTGAGTATTGTTTGATCGATCTCTATACCTTGCTAGTCACACTGAGTTATTGTGATCGATCTCTATACCTTGCTAGTCACACTGAGTTATTGTGATCGATCTCTATACCTTGCTAGTCACACTGTGTTATTGTGATCGATCTCTATACCTTGCTGTCACACTGGTTATTGTGACGATCTCTATACCTTGCTCGTCACACTGTGTTATTGTGATCGATCTCTATACCTTGCTCGTCACACTGTGTTATTGTGATCGATCTCTATACCTTGCTAGTCACACTGTGTTATTGTGATCGATCTCTATACCTTGCTAGTCACACTGAGTTATTGTGATCGATCTCTATACCTTGCTAGTCACACTGAGTTATTGTGATCGATCTCTATACCTTGCTAGTCACACTGAGTTATTGTGATCGATCTCTATACCTTGCTAGTCACACTGAGTTATTGTGATCGATCTCTATACCTTGCTAGTCACACTGAGTTATTGTGATCGATCTCTATACCTTGCTAGTCACACTGTGTTATTGTGATCGATCTCTATACCTTGCTCGTCACACTGCGTTATTGTGATCATCTCTATACCTTGCTAGTCACACTGAGTTATTGTGATCGATCTCTATACCTTGCTAGTCACACTGAGTTATTGTGATCGATCTCTATACCTTGCTAGTCACACTGAGTTATTGTGATCGATCTCTATACCTTGCTAGTCACACTGAGTTATTGTGATCGATCTCTATACCTTGCTAGTCACACTGTGTTATTGTGATCGATCTCTATACCTTGCTCGTCACACTGTTATTGTGATCAATCTCTATACCTTGCTAGTCACACTGAGTTATTGTGATCGATCTCTATCCTTGCTAGTCACACTGAGTTATTGTGATCGATCTCTATACCTTGCTAGTCACACTGAGTTATTGTGATCGATCTCTATACCTTGCTAGTCACACTGAGTTATTGTGATCGATCTCTATACCTTGCTAGTCACACTGAGTTATTGTGATCGATCTCTATACCTTGCTAGTCACACTGTGTTATTGTGATCGATCTCTATACCTTGCTCGTCACACTGGTTATTGTGATCGATCTCTATACCTTGCTCGTCACACTGTGTTATTGTGATCGATCTCTATACCTTGCTCGTCCACACTGTGTTATTGTGATCGATCTCTATACCTTGCTAGTCACACTGTGTTATTGTGATCGATCTCTATACCTTGCTAGTCACACTGTGTTATTGTGATCGATCTCTATACCTTGCTAGTCACACTGAGTTATTGTGATCGATCTCTATACCTTGCTAGTCACACTGTGTTATTGTGATCGATCTCTATACCTTGCTGTCACACTGAGTTATTGTGATCGATCTCTATACCTTGCTAGTCACACTGAGTTATTGTGATCGATCTCTATACCTTGCTAGTCACACTGAGTTATTGTGATCGATCTCTATACCTTGCTAGTCACACTGAGTTATTGTGATCGATCTCTATACCTTGCTAGTCACACTGAGTTATTGTGATCGATCTCTATACCTTGCTAGTCACACTGTGTTATTGTGATCGATCTCTATACCTTGCTCGTCACACTGGTTATTGTGATCAATCTCTATACCTTGCTAGTCACACTGCGTTATTGTGATCAATCTCTATCCTGCTAATCACACTGAGTTATTGTGATCGATTTATATTCCTGCTAACACACCGAGTTATTGTGATCGATCTCTATACCTTGCTAGTCACACTGTGTTATTGTGATCGATCTCTATACCTTGCTCATCACACTGTGTTATTGTGATCGATTTATATCCTGCTAATCACACCTGAGTTATTGTGATCGATCTCTATACCTTGCTAGTCACACTGAGTTATTGTGATCGATCTCTATACCTTGCTAGTCACACTGAGTTATTGTGATCGATCTCTATACCTTGCTAGTCACACTGAGTTATTGTGATCGATCTCTATACCTTGCTAGTCACACTGAGTTATTGTGATCGATCTCTATACCTTGCTAGTCACACTGAGTTATTGTGATCGATCTCTATACCTTGCTAGTCACACTGAGTTATTGTGATCGATCTCTATACCTTGCTAGTCACACTGAGTTATTGTGATCGATCTCTATACCTTGCTAGTCACACTGTGTTATTGTGATCGATCTCTATACCTTGCTCGTCACACTGAGTTATTGTGATCAATCTCTATACCTTGCTAGTCACACTGCGTTATTGTGATCAATCTCTATACCTTGCTAGTCACACTGTGTTATTGTGATCGATCTCTATACCTTGCTCGTCACACTGTGTTATTGTGATCAATCTCTATACCTTGCTAGTCACACTGCGTTATTGTGATCAATCTCTATACCTTGCTAGTCACACTGTGTTATTGTGATCGATCTCTATACCTTGCTCGTCACACTGTGTTATTGTGATCGATCTCTATACCTTGCTAGTCACACTGAGTTATTGTGATCATCTCTATACCTTGCTAGTCACACTGCGTTATTGTGATCAATCTCTATACCTTGCTAGTCACACTGTGTTATTGTGATCGATCTCTATACCTTGCTCGTCACACTGTGTTATTGTGATCGATCTCTATACCTTGCTAGTCACACTGAGTTATTGTGATCGATCTCTATACCTTGCTAGTCACACTGTGTTATTGTGATCGATCTCTCATACTTGCTCGTCACACTGTGTTATTGTGATCATCTCTATACTTGCTAGTCACACTGTGTTATTGTGATCGATCTCTATACCTTGCTATCACACTGAGTTATTGTGATCGATCTCTATACCTTGCTAGTCACACTGAGTTATTGTGATCGATCTCTATACCTTGCTAGTCACACTGAGTTATTGTGATCGATCTCTATACCTTGCTAGTCACACTGAGTTATTGTGATCGATCTCTATACCTTGCTAGTCACACTGAGTTATTGTGATCGATCTCTATACCTTGCTAGTCACACTGCGTTATTGTGATCAATCTCTATACCTTGCTCGTCACACTGTGTTATTGTGATCGATCTCTATACCTTGCTAGTCACACTGAGTTATTGTGATCGATCTCTATACCTTGCTAGTCACACTGAGTTATTTGTGATCGATCTCTATACCTTGCTAGTCACACTGAGTTATTGTGATCGATCTCTATACCTTGCTAGTCACACTGCGTTATTGTGATCAATCTCTATACCTTGCTCGTCACACTGTGTTATGTGATCAATCTCTATACCTTGCTAGTCACACTGCGTTATTGTGATCAATCTCTATTCCCTGCTAATCACACTGAGTTATTGTGATCGATTTATATTCCCTGCTAATCACACCGAGTTATTGAAATCACTGACATCGGTTCTTTTTAATGGCATGTTCCTCACTCCATGTGATTGTAAATGAAAGATAATTCTAAACTCTGAGATGTTTTCTTCTGATAATTAAGTCGAGAGGACCGTCGGTATCAAAACAAAATAATATCTGATTTGTCAGACTCTCAGGCCCTCCAACATCCCGTGTTGTGTAATTCTATTGACCTTCCTCTCACCTTGGCCCTATTTCCGGGGATTGTTGTGTACTTTTGGTGGATTTTCCTGCCTTTGTGTGCTCCGACTCTTTCGCTCCACTATCACACCGTTTCACATGCAAGCAACATGTTCTCGCTCCGCAGCACCTGTTAATCGCACTCCGTTTAAGGAATACCGGATCAAGATGTTCTTCTTGTGCATCACAAGCTTAAGTGCTCAAATCAACTTTTTCTGCCCGTTTCATGTGTCACGGAATGTTTTGCTTTCTCCGATGCACCATCTTTCTGATTCTGTCGAAGCCACCTACGTGAACGCGACGATGCGAAGATATTTCATGCGCACTTTCCAAAATGCTGTTTATGGATTCTAAAGTAAACAAGCTCACATCGATCCTTGTCTTCCTGGACTCTTGAACATGTTTAGGAGACGCGTAAACATTGCAGACAGATATTTGTAGCCAGCTGTGTTTTCAGATTCAGAGATAAATCAAACTCTCTTGCCTTGATGATGTCACAAAGTTGCATTCAGTTGCCAATGTGGATCAGCAGGTTGATGTGAACTTGTTGGTTGTGAATCTCGTTTTTATCTTTTTTTAAACCTTTTTTTAACATTCACATGATGAGCTCTCGCATGTTCTTCCAAGGCTTATGAGAAGGGTCACACGTCCATTGCAATTGATGGCTTCATGGGTCATGACATGTTGATACACGCCAGGCTCGTTGTTCACGCTTATAACCTGGTCAGCACCTCTTCAATGCGGGGCACATGGTGGAGACATGACATGAGCTTGATGGAAGGTTTCGGGTGAGATGAAGTGAAACGGTTGTCGTTTGTAGGTGAACGGATCTGGTTTTAACTTCGCACAGGAATTTATCGATTGCTTTCGGTCACTTTTGCTCCCACCTTGTTTGAGGATGGACAATGTGGCTTCCACTGAAGGGGTTCAGCATCGAGCTCTCAGATTCTTTTCAGGGCTTGGGGAGATGAAGCTATGAGAAGCATCTGAAGAAGACTGGACTTTTTAACTTTCGAAAGGAGGTGATTATGAGATCTCATAAAAAAACTTTTTAAATAATGAGCTGCAACACAAATTATGCAGACGGGAACATGAGACCACACCGGACTTGACTTCAGACGAACGCAGCTGAGCTTGAGAGGAACGATGTAACTTGCCGGAGTAATCTGGGTACCGGTGACACCATCGCCACCACGTCGTTTATCTCCTCGCATTCAGCGAGGCTGTTAAAAAGGACTTTCCTTCTCTCCATGGATACTAACCGGTGGGGTTTGTCATACTCTATCCTTTAAATGCTCTGCATCAAGTGAGGAAGCAGGACATAATATAACATATGGAATCGAACTACCAACCTCCCATACTCAGAGCGGATGCTCCAACTATTGTTATCTTACCCGGTTTGCCTTCTTATAGTCATCCTTTTTTCAATTCTCCTTCTATTCCTTTTTTATTCTTATTTTTTTTCCTAGATCTACATTCCTTTTAAATCTCTACCTCATACCCCTTTCACATTTCTCCGTCTTTCTTAGATTTACATCTTCATTTCTTTCATTTCTTTTATCTCTCTCTTATTTCTTAACCTCTTTTTTTAACCCTTCCCGCCTTCTCTACCCCTTTCTTATCCTCCTTCTCTTCCCTTTATAGCAAAGATGTGTGTGTCCTTTTTTAATGATTTTCTTTTATTCTATTCCCCCTTACCCCACCCTTTCTTTATTATTCTTCCTTTCTTCTTTTTACCTTGCTTAACTCGTTTCTTTTTTTCAAACACACTTACTTTTCTCATCTCTCCCTTTCGCTTATATTCTTATTTAACCTATTTTTCTGAACTATTTTTATCTCACTTAACCTTTAATATTTAAATCCTTCCTTCCTTTTCTTTTTGTACTTTTCTATATCCATTATTTTCTTCATATAATCCCTTTTATTCTACTTTATTTCATTCATTATAATTTTTTTCTTTACAATAGTTCTTTTTCTTTATCTTTATCTATTTATATCTTCTTATTTCGTGCTTCTTTTCCGTGTGTTTGCTTTCTTTTTTTATTTTTCTCTACCTCTTAATCTTTCCTTCCTTTTACTCCTTAACTTCTCCTAATCTATTGTTTCTAACCTTCCTGTTTTCCTTTTCTCGTTCTTCCCTCTTCCCTTTTTTTCTATTTATCATCTTTCCTTTTCCCTTTCCTAACACATCCCCCCTTGATCCTTTTTTTTTACTTCCCTTGTTTATCCTACTTTCACTCTTCTTTCTATTACATTTGCGTCTTTTTCTACTCGTCAATCTTTACGTTCCTTCTCCACTTTTACTCTTTCCTCTTCTTTTCTACTTTTAATCCTCCTTTTCCCCTTATTATCTTTAATTTCTTTTTTCACTGCTTTCTCTTTTCACATTTTTCTTTTCATTTACTTTTTCGTCTTTTATCCCCTCTTATTTGTTCGTTTATTTGTTCCCCCTTCTACCCTTTTTTCCTGCTTCCTTCTCCTTTTTTTGTACACTCTTTCTATATACTTCCTTTTCAATCCCTTTTATTACCTTCCTTATTTTTTTCAATTTTTATATACCCCCCCCTTTGTTCATGGTTCTTACTTATTGTTGATATCTTCCTAGTTATTTCAACTATCTTTCTTCTTTTTTGCTTTATCTGTGTCCAAGCCTTTATATCCTTTATTTTTTTGCATTATTCTATTTCTTTTTTCCCCTTATCGTCTCTTACATTTCTAATCTTCTTTCTTATTTTTCTACTCTTACTGATTGCCCATCTTTATTTTAGCTTGTTTACTTCGACCTTTTTGCGTTTTCCTGACTTTCAGAATTGCCGTTTGCTCATTTTCTAGCTCTCTATTGTCTCCTCTCTTACTTCTGACCTTCTCTTCTCTTCTTTTTCCTTCCGTCTACATAATCTTCTGATTAGGACTTTTTAGTTCTCCTGAATCCCGCCTTCTTTCTTTCGGCTTCTCAGTTTTCACAACTTATCTTTCTCCCTAATCTCCCTTTTCTAATCTCCCTTATTTTCTAACCTCCTTTTCCCCTCCTTCCATTAACCCTTAATCTGCTGAATCTTCTTTTATTGTTATCATGTCCGGTCAGAGCTGTCATTTCTTTCGTTTGCCTAAGTACCAGTGCAATGACACCGCCTCGTATCCCTAGCCTTTTTTTTCTTTTATTTGCGTTTTCGCAGATTATCTTTATATTCCTCGTCACGATTAATCCTTTTCTTTCCGATTCATTCTATTTCAATTGTCTTCCCTTTTGTATGACTTAGGTGTTCAACTCGCTGCCTCCCTGTATTCTTATCATACTCGTTTTCCTCCTCTTTTGCTTCCTTCTTTCTTCTTTTCCTTTTCTCGTTGTCTTTGTCGCCTTCTGTGTCAATCATTCTTATCAGATTCTCACATTTTTGTTTTATATCTTTTTATATCCTATTCTTTCATCAATCTCTCCTCTTTCTATACATCCCCCCTTTCTTTCTGAGACTTTCTTTATTCTTTTTTACCTTTCTCACTGCCTATACGCATTTTTATTTTCCTTCTTCCTTTTCTCAGAACTCGAACTGCCTTACATTCTCGCTTTTTAAAATTACGTCTATTCTTATTCTTACTCTTTTACCTTTCCTATACCTCCTTCTAATTTACGACGTGGTTTAATCAAAATAATGGGTTCATGTGGTTTGTATGATTAAAAATACGTTAAACATGTTATTGAACAGTAAAATAGTCTTTGCCCACATATCTATCTCTATCTTGTCTCTATCTCTGTCTCTCTCTCTCTCTTCTTCTCTTCTCTCTCTCTCTCTCTTCTCTCTCTCTCTGTCTCTCTGTCTCTCTCTCGTCTCGCTCTCTGTCTCTCTGTCTCTCTGTCTCTCTGTCTCTCTGTTCTCTCTGTCTCTCGTCTCTCTGTCTCTCTTCTCTGTCTCTCTGTCTGTCTCCTCTGTCTTCTGTTCTCCTCTGTCTCTCGTTCTCTGTTCTCTCTGTCTCTCTCTCTCGTCTTCTCTGTCTCTCTTCTCTCTCTTTCTCTCTCTCTCTCTCTCTTCTCTCTGTATCTCTCTCTCTCTCTCTGTCTCTCTCTCTGTCTCTCTGTCTCGTCTGTCTCTCTCCTCTCTCTCTCTGTCTCTCTCTGTCGTCTCTGTCTCTCTGTCTCTCTCTCTCTCTTCTCTCTCTCTCTCTCTCTCTCTCTCTCTCTCTCTCTCTCTCTCTCTCTCTCTCTCTCTCTCTCTCTCTCTATCTATCTCTCTCTCTCTGTTTCTCTCTCTCTTCTCTCTCTCTCTCTCTCTCTGTTCTCCTCTCTCTCTGTTCTCTCTCTCTCTCTCTCTCTGTCTCTCTCTCTCTTCTCTGTCTCTCTCTCTGCTCTCTCTCTCTCTCTCTGTCTCTCTCTCGTCTCTCTCTCTCTGTCTCTCTGTCTCTCTCTCTCTCTGTTCTTCTCTCTCCTCTCTCTGTCTCTCTCTCTCTCTCTCTCTCTCTCTCTCTCTCTCTCTCTCTCTCTCTCTCTCTCTCTCTCTGCCCCTCAACAGGCCGATAGCCAATGATGTCGGTAATGCAGAAACTTTCCAGCCCTTGTCATTTACTGGATATAGTGAACACCTCATTGAGGCAGATGCATTGCTCAACCATCGACGTAGTCGGGGAAGGAATTTGACCAGGGTGCACACAATGTCCTACTCTTGTAAAAGACACTATGGGATCTTTAGTGTGCACGAGTGAATGGTGCACTGTCTGTCAAATACGTTGAGCTGGAAGGGACGCTTAGGTTAATGTGCACCTGTTGATTCAATACTTAGTCTGTGAAGCACCAGGGTGACCATTTACAGTTGTGTTGGTTTTCAAACTCACACCACACAGCTGAAAAGCAAGTACGCTACGTCTGAGCTATCCTGTTGCACATTTTGGCCCCAACTTACCGTAAAGCTTTGTTACTGTACGTGATCCTTGTCTGAAAATGTGTTGCAAGACGTCTGATAAGGGGAGGCAAGGTAGCTCAGACTACCAGAAATGGGAAATGAATGTTTAAGCTCACTGATGATAACCATGATACACATATCATGATTCTAGCTCCTCCGTGATCCTCAACTCTATACCAAAAAAAAACAAAATGTATCGTGTCCACACCTTGTAAGTACCGTCAGATGTATGATGGGATTTCTGGGACACCCTTTACATCTTCCTCATTCATTTTGTTCCACATAGTAAACACTCTCCATTTGAACTCGTCTGCCATATGATCAATAGCCGGCAATGTTATCCTTCATGGGTTCGTACATGATTTGGGGTCTTCCTGGGAATCGATCCATCGTGTGGGTTGTCATGTACAAGCTCATGTCCAACAATGAAGGATTCCAGGCTGACGAAACTGGCTACGTTTGTGCATTCTCCATCGTTTGACAAGTTGGGCATAACAAGATGTAACGTTGTTATGTGTGGGAATGGGAGCTTTAGGCCTTCGGGTTTGCGAAAGAGACTTGACGTACGATGGAATCCACCCGGTGAAGGAGACCTTTATATTTATTTAGTTTTACTGTATATGCCACACTGGACAAACTTGTGTTCGTCATTCGCTTTTTTTAAAAAATGGTCCATTCAGCAGAGTGGTGGGAAGTGAAGGCCTCAAGCACGAGGGTGTGGTACGTCCCCCTTCGCAGATCCGCTGGAATTGCAAAATTATCCACCATGAATGATATGCTTTCACGTATGGTCACCGAGATTGTGCAATGCAGTATTAGTCTCCGACTGCGTTCGTTCAGGAGACCACTGAAGGCTATCTACGGGCGTTGGAGATCATATTAATGTTTATACTGCAATGTTGCTTTGTACGAATCCAAACACACTCGGTGATTGCATTTTGACATACATCCTCGCGTGTCACGTGCGTTTTAATGGCGGAATTACGTGAGTAACTAATTTGGTGTTTCCAGTTCAAAGACTCCTGCAGGAGCTCAGGTACGTATCACATTTCGGACAAAAAAAACAAACAAACAATCATTATGAGACGAGCACTGTATTTGGACATGAATCACAAGGACGTTGGACATTAAGGTATAGGTGGACACCGTGGATCGGTACGTGGTATTTTTTGGGATACAGTGTTGCGGCTCATGGAGGAGATGGAACATAGAATGGATCAGGATGTAACAACAAAAAAACAACAAAGAGGGAGGGATGGAGAGAGAGAGAGAGGAGGTGAGGCACACCAACAGAAGAGGTTGAGGGACAAAATGGAGTAAGACTTGGAGAAATGAGGGATGTTGGGAAGAATGAGAAGACATGAGGTGTGAACAAGATGGATACAGCCACAAACACTCAATCACAGAAGTGGAAGAAAAAACTGGAAACCTGGAAACGGGTGGGCAGGGAGGTGGGGTATCAGGGCTTCATTTGACCCTCACGTTTTAGCATATTAAATGCCTCACAAGCTCAATGCTTCGTTCGGAATGCTAAGGAGATTAATTCAGTTTTACCGAACTCGTAATGTAATGTTGTTCGTAAATTGTTGGTGTTAATCTCGACCACGCGCTTTATTATTATTTTTTTTTTTTACGATATGGGGTCATACACAAAATATACGACACTTTGAGCGTGGGTGAAAGGGAGGGGGCAGTGTTTCACTGAGCATCATAGAGAGGGAGGAGGGCGTCGGAGCCACAGTCGTGTGACGTCTGTCTTCATCATTGTGAGTGCAGCCATCTTGGATGTGCCTTCACCAAGATAAGACATGTCAATTTCGAACTACCTTGCTTTCACTTGAATTTGTTCAAAAATGACAGAGCTGCTGTTTAAATCATTGTTTTGTGGCTACGAGAAGGAATTTCTGAAAATATCAAATTACGAAGTTCACTGAGAAGTTTGTTACATTTGGAGGGACTCAAGGGCGACACCAAGTCATTATTATCCAAAACTAAGGCCTGGTATTTGCTTAATGGTTAAAGTGCTTGGCTGAAGATGCTAGGGTCTTGAGTTCAAGCCCCTGTTTCTACCGTTGAATTAACACCAAGTAGGGTTGACTTAGCGTGTCATCCTTCCGGGATGAGCAGAATGAGTACCATTGTGTGGGTTACAGGGGCATTGCATCAGCAGCACAACTGTGCCTCCAGAGAATGAAGCAGCCAAGCAGCCAACGAAGTTGGATGGAGGTTATGTTTTCACCAGTCTGTCTGTCTGTCTGTGAGTACGATATCTCAAAAAGTTGTGGACAGATTTGGACGAAATTTGGTGGATGGGTTGGGTTGGGTAGGTGACACGAACGAGGTGGTTAGATTTTGGTTGAGGACCTGTTGCAGATCTGTATATCAGTGGGCTACAAAACGTAAACTGTTCAGCCTGGCGGAGGTACGCGCTATACCAAGTGCCGTTCTAGTTTATATCTATCCTGTTCGCCATATTTGCAGTCAAATGTGTTTTATATGTAATAATTATTATACATTGTAAACATGTTATATTTGTGTTGTACCTTACATGTATATTTATTGTGTCCTGAATCATTCATTTTGGAGATATTTTGTGCCTTGTGAGAGAAAGATGGTTAAATGGTTAAAGTGCTTAGGAAGGAGTGGGGGGGGATATTTTTGGAGTCGTGTGTTTTATGGGGGGGTGGTGGGGGTGTCGTCTGTAGCCTTCCTATGTTATGAAGTGTCACGAAATGTCACTGGGGGGAGAGGGGCGTTAAAAGACTGCCAAGAAGATTCACGTGTTTTGTGTGCGACCCCTAATGATAGTAAATTAAAAAATTTTTTTTTAATTCTCAGCGAGCACTCAGATGAAAACACTCTGAAGATCCCCATTTCATGTCAAACAAAAGGTAAAAGTGCATGGTTCTGGAGCCTGGAAGTTTTAAAAACACTGAGTTGATGAAGACCATGGAAATATTAAATAAATAAATAAAAAATAATAAAATATATATATATTCAACAACACTATAATGTGACAAAAGAAAGAAACAAGCCGGTAGGCGACATGGCTGCTCGCTCTAGATGGAAAGCTGGCCGACGCGACAGCCGATATTCATGTACATGCTATCAATCAATTTAGCACAATAAATATGATATCACAGCCCTCTTAGTTTGCGCCCAGAAACCCGCCTTGTGAAATTCTAGGCATGTTTCCAAAGAGACTCTAACAAATGGCAGCCCTGGTAATTCCATTTATCTATTCGCTAAAGATTTTATTTTTTTATATGATGCTGTAAGACATTCTCCTTGGAAACAAAAAAAAACAGGTCCCTCGGAGGTCCAGTTTGGAGGTATTATTTTTTTTGTACAGTCCACAATAAGTGTACGATGTACGATAAAGTATTTTAGCTGTTGCTAAGCAACGGAGGTGTATAGCAACCTTCATTTTGTGTATGCTAGCCACATTGTACACATTTCACCCAAGTTTCATCAAAATCAGACTCTTTCTCTTAGAGATATTCGCAATTAACCGTTTCGGAAATGTTCGACATGTACTCGCCCAAAACCTATCTCCTCCTACAAATATTTTTTGTTGGGCTGCAAATTGGCATGAAGGGAGCGAGATAGATTGCGCACAGAACTCTAAGCTTCGATTTTCGATATATATATTTTTAATTTTTTTTTGATTTTTTTGACCACTTTAAAGGGCCGTTGCTATGCCGTTGCTAGGGCCCGGGCCCATATTCGAAAGCACACGATTCCCAGAAATATTGGTCCTACCTACCAAATTTCATTGGAATCGGTTGAGTGATTTAGCCCCTAGGCTTGACCAAAGTTTCGCGGACAGACGGACAGATGGAAAATGGTCCAGAAATAAGCGGTGCTCTCAGAGCAGCCAACAGGAAAACGTAAGTGTCTTATCAGTTATTTTGTGACTGATGTAGTTTTTTTTGTTTTTTCTCAAAATCATTGTCTTTGTGGTTATTACCTGTTTTGATACATCACGTGTACGTCACGATTGTAAGGTAACCTACATTAATGAATAACCTAACTGATGGGAAGTTTCTCATTTAAGGAATGTAATATGTCCTTGTATGATATTTGTCTTTGTCGAACAATGAAGAGTTTATTCCATGAACGTTGAGCATTTCTCAACCTCGGTGGTCTCATGGGAAGAGCGTCCTGTCTGAGTCTGGGAAGTCGGTAGTTCGAACCCCCAGCAACCCCAAGGACTTTAAAAATGGTCCATGCTGCT
>CM068955.1:11703152-11716657 GCA_035128595.1 Eptatretus atami
AGCATTTAAAGGGTAGAGCATGGATAAACCCCCCTTAGATTGGCATCCATGAGAAGGAGGAAAGTCCTCCTTGATTGCTCCGCAAAGTGAGGAGATAAAAGTGGTGTCATGAAGATGACGTCGCTGATACCCAGAGTGCTCTGGGATGTGACGTCACTTCTTCACTCTCACGGCTAGGCTGTGTTTGTGTGAAAGTGAAGTCTGGCGTCATCTCCTGTATGTGTCTGCAAGTGTGTTTTCCTCTCTTTCTTTATCTATCTCTCGAAGGGGAAGTGAATTATTTCAGAAATTTTTCTGTAAGGCTCTCTTGGCTGTGCCTGGACGGGTTTGAGGGTAGTGGAGGAGCGGCTGAAACCCGAATCCTATCCAGGTTCCTCCCGATGACTCCATCTTTGCTCTTTACTTCTTCAGGTTCCTTATTGGTCTTTCGTTTCATTGTTGTTGTTTGTGTCACGGCTCCTCTACAAACCTTAGAATGGCTTGGTGAAATATATATATGAGAGAGGTTCAGTGCAGTATTGGAAAAGAAGGGTCTGTTTTGGGGGAGGAGGCCGGAGAAAAGAGAAAGTGAGTTGTAAAGGAATGAGTAAGATGGTTGTTTGGAAAATATGAGTTGGGGGTGGAGGGTTGGGAGAATTTATGGAAAGGTGGGAGAATGGTGGGACATTAAATCCTGCCATGTTTGTACATGAGTTCTGTAGTCACGTAGATGCCCCTTATATTTGTTTGTGGCATTTGTTCTGTTATACGAGGATAACATATTGTTATTTTCTGTTATATGTTATTCCTTCTGTTATACGAGTTCTGTTATTCGAGGATAACATAATAATGATAAAATGATACGACAACTCTTCGGTTGATCAAGTTTTCCCAACTCTTCTTCTTTGGATGAGTATTCCTTGAATTCATATAATCGTTGGTTTTGAAACAGCAGACCTTGTGGACGGTTCTCATGACAAATTGCAAACTCCTCATGAAGGAATGGCGAGTTATTCTCCCTTTGTCATTATCATTATATAACTCGACCCTTGATATACCATAACCAGACATCACACGTGGAGAGTTTTCGAACGTCCCATGAGATCCATTTATGACATGATTGACACATTACTGTGAAAGCACCTGGCACACGCTCATACACCTGGCACACGCTCATACACCTGTCACATGCGCTCCACGTGAGGAACCACTCCGAGAGCTCCGCATCAGAATCTGCTCCAATTGGAGAAACCAGCCCTGGTGTCCGCACGAAGAGCCGCTCCGTCCCCTGCACAGACTTTCCAAGAAACTTTCTGATCCGGGATACATTTTGAGGGATCAATGCTATCCGTTGCAAGCTTTGCGACCGGAGATCCATGGATGCCACTTTCGGAACCGGAAAAGTTTACTTAGTTACATGTGATTTACATTTTCAAACTAAAAGCTTCGAAAATACATAATTCACTTTTTTTTGGGTGTAATTCTAAGATTATGGACTTCATCACAAAGCAGATAAATTCTAACCACTCAGGGGAAAAATGAGGTTTTGTAAAAGGACAATGTGAAGCAATACGCAATCCTTGAAATCCTTGTCTGTCTGTCATTAAGTGTGTGCACGTTAAGTTGTATCCAATGGAAACCGTCCTTCAGTATAACCTAAAAAAATCAAAAACAATTCCTCTCCAGTATTTCTCAATACCTGTCTTACGGTAGGAGAGAATGAAGAACTAATCTTTTTTTGTGACGGCTCGTGTCGATGTGCGTCGCCAGGCAAGTCGAACGATGGATGACGTGGACAGGACATTTATCAAGGTATGCTAACTGATCATGGGGAGAAAGAAGCTGACATTTCGGACATTTAACTCCTCA
Organism: Eptatretus atami; assembly: GCA_035128595.1. Classification (NCBI taxonomy): domain Eukaryota; kingdom Metazoa; phylum Chordata; class Myxini; order Myxiniformes; family Myxinidae; genus Eptatretus; species Eptatretus atami. The sequence goes on from CM068955.1 coordinate 11,705,001, forward strand.
TTAGAGCAACGACCCTCTTTTGCTCAGACGAAGGGTTAACGTCCGAAACGTCAGCTTCTTATTGTATACTTCAATCAATGTCCTGTCGATTTTCTCCATTATGCCACAAGCTTTGACATGGACCTTATATATTAAATTTGGCTGATGCGTCCTCCGCGAAGTGTAGGCGAGTTACCATCGGCACCCTCAACAAATCCCAAATTTCTTCCCTGCCTCCCTGTGTCGGGGTGGGGACCCGTCTGGAATTGGAACCCTCGCCAAGAAACCCCTACGGTGTAACCGACACTCTGTATAGAGCATGCACGGTACATGAATCCGTGTGTGTGTGCCTTAATATGTTATTCTTGCACAAAAATACTTTATTTCTGCAACTTGCAATCAATTTATTTATTTATTTTTTCCTCCTCCACCACCAAAATCAAAGATGGATGGAGGTTATGTTTTCACACATGTCTGTCTGTCTGTCTGTCGCTCTGTGAGCAGGATATCTCAAAACGTTGTGGATGGATTCGGACGGAATTTGGTAGATGGGTTGTGTCGGTGACAAGGACGAATTGATTCGATTTTGGTTCGGGTCCAGTTCCAGATTAGGCCGATCAGTGGGATGCAGAACGTAAACTGTTCAGCCTGGTGGAGGTACGTGCTCTACCGAGTGCCGTTCTAGTTCACTGTGAAATACAGGTAGTTAACCTGAATATCACGTTCACTTAAAAGCATTGATCTCAGACTAATGGTGGAGCTCGTACATGTGAACATGACATGTAGAAATGTACATTTGTTAACATTCTTGTTCTTTGATACACATTGCAAGAGCATGATTGGCTGGCAAGAGACAGATAAACACCCAAGCGTGTGTGGGATTTGAACATGGGATTCCAGGATCATGAATTATGTGCTACCTTCGAAATGCTAAGCAGGCCAACCGAACCTTCCACGATGTTTTCGTTTACATGCTTTGATTACACTGCCAGTGTCCGGTAAGATGAATGTTTTGTGAAACTGGAAAATCTCGCTCGGGTGGTTGAGCCAAACATCTCGATCCTCACGCCGTGTGTTACATCCAATGGTGAGGTAACAGAACATCGAGCTCCACGGTGTCTAAAATCCAGCAGTTGTGTTGGGAAAAGTTTTGAAAAGTCCTGCACCAGAAATGATATTTCCAACTTGTTTGTAAGGAAAAGGTTCCCTCGAACACCCATGGCCGGACGGATAGAAATGTTCGTTGATTGTTCTTTCCTTCAATTGTCCATTTTAGAGTTGCACAAAAAAAATTTTTGTTAGGGGAAAGGAAATTGTTTCTTTAACATCATCGTGTTATCAAAGCTGTGTAAGAATAGCCGACATATATACTCACCCAACATAGGTTTAAATTCCGGCCCAGTATGAGCTGATTTAACTCCCGGCCCAGCTATAAACTGCCATCCAGCTATAAACAGGTTTAATCCTGGCCCAGATATAAACTGGTTTAAATCCCTGCCCAGCTATAAACTGGTTTAAATCCCTGCCCAGCTATAAACTGTTTAATTCCCTGCCCAGCTATAAACTGGTTTAAATCCCTGCCCAGCTATAAACTGGTTTAAATCCCTGCCAGCTATAAACTGGTTTAAATCCCAGCCCAGCTATAAACTGTTTAAATCCCTGCCCAGCTATAAACTGGTTTAAATCTCCGGCCCAGCTATAAACTGCCATCCAGCTATAAACTGGTTTAAATCCCTGCCCAGCTATAAACTGGTTTAAATCCCTGCCCACGCTATAAACTGGTTTAAATCCCGCCCAGCTATAAACTGGTGTTAAATCCCTGCCCAGCTATAAACTGGTTTAATCCCGCCCAGCTATAAACTGGTTTAAATCACGGCCCAGCTATAACTGGTTTAAATCCTGCCCAGCTATAAACTGGTTTATATCCTGGCCCAGCTATAAACTGGTTTAAATCCTGGCCCTGCTATAAACTGGTTTAATCCTGCTCCAGTTATAAACTGGTTAACTCCCTCCAGCTATAAACTGGTTATTTAAATCCCTGCCCAGCTATAAACTGGTTTAAATCCCTGCCCAGCTATAAACTGGTTTAAATCCCTGCCCAGCTATAAACTGGTTTAAATCCCTGCCCAGCTATAAACTGGTTTAATCCCTGCACAGCTCATTAAGCTGGTTTAAATCCCTGCCCAGCTATAAACTGGTTTAAATACCTGCCCACTATAACTGTTTAAATCCCTGCCAGCTATAAACTGGTTTAAATCCCTGCCCAGCTATAAACTGGTTTAAATCCCTGCCCACTATAAACTGGTTTAAATCCCTGCCCAGCTATAACTGTTTAAATCCCTGCCCACTATAAACTGGTTTAAATCCCTGCCCAGCTATAAACTGGTTTAAATCCCTGCCCAGCTATAACTGGTTTAATCCCCGCCCAGCTATAACTGCATCCAGCTATAAACGGTTTAAATCCCTGCCCAGCTATAAACTGGTTTAAATCCCTGCCCAGCTATAAACTGGTTAAATCCCTGCCCAGCTATAACTGGTTTAAATCCCGGCCCAGCTATAAACTGGTTTAAATCCCTGCCCAGCTATAAACTGGTTTAATCCCGGCCCAGCTATAAACTGGTTTAAATCCGGCCCAGCTATAAACTGGTTTAAATCCCTGCCCACTATAAACTGGTTTAAATCCCTGCCAGCTATAAACTGGTTTAAATCCCTGCCCAGCATAAACTGGTTTAAATCCCGGCCCAGCTATAAACTGCCATCCAGCTATAACTGGTTTAAATCCCTGCCCAGCTATAAACTGTTTAAATCCCTGCCCACTATAAACTGGTTTAAATCCCGGCCCAGCTATAAACTGGTTTAAATCCCTGCCAGCTATAAACTGGTTTAATCCCGGCCCAGCTATAAATGCTGTTTAAATCCCGCCCAGCTATAAACTGGTTTAAATCCCTGCCCAGCTATAAACTGGTTTATATCCTGCCCAGCTATAAACTGGTTTATATCCTGGCCCTGCTATAAACTGGTTTAAATCCTGCTCCAGTTATAACTGGTTTAAATCCCGGTCCAGCTATAAACTGGTTTAAATCCCCGCCAGCCTATAAACTGGTTTAAATCCCTGCCCAGCTATAAACTGTTTTAAATCCCTGCCCAGCTATAAACTGGTTTAAATCCCTGCCCAGCTATAAACTGGTTTAAATCCCTGCCCAGCTATTAACTGGCTTTCAATCCCTGCCAGCTATAAACTGCGTTTAAATCCCTGCCCAACTATAAACTGGTTTAAATCCCTGCCCAGCTATAAACATGGTTTAAATCCCCTGCCCCACTATAAACTGGTTTAAATCCCTGCCCAGCTATAAACTTGTTTAAATCCCTGCCCCACTATAAACTGGTTTAAATCCTGCCCAGCTATAAACTGGTTTAAATCCCTGCCCAGCTATAAACTGGTTTATATCCCGGCCCAGCTATTAACTGCATCCAGCTATAAACGGGTTTAAATCCCTGCCCAGCTATAAACTGGTTTAAATCCCTGCCCAGCTATAAACTGGTTTAAATCCCTGCCCAGCTATAAACTGGTTTAAATCCCGGCCCAGCTATAAACTGGTTTAAATCCCTGCCCAGCTATAAACTGGTTTATATCCGGCCCAGCTATAAACTGGTTTAAAATCCCGGCCCAGCTATAAACTGGTTTAAATCCCTGCCCACTATAAACTGGTTTAAATCCCTGCCCAGCTATAAACTGGTTTAAATCCCTGCCCACTATAAACTGGTTTAACTCCCGGCCCAGCTATAAACTGTTTAAATCCTGCTCCAGCTATAAACTGGTTTAACTCCCGGTCCAGCTATAAACTGGTTTAAATCCCTGCCCAGCTATAAACTGGTTTAAATCCCTGCCCAGCTATAAACTGGTTTAAATCCCTGCCCAGCTATAAACTGGTTAAATCCCTGCCCAGCTATAAACTGGCTTAAATCCTGCCCAGCCTATAAACTGGTTTTAAATCCCTGCCCAGCTATAAACTGGTTTTAAATCCTGCCCAGCTATAAACTGGTTTAAATCCCTGCCCACTATAAACTGGTTTAAATCCCTGCCCAGCTATAAACTGTTTAAATCCCTCCGACTTAAACTTGCGTTTAAATCCTGCCCAGCTATAAACTGGTTTTAAATCCCTGCCCAGCTATAAACTAGTATTTAAATCCCTGCCCCAGCTATAAACTGGTTTAAATCCCGGCCCAGCTATAAACTGGTTTAAATCCCTGCCCACTATAAACTGGTTTAAATGCTGGCCCAGCTATAAACTGGTTTAACTCCCGACCCAGCTATAAACTGCTTTAAATCCCTGCCCACTATAAACTGGTTTAAATCCTCGCCCAGCTATAAACTGCTTTAAATCATGATCACAGTGTGGGATTTTGTTCCAGTGCAATAAAATGATCATTGGTTTCCTCTAAATTTTAATATTTTCCCATCAATTAATCATATATTCCATCATTTAAATCTTCCTATTTGCACAACAAAAATGGTTTGATACTCCATAGAGTTTGCTCCAAATGAGCATCTCGGTTAATTAACAACATGAAGCATGTATCCCACAGGTTAACAGTTTTGGCCCATGTTAAGAATAGTCACACATTTACGTTTCATTGGGTTAGCCTGTTTGATGTTCTCCTCTGAGGACATTGTTTCACGGTGAATCCGGCATTTTCAAAGGGGAGGGGGGTGGTGTTGTCGGGTTTGTTTGCCCACATTGTGTGTGTAGGGGAAGGGGAGTGCGGTAAAGCAGGACGCCTCGCAGACAATGGAATAGCTGGATGAGGCGACTCTCCTCCAAGCATCATTGCGTTGCCCTGCTTACGTCTGTGTTCTGATTGGCTGTGTCAAACACCGAGATGGGAAAGCATTTCTACTCTGCACCTGATTCATTGGTGTGCGTCACAGAAATGCTGAAGTACGGCTTTATACAATGCTCACTTAAGTTTTGCTTCGAGCTCAAGAAGTTTTGGGATTAAAAAAATCTTCCCAATTACCATGATATTCCAATGAATTACAATTCCATTTCCCCCATAAATAAATCTATAGTTCCCATGAGATCCCATAGGAACTCATTCAATTCAACAACCTTGGTTTCTCATATTATAATTATCGGTGGAAACTGAAAAGGAAAAGGAAACCTGTTAACACTGTTGGCAAATTAATGAAGGCCATATCCTGAGATTCCAACTTTAAATTAATGGAGTGAATCAGTCAATGTTAATAATGGAGGTAGAATCAGTAAATGCAAATAATTGAGTGATCTGTAAATGTAATTAATGGAAGTGAATCAAGTCAATGTAATTAATGAGTGAATCAGTAAATGCAAATAATTGAGCCTAAAGATCGCGTAAATGTTAATTAATGGATATGTGAATCAGTAAAATTGCAATTAATGGAATGAATCAGTCAATGTAATTAATGCGAGTGAATCAGTAAATGCAAATAATTGAGGATGACGGTAAATGTAATTAATGGAGTGAATCCAGTAAATGAATTAATGGAGTGAATCAGTAAATGCAAATAAATGAGTGATTGGTAAATGTAATTGATGGAGTGAATCAGTAAATGTAATTAATGGAATGAATCAGTAAATGTAATTAATGGAGTGCATCGGTAAATGTAATTAATGGAATGAATCAGTAAATGTAATTAATGGAGTGAATCAGTAAATGTAATTAATGGAATGAATCAGTAAATGCAATTAATGGAGTGAATCAGTAAATGTAATTAATGGAGTGAATCAGTAAATGCAAATAATTGAGTGATGGGTAAATGTAATTAATCAAGTGAATCAGTAAATGTAATTAATGGAGTGAGTCAGTAAATGCAAATAATTGAGTGATCGGAAAATGTAATTAATGGAGTGAATCAGTAAATGTAATTAATGGAGTGAAGTTCAGTACTGTATTAATGGGAGGTGACATCAGTAATGTATTTAAATTGAGTGAATCAGTAAATGTATTTAATGGAGTGAATTCAGTAAAAATGTAATTAATGAGTGAATCACAGTAAATGTATTTAAATGGAGTGAATCATGTAATGCAATTATGGAGTGAATCAGTAAAGTAAAGTTTTTTTTTTTTTTTTTTTTTTTTTTTTTTTGTTTGTTTAGGTAAGCAGAAGGTCGTTGGCACCTTCTTCATGAATTAAATAGCTCACAGGCCTAAAATAAATAATACTTCCATGGCAAAACGATGCTTGTTAGCAGGGGCACCTTGTTCCACATGCAAGCAGCAGAAAGAGAAGATTCCTCACATTTTTCTTGGTATGATTACCCCCTGGCAGTGGGGAGCGGTTTCACTGGAGGGGACTATCGGCTTGCTCCTCTACCCATCCGGCGCGCTGTCCATCCGTTCATGCCGCCGTGTGGTTTTTGGATTAGAATTTTTTTCCCGCATACTTCCCTTAAACATATTCCAAATGAAACTTGGTAGCACTGGCTTTATATACTGGATTAGTTCCAGAACAAGATGCAGAGTTTCAGGGCGTTTTCGTAATTTTTTCACAGTTATGCCTATTTAGAAAACTTCGATAATATGCATCGGCGGGGACATGCATTGCAAAGCTATCAATGCAAATGTAGGTGTGCGTTCTGCGACTGTGGGAGAAAAAAAAAAGCGTGCGTCTCTCGCGGTAGTGGATGAACGCTGACAAATCATTCGTGTAGATTTTATGGCTAGACACCTACAACAGGAGTTTCTACTTGGAAGAATTCCACCAATTTTGGCATCGCAAACCACAGTCACGCTGGCTCATGGCAGGCTTCATGACCTCTCTCTAAAATCCAGTGCTAGACTATCTCCCAGGGAGGAACAAAGACCAAAGGAATGTAATTAGTGCGGTCCTGACTTGCAGATGATTTTTTTAAACTTGACTTTTGCTTCTGCGGCTAAAATGCACTGCCATCAAGAATCGCATGTTTCCTAGTACTCAACCAGACGACAGACCTCTGTTTCACCTGTTGGTGCTTGCATTGATGAAGGAGAAGAGTGTACCCAACCAGATAGAGACATGCAGACGAGCAATAGAGGCTTGCAGGCCTGGCCGGGAGCACAGTCGGAAGCTGATGAATAGATGTGATGATGGTGTTGAATGGTGAGTGGGAATTGCCTTGGATGGGGTGAATGTTTCGCGTTCCTTGTAGCACCAGGCGTCTGTTTCCCACTTCTCCCTTAAATTCCTGGCATAGCTGGGGTGGTGGGTCAGCAAAGGGAGTGAGAAAAAGCGTATCTGAGCGCTCGGGGAAACAAGTGGGAGGGAGGGGGGTGGGCGAGGATGGGGAGGAAGGCGAGAATGGGGTGAAATGGCATGAGGCACTGGCCCTGTAACCCTCTCAAACCCCTCCACACTCCTCAAAAACTCTATACCTTGGTTTTTTTTTTGGGGGGTTTTGGGGGTTATTGGTGCACTGCGAGCGTCTCTGTGATTGCTCATAGCTTGGTTTCGTTGACCACTGAATAGTTCCGTTGGCTCCTTATGCTGGCGACCTAATTCCATACCGACTGGCACCTTGCTAACCTCGATCCGTGGCCCAACTCTTCAGAACAGTGAGACATTCACCTGGACTTAAATGTCAACTATTGCTTTCTCAGTCCGGATATGTCTGCATCTTTATCTCTGTGAGTCGATCGAATTCACGTCCGAAGATCATGTTTCTGAAGGTTTCTTCACATGTGGTCCGGTGTTGTGTTTGTGTGTGTTTCTGTACCTGGGTAAGACACATTTTGAAGGAGTCAACTAAAAACAACTCACCTTCTCTTCGAGTTTATTATCGTTATTATCTTAGAAGCATCGCGTGTTATTATTGTTTTTTTTTTAAAAAATCTTATTCAAATTATTTTCTTAAACCGCCTTTTTTTTTTTTTTTTTTAATTACCTCGTTTCAAAAGCTTTCCATGTGAGACTGAGTGATTGTGATCATCGAATGAACCACCGAATGAAGCATCACGCCAGGGAGAGATGCTGAATTTATAAATAAAAAAAAAAAATAAATCGCCATAAATCTGTGTTCCACCTGGATGACTGAAAAAACATTCGCTCATCTTGGACAGTTTTTATTTTTATCCTTCCCCGAATTGCTTTACGGTTTCCACCTGCCTGTCCTTTTGAGTTGAGTGAACCTTTTCCTTCCTGTCTGACGAATTCCTCCAAGACTTAGATTAATCCTGCGTTTTCAGCGTAACAATGGCAAAGCTCTCATGTAAGCCTCTTGGGTTAGAGAAGCTCCATCATCTGCATGCAACATGACTTTCATTACCATCTGCATGATGTTTGTGTTCATATCTATGAAAGAGAGCGAAACCATGCAACATTTTGGGTCAATACATCATAATCTTCATTTCAACATTCGAGCGGTCAACATTTCTGGGCTTGCTTTACCGTATGGCCACTTTGCGCTGTGAATTCTAGAACTTCACGGTAATAATTGAAAGGCTGCAAGTTTAAGTAGAAGGGAGAATACAAGGTTAGCTCTGTTAAATGCTTTCTTCAATCCCCGGCATGGGGACACAAATAAATTGCTCTTCATTGGGAATTTGATGTGCCAAAAAGGTTACCTTTATCTCTGATGAGTGGGGGTGAGATTTCCTCAATTGGCTGGAATGCCGGTTGAAAGTGCGCGTCCACATTTTACCTGTGATTATGGGTGGAGAGAGATATAGAGAAGATAGGAAATATAAGGATGAGATGATGTGGTGTAATTATTCTTTCTTGGATATTAGGGGGTCCATCTTATCCCCACGTCCCGCCGACATGCCTAATCGTGGCTCTGTCGTCGATTGTTGCTAACAATGCTTGCCCGACAAAACGTCAATGAGGTTGTCTTGCCGTTTCGTGTCCTGAGATCTGGTCGGCCAATTGGTAGGTGTGGGTTAACTATGATTCGGGGCGGATCCAGGTCAGAGGTTTGAGGTTATGTTGAAACGCCCCTAGCCACCAAAGCCCACGAACCACAAACGTCCAGCGGGCATGCTTAATTCATCAAACCATTTCCCCCAAAAAAAACCCAATCACAAGTTATAATAACTCAATGAATATCAAGATGTTACCATAGATAACCGTTATACTTTCTCTGCACAACGAACATAACGAACAATACGTGCGTTCAATGATAGACGAGTTGTCTATTAAAACATCTTCCTCCTTGACCCGTTGTTTAAAACTAATTGTAATTATTTTTTTAACTTTCCTTTTTTTTCATCAAATTATTACTTTAATCTTACTTAATTAGAATTTGTTCGATTTAATTTGTTTTATTTTCAATCATATCATTAACCAACCATGATGAAGACTCTTGACCTGGGTTTCTTATTCAACAACCGATGATTTTTTTTTTTTTCCCTGACATGACAATAAAAAGTTATCTTACTGGATTCTCCTCTCGGGGTGATGAATGAATAATATCTGGGTGGGGGCAACCCTTGGTTGTTGGTTTGCTGTCGTTCCAAACAAAAAACATGGATCCCACTCAACAAAAAAATAACAAAATATCATCCAAAAATCTTCTCTAAAAAGGAGAAATAAAAGTTTCAAAAAAAAAATTCAAAGGCAATTTTTCTCCGCTGTGTGGGGGGGTGTGTGTGGTGGGTGGGGCAAACGTGGGCTCAAATGACACTTTGGTGGGAAGACACCCACCCTGGCGGAAACGCCTCCCAGGGTTGGGTTGGTTTTACGCACCAGACCACCAACAAATTTCAGATATGCAAGAAGCTTGCAAGGATATGTGTCTTCAGGTAAGTCAAAGAAAAGTGAAAACGATTATGCATGTTCCACTTCATTCCGTCTTGGTCTGTTAGCGAATGCCATAGATACAGCCTCCGACTCTGTACATTCATGTGTCTCTTTCTTTAAAAGTACTACAAAAAAAGAATTTGCAAACAAAATATAATCATTTTAAACCTGATTGAGTGACTCCGTCATCAGGCCAGTACTCAGTGTGCATCCCCTGGGCATTCCTGTCTCAAAATGTTCTCACAGATCGTTCTGATCGACCCAAAAGCAATGAAGACAATTAACAGTATTTTCAGTGGAAATAGCATGAATGTCTGCTCAATGTTCTCAGTAAAAGAGCTGCAGAGCCAAAATCATGGAAACTTTTCTTTTAATGTGGAGTCCATCCATCCATCATCAACATTGACCAACTCTCTACAGAGCACGTGCTGCCAAAGCAGTCTCTGGGCTATTGGGCACAGCTGGGACGGTTGCCACGTGATCAGGCCCATCGAATGCTCATATCCGCAAGCTGGTTCATTTTTCCAACCTCACGAAGGATGACAGGCGAGTCACCCCACCTGTATTTAATTCACGCCAAGTGGAATTTGAACTCAGGACTCAGGATCCCAACAGAACCACCCTAACCATTACAAATTCGAGGTCAGTGACTTGAATGCACTCAATTGGTTCTCCTTCCCCTCTATTGCAGTAAAAGAAGTTTTCAGATTGCTCGTTCAGTCCCGGTTCAGTTTCTTCGTCAGTATTCATCGCCAGTTTAAAACCACAAACTGCCACTTCAAATGTTGAACAGGTCCGAGTCGCTGGGGCTAGTTCTGGCTCTACAGGGGATCCAAGCTGCTCAAGGCTGCAGTCGTATTGGTGGTCTTCCACAACATGGACCTTGTATACATCAGCATGTTTCTTGAAGGGGTGCAGCACCTTTGGTCAAATCGCTCGGTGTTGTCGTGGATGACGTGCCTGCAATTTTCCATAGGTTTGCGTAAAATATTCCAGTGTGATTGTCGGGTGATCGGCGGAATTCCTTTCATGCCAGAAAATCGAGGCCATGATCACCTGCTGGCTAAGGTGAGTGGAACGTGCATTGGTGGCACTGATCTTGAGTGGTAGTGATGCTCCATTGCATGGATCAGCAATTACTTTCCGAAGATTTCAATAATGAAACATAAACTTTTTTCAGCATTCACCAGACGAGCGATAAAGTCGTCTGGATCTGCGTTAAACCTTATAGGATTCTCGCATAGGCCAGCCATCGCGTTTGATCGACCGCCACGTTTTCAGGAACAACTCGCTTAACCCTGACTGCAGTGATTGTAGAGAGGGTGTGAGCACTACCTTGATAATTTATTCCTTAAAGGCGATCCCCCTTTGATTACTGCCTTGACCTGGAGACGATTTCTGGTGAGTCATATTTTCTGGCCATCCTGACCCGTGTCATCAAGGGAAACTGATGTCGACACAAAGTTGCAAGAATTCCTACTGAATTGAAATTTGAAGAGCCCCCAACCTTTCCCCTGTTACGCGTCCCGGTATCGATAAGTAGTTTTCAGATTCCCCAATGATGTGTGTTCCTCCATCACAGGATCACTGACGCATCATATACTTTCATCTTTTTTCCTGCTACTCAATTTTTATGATGGAATGTCGTACCCCTTCAAGGAAATCCCTGTTCTAACTTATGTTTTGTTTATTGAAGATGCTCTTCTCGATTACATCGATATAAGAAAAAAAAAAAACCCCCCCCAAAAAGCAGCCCTTCTTGTGCTTCTCAATGAATAATAACAACATCCTTATTGTTTACTGTACACTCAATCTATTGGGGAATTTTTTCCTTTGTATTTTTTTTTTGTATCCCTTGTCGGGCTCGTGTGAGAGCTAACACACACGCACATTCAAGGGGGGCATGGGGCAAGAGGGGCGGGAG
>CM068955.1:11780135-11791751 GCA_035128595.1 Eptatretus atami
ACGATTAATATATTAACCTCTTCTGAATGACAATCAGTATATTAACCTCTTCTGAATCACAATGATTATATTAACCTGTTCCAGATCACAATGAATATATTAACCTCTTCTGAATCACAATGATTATATTAACCTCTTCTCGATCACAATTATTATATTAACCTCTTCTAGATCACAATGATTAAATAAACCTTTCTGAATCACAATGATTAATTAACCTCTTCTCGATCAACAATGATAAATAACTCTACCTTGAATCACAATGATATATTCACCTCTTGAAATCACAATGATATATTTACCTCTTCTACATCACAATTATTACATTAACCTCTTCGAGATCAAACGAATTATTAACCTCTTCTAGATCACAATGATTATATTAACCTCTTCTAGATCCCATTGAATATAATTAACCTCTTCTACATCACAATTATTACATTAACCTCTTCTAGATCACAATTATTATATTAACCTCTTCTGATCACAATGATTATATTAACCTCTCTTGACACAATGATTAATATTAACTCTTCTGAATAACAATGATTATATTAACCTCTTCTGAATCACAAGGATTATATTAACCTCTTCCAGATCACAATGAATATATTAACCTCTCCAGATCAACGATTAATATATTAACCTCTTCCAGATCACGATTAATATATTAACCTCTTCTGAATCACAATGATATATTAACCTCTTCTGAATCACAATGATTATATTAACCTCTTCTGAATCACAATGATTATATTAACCTCTTCTGAATCAATGATATATTAACCTGTTGAAATCACAATGATTATATTAACCTCTCTGTCAATCAAATGATATATTAACCTGTTCTGAATCAACATGATTATATTAACCTCTTCTTGATCACAATGATTAAATTAACCTGTTCTGAATCACAATGATTATATTAACCTCTTTTTGTTCACAATGATTAAATTAACCTCTTCGAGATCACAATAATATATTTACAGCTTCTGATGACAATCAGTATATATTAACCTCTTCTCTTCCCTTTTCATTTTTTTTTTTAATACCTACCCCCCCCCCCCCCCTACCTCCCCCCCCCCCCCTTCCGACTGCTCTGTGCTTGATGATTATAAATAAACAATTAAATTAAGTTGAATCACCTGATTGCCTTTAATATGAGAGATAATTTTTGACACTAGAATCATGGAAAAACAAACGTTTTTTTCTCAATTTCTAGATTACAGTGACACTTCCATTATAACAATCGGTTTGAAGATCCGCATTGAAAGTCCCAAAGCATTTAATATTTGCCAAATCACACAATTACCATCTGTTGAATTTGCAACACCAAGTTCAATGTTCTGATTTAAAGGTAATTTCAGAATGAACTTGTTAAATCTTATTCTTATATCCCCAAATTAAATGTTAAATAATTTTTTTGATAACTTGAAAATCACAAGATCCAAATTAGACATTGAAATGTTTTAAAAGTGATCAGTAAGCTCATGGTGTGACCTGAAAGTCAATCATTGAAATCATCATTTTTACATTTCCCCTATTTACAATCAATACAACTGTGTCATCCACGCCCCACAATAAACCCCATCCACACCCCACAATCTACCAACACAAAACACAGTGTGTATTTGTATATTTGTCTGTCCCCCTTCATAATGACGACTTAAGAAGGGTTTTAAAGGCCAACGTTTTCACACGACTGTGTGTTCACTACGGTCTATTTTTCAGGATTTAAAAAAACCTCGAAAAACATTTTCCATAAAAGAGTAATTACGTCTCTTCTATTGGAAATGTAGATGCCACCAGGCCTCATGGGTGGTGTACAGAAACGTAAAAAAAAAACATTCGCTGCACATGATGTGCAACACGCGCAGAGTAAAACAAGTGTTCATTTACATACATAGGATGTCTCATAAAGAAGATATAAGCACACCTAACGCTAGGCCGAGGTTTCAGACTTTGGCATGCTCACGAGTCATTTTCTGATTCCAACCTGTCTTTTGAAAAATAACTCCATCCCATCATTTTTGTCACACCTCACATAAACCCGATCCACACCCCACAATAATGTTTAACCCTTTAACTTAACAATCACTCTTATTATATTCTTCGATGAGACACATCCTATAAATTAAATAAGAAACCACATACTTACAGTTGTATGAGACAAGCCAAGTTTTTTATTTTTCAATCTCTAAATAGATAATCAATTAATTTTAATATCCAGAATTGCATTTTTATTTTTATATTCTCACCTTTTTGCCTAAAAAATAAAAAACTTTATTGTATGTCTTGGACAGAAGAATCTCGTTCATCGAACTTTGAATGTCCAGCACACTTCCCTGTTCAGCCTGCATGGACTTGGAGTTATCAACACTGGGATGGGAGAATATTTGCATTTCTTGCTTCTGTTTTTTTTGTTTGGATTAATTTTTACATCCTTTATGCGCAATCTCATTGAAAGAGCGACCCAGGAAATATCACAACAAATGAGCTACAACCGGAAGCTGCCCTGCATTCTGGAACAATTATTAAAGGTCCACAGAATCAGAAATGTAATTTTTTTATTTCATGATATTGATTTTTAATTAATAAACAAAGAACTGAACGTGTTTTTTTAAAATTTAAATTCCAATTATTTTTTGAGGTGTTAACGTTAAAAAAACATAATCTGGTGGGTACCGCTGCTAAATATTCCAGAAAAACCACCAGGGTCATTGCATCATCTGTGTGATGTCATCACCGGAACGATTGTCTCAGCATGCAAAGGATAATGGCTGCACAACTCGCTTCAGATTCATCAGAAAGTGAATTTGACGAATAATTTTCTGATTAAGACTCCTCAGATTATGACGACAGTCAAAATCATGATGTATAAGGTGCTGCCAGACTGTATATGTATGAACCCGAGGAGGAAATTAGGGATGGCATTGGTCATGAAATGGTCATTTACTCATCTCAAACTGGGATTACAGGCCAGTGTCGAAAAAATTATCTTCAAAATGGACCCTGCAAATGACTCTTGAAGCAGTTTTTTTTACATTGGCTGGCAAAATTTTCCTTACAGCTGGATATTTTGGGTAAAATATGCGTGCTCACACCATCTTTGGTTGTACGGTATTGCTACAACCAGCAACAATGCATCGAGATGGCCTTGGCATTCTCGGTACTTTTTAGAGTTCAGCGTTTTTCAGAGCGTATGTAGGCCGCACGTAAACACGATTCTCCAAGCAAAAGTATCCTCCATCCATCCATCCATCCATCCATCCATCCATCCCTGCATTGGGATCATACTCTGTGCAGAGCATTGCTGCTGCCTAAGCAGTCTCCTTGGCTGTTGGACACAATCCTGGACGGGTTGCCACTCTGACAAACAGGATCCACCAAGCTGGCACTCATTTTGCCGACCTCGGAAGGATGACAGGCAGAGTCAACCCCACCTGGTATTAATTCAACAGCCGAGAGGGGTTTGAACTCAGGATCCTATGATCCCAAGCCACCAACTCTTGCCATGAAGCCAACACCAGGCATAAAGTAATCCTCGAGATGACGTAATCACATCGCCATATTTGGGGGGGGGGGGGGGGGAAACCAATCAGCGTACAAGGATACCATTGTGTTTTATCCCTTGAAAGATGTAGAACTTTATATCATTAGTGACACCCAAAGGCCACGTTCAAATAAATAGGTGGTGCGATTTCAACGCAAAACCGCATGCCCAATTGAAACGATGTACATAAAATTACCCTTTAAATGTTTTACAAACATATTTTTTGTGAATTATCTAAAGGATTTTGGACCATAATATTGACAAAGGCCTATTTGTGCAAAATACATGATGGGATTTTCATCATTACATTCATCATCATCAATTTACCATACTCTTTACACAACATTGATGCTGGCAAAACAGTCTCTTGGCAAGGGAATTATGCTGGGTGGTTTGGTTGTTTTGGCTGGTTTGGTTGTTTTGGCTGGTTTGGTTATGTACTGCGGTTTTGTCGTGCCGGGGTTTAGGCTTGATGCTGTTTTGGTCGTGCCTGCTGGTGGGTCATGCTGCTGGTTTTTGTCGTGCATGCGTGGGTTTTGGCGTTGATGGTGGTTTTGGTCGTAGCGCTGGTGTGGTCATGCCTGATGGTTTGTCGTGCCGGCTGGTTTTGGATTGATGTATGGTTTGGTCGTGCCTGCTGGTGTGGTCAGCTGTGGTTTTGTCGTCTGGTGGTTTT
Organism: Eptatretus atami; assembly: GCA_035128595.1. NCBI lineage: Eukaryota > Metazoa > Chordata > Myxini > Myxiniformes > Myxinidae > Eptatretus > Eptatretus atami. The sequence goes on from CM068955.1 coordinate 11,784,365, forward strand.
TGTCGTGCCATGTGGTTTTGCTGTGCCTGGCTGTTTTGGCCGTGCGCTGGTTGGGTCATAGCCTGTGGTTGTTGTCGTGCCTGCTCGGTGTGGTATGCATGCTGTTTGCATGCTGGCTGTTTTGTCGTGCCGGTGGTGTGGTCATGCTGCTGGTTTTGTCGGCGGCTGATTGGCTTGATGGCTGGTTGGTCGTGCTGCTGGTGTGTCATGCCTGCTGGTTTTGTCATGCTGGCTGTTTTGTCGTGGTCGCTGTTTTGTGTGCCTGTTTTGTCGTGCTGCTGTTTTTCGTGGCTGCTGGTTTTCGTTGTGCCTGCTGGTTTTGTCGTGCCGCTGGTTTGTCGTGCCTGCTGTTTTGTCGTGCTGCTGGTTTTTGGTGGCTTTTAGTCATGTGGCTGGTTTTGTCGTGTCGCTGGTTTTGTGTGCTGCTGTTTTGTGGTGTGCTGGTGTTTGTCGTGCAGTGTGTGTGGTTCTGCGTGCGGTTTTGTCGTGTCGTGCTGGTTTTGTCATGAGTGCTGGTTTTTGTCTGCTGGCTGGTTTTGTCGTGTCGCGGCTGGTTTTGTCGTGCGCTGTTTGTCGTGCCTGCTGTGTTTTGGTGCTGCCTGCTGGTTTGTCGTGCCTGCTTGGTGTTGGTCCATGCTGCTGGTTTTGTCTGGCTGGGCTGTTTTGTCGTGTCGGCTGGTTTTGTCGGCTGCTGGTTTGTCGTGCTGGCTGTTTGTCGTGCCAGCTGTGGGTCATGCCCTGCGTTTGTCGTGCCTGTGGTGTGGTCATGCCTGGCTGGTTTTGTCATGCTGGCTGGTTTTGTCGTGTCGGCTGGTTTGTCGTGCCTGCTGGTGTGGTCTGCTGCTGGTTTTGTCAGCCCTGGTGTGGTCATGCCGGCTGGTTGTCGTGTCGTGTTTTGTCGTGCCTGCGGTGTGGTCATGCCCTGGTTGTGTTCTTTATGCTGGCTGGTTTATCGTGTCGGCTGGTTTGTCGTGCCTGCGGTGTGGTCATGCCTGCTGGTTTTGTCATCCGCTGGCTGGTTTTTGTCAGTCGGCTGGTTTGTCGTGCCTGCTGGTGTGGTCCTTGCCTGCTGGTTTTGTCGTGCTGGCTGGTTTTGTCGATGTCGGGCTGGTTTTGTCGTGCCTGCTGGTGTGGTCATGCCTGCTGGTTTTTGTCATGCTGGTGGTTTTGTCGTGTCGGCTGGTTTGTCGTGCTGCTGGTGTGGTCATGCTGCTGTTTTGTCATACTGGCTGGTTTTGGTCGTGTCGGCTGGTTTTGTGTCGTGCCCTGCTGGTTTTGTGTGCTGGCTGTTTTGTCTGCCGGCTGGTGTGGTCATGCCTGCTGGTTTTTGTCGTGCCGCTGGTTTTGTCATGCTGGCTGGTTTGTCGTGCTGCCTGGTGTGGTCATGCCTGCTGGTTTTGTCATGCTGGCTGGTTTTGTCGTGCTGCTGGTTTGTCGTGCCGGCTGGTGTGGTCATGCCTGCTGGTTTTGTCGTGCCTGCTGTTTTGTCGGCTGGCTGGTTTGTCGTGCCTGCTGGTGTGGTCATGCCTGCTGGTTTTGTCAATGCTGGCTGGTTTTGTCGTGCCGGCTTTGGTGTGGTCGTGCCTGCTGGTTTTGTCATGCTGGCTGTGTGGTCATGCCTGCTGGTTTTTGCGTGCCGGCTGGTGTGGTCAGCCTGCTGGTTTGTCATGCTGGCTGGTTTTCGTGCCGGCTCGTTTGTCATGCTGTGGTGTGGTCATAGCTGGCTGGTTTTGTCGTGCTGGCTGGTTTTGTCGTGCCGGCTGTTTTGTCATGCTGGCTGGTTTGTCGTCGGCTGGCTGGTTTTGTCGTGCCTGCTGGTGTGGTCATGCTGCTGTGGGTCATGCTGGCTGGTTTTGTCGTGCCGGCTCGTTTTGTCATGCTGGCTGGTGTGGTATGCCTGCTGGTTTTGTCGCCCTGCTGGTGTGTCATGCCTGCTGGTTTTGTCAGCTGGCTGGTTTTGTCGTGCCGCCTGGTGTTGGTCGTGCCTGCTGGTTTTCATGCTGGCTGGTGTCATGCTGCTGCGTGTCATGCTGGCTGGTGTGTCTGCCTGCGTTTTTCATGCTGGTGGTGGGTCATGCCTGCTGGTTTTGTCCAGCTGCTGGTTTTGGGTGCCGGCTGGTTGGTCGTGCCTGCTGGTTTTGTCATGCTGGCTGGTGTGGTCATGCCTGCTGGTTTTGTTCATGCTGGCTGTGTGTGGTCATCGCCTGCTGGTTTTGTCGTGCCGGCTGGTGTGGTCATGCTGCTGTTTTGTCATGTCGGCTGGTTTGTCGTGCCTGCTGGTGTGGTCATGCTGCTGTTTGTCGTGCTGGCTGTTTTGTCGCTGGCTGGTTTTGTCGTACTGGCTGGTTTGTCGTGCCGGTTGGTTTTTCGTTGCCGGCTGGTTTGTCGTGCCTGCTGGGTGTGGTCATGCCTGCTGGTTTTGTCGTGCTGGCTGGTTTTGTCGTGCCGGCTGGTTTTGTCGTGCCGGCTGTTTTGTCGTGCCGCTGTTTTTGTCTGCTGGCTGTTTTGTCGTGCCTGCTGGTGTGGTCATGCCTGCTGGTTTTCGTCGTGCCTGCTGGTTTTGTCGTGCCGGCTGTTTTGTCGTGCCTGCTGGTGTGGTCATGCCTGCTGGTTTGTCGTGCTGGCTGGTTTTGTCAGCTGGCTGGTTTTGTCGTGCCTGCTGGTGTGGTCATGCCTGCTGGTTTTGTCGTGCCCGCTGGTTTTGGCTTGACGAGCTGTCTTTGTTGTTTTGGTTGGTTTTGTCGCTGGTTGGTCGTTCCTCTGTTGTTCGGTCGTGCCGGTGATAACTCGTCTAGTTTTCACGAAAGACACTGTGGAATGATTAATGTTCCCCCACGACCAGTGACCACGTATGGATTCTCTGGCTGAACATCCATCCGATGGACGACGCACACATTGATGGGCCGCCTTGCATGCGAAACACCAGAATGATGGTTTATAGTTTGGCCATGATTCTAACTAAGGCGAGAGAGCTGACAGATGAATGTACATCATCTCAAAGCTATTCTGAGAGGCCTTGGGTTGTTAGACATGTGCATTGCAGTCGGGACAGCTGACGAACATCCCATCCTAACTATCACTTGCTTACGATGTATGACCCTGGAAATGGAATTTTCATCAAAACGATGTCTGGAATGCAGATCGCTCCGATAGAAATGCTTTGTTTTACGATTCCTAGATTCATTCCTTCATGGAATATAATGTCGTGGTGTAAGATATCTTTATCTCGATGATCACCAGACCTGTTGCAGATATGTCCGACCGAAGCCCCTTTTTTGGGGACGAGTCTTGATTGCCATCAACCCCTTGTTACGAAGGATGGCAGCTACGTGCTCTCCTCTGGTTACCTCACGTTTTCCTTGCCGTGATGTCCGACTCGAGGAGACGATGAGAGTTGTGCAGACAAAGAAAGGGGAAGAAGGGATTATTATAATACTATACCCTGTAAATGGTCTTTAGGAGATTACAAACCTCAAAGGCTTTGGACTAGCCTCTGATCCTTGCACATCCCTTGCACATCCCATCCCAGCATTCTTTTCCGGTAGTGATTCTCTGCAGACTACTGTAGTGGGACTGGTTACCAACTCCAGTATATGAGAGTACTACTCGCATATACTACAGTTCTCACTGCAGCATTTTTGTCTGGGTTAGTAGAACGTTATTAAAAACAACAAAGTGTGATTCTAAAAATGAACAATGTTAACGAACGACTAAAAGATTGAAGGCAGTATCATTTGATTACCTTGAAATGATGCTGAAAAGTTTTCTCTTCCCTTTGTCTCCTGCAGGTAGAACCTTCATGCACGGAGATCGTCAGTTGTGAGCTGGTAAGGACGAGGCCTTGAGTGAGCCGACCGACATTGGGGGGGGGACAATTGCAGTAAAATGCTCCTCGATGTAACATCCTGAGCGGTTTGTGGAATATTATTCATTCTTTGTGAGGTTCCTACAAGCACATTCTGCCAAGTGTAAGATCAGAAGGAACAGAAATGAAAGGTTACCTGGCACCTGTGATCAAAGCCCAACGATGGCAGGTGAAATGTCCAGAAGATTTAACAGAAAATTTCACGACATTGTGATGATGGGGCCCTCACTGGATCTCGGGTAGTTTATATTTTTGAAGACCCTTTGTATGTTATCCCATGTGCACGTGCTCTGTCTGCCTCTGAGCTGCTCTGCTTGTCTTGCTCCGACAGCCTGCCAGCTATTTGCCTACTGTACAGCACGCCATGCTTCCGGTACGTGTCCCCACTATGTCGTTTATCCCATTCTTTGTACCTCTTGACTTACCTGCATTTTGACAACCTCATTTATTTATTTGTTTTGTTTTGTTATCCTCCTCTGTTTCTTCTTTTCAGGGCTGGCAGGATAGCCTAGAGGTACGCACACTCACCGCTGAGCCGTCTAGCCTGGATTCAAATCCCGGCCCAGCTATAAACCCCCATCCTGGCGCTTTGTGTTCAGGCCGAGGCGTCGACCTGTGTGCGTCGTCCATCGGTAGGACGATAGACCGGAGCACCCGTCTGCCGGTGCCCGTCGTCGGTGGACGTTTACGATCCACCGGTGTCTTTAGGGACGAGTGGCAGAGGTATTGCCGGCACCCCGTCAAAGTTCAAAATTCCTGCCACTTTCGGTCTAACGGTCTAATGGCAGTCCTGGCCATGCGATCCGCTTCTTGAAACACTTGGACCGGAAACATTCCTCGACCGATCCCACAAAAAGTTGGGAATAATTGGGACCGTTAATGAAGTAGTCGTCTGTTTCTCACTTTCGTCATCTCCCTTTACCGGTAGTTGGATCTGTTAACCATTGGTTCAACTCGCTACCATGGGATAAACCCGCCGCTGACCCAACAACACTGTCACCTGCCACTTATTTATTACCTGCTTGTTTCTCATCTCACCTACCGTACTTTGACCTCTGACCTCGCTGCCTGTCTTTCCTCTTAATCTCACGTGCCTTTCCCTCACCTCTCACCTTTCTGCGTTCCCCCGTTGAACCCGTCCATTGATCTCGTTCTTCACACCATCCCCCATTCCACCTGCCATTCCTTCTCACCTCCCTAATTATCACTCTTCCTTATTCCATTAAAACTTGCCTCCTTATATTATAATTCCCTTGCTTTCCTAACTCCCCCCCCCATCTTTTCACTTAGCATTATTTAATTTATTTCCCTTTATTCCTCGGGCACATCATTTTATTTATTTATTTATTTATTTATGGAAGGGGTTGTACGCATACCGGCTGCAGACTAAGACGATGAACGTTATCGACACATTATATGTGGGATTCCAGCATCGTAAAGGAACCACTCAGATGGGAACACCGAGCACGCCACATTCATTTCTTCTGTTTTGTTTTCCTCTTTCTTTCTTGTCTTTCCATCATTGGATGAGTTCCAAGCCAGCTGGCCATCTCGGCCATACTGTAACCGATGCCAACATCCAACCTGCAGTGTCATGTAAACCGAATGGGTCGTCCTTTGCCATGTCATGTCCATGTCGGTATTCCGTTCCCACGGCAGGTAACACTTCCCAGGAGTTTTCTTCACCTATTTACTGTTATCATTGTAACTCTACAATATGCCTTCACATTGTCTGTAGTTCTTAGGTCGGAATGCTGATAAAGTGGTTTTATCCTCCTTGTTTTGTTCTCTCTTCCGCAGAATGTACCGTCACCTGCCTCGCCGACACCATTAACCAACGGCAATAATTCAACTCCCAGGTAAGTAAGTGAAGGTCAATGAATGGAACACTCCTCTCTTCTTCCCTCTTCCATGCCTTTCTCTTTCATTCTCTCATTGTCCTTCATTCATCATGACATTTTCCACCAATGATTTATTCTCTCCAAACCAGCTATCTTCAAGATTTCTTCATCCCCTTGACCTTCCTGGTTAACTTTTCTTGCCCCCCACACTCCCACACTTCCCTCATGCATTATTCCTCCTTTTTGCCTTTTATTAACACCCACCCCACCCTCCATCCCAAATCCATACTTAATTCCCAATCTTTCCCATCTGCATTCTCTTATTCATCCTCCCCCATTCCCCATTCCTCTTTATAATTAACGTCACTATCAAACAGCTCGATTATTTTGTTGCCACACAAATCCATTCCTCACCACCATCTCCATTTTCCTGCTCGGAGCTTGGAGAGGGGGAAGCATTCCTGATTTAGCATGGAGGATGTCGGAATATGGGAAATGATATACATTAGAGGTTACTATGTGTGGTGAGACTTCCAAGGATAAATACGAAATAGTGAGGTCAAAGAGAAAGGAATGTGCATGTGCTGGTGAACTTGGATTAATTTGAGAAGATAGTCATGTTAAAAAGCACACTCTCCTTGAAGTTATTTATACATATATATTGTTACAGTTGTGGAAATTCACAGAACACCATTCAGGTTTCCCAGACATCGGTTATGTCGATAAGTGTGTGTCCAGATTAGATTTCCCCACCGATGTCTAAAGGGCAATTATTCATGTAACCGGGCTGTGATCTTTGAGTTAGCCGTTATTCTTTTGCTATCTTTATTTTGGCAAAACAAACAATCATCTCCTCACCACCTCCGCCAACAACCGCCAACATCTCACCACCTTCGCCATAACAAACAAGCAATCATCTCCTCACCAACATCTCCACAACGACAACAAACATCTCCTCACCAACATCTCCACAACGACAACAACATCTCCTCACCAACATCTCCACAACGACAACAACATCTCCTCACCACCTCCGCCACAACCCAACATCTCACCACCTTCGCCATAACAAACAAGCAATCATCTTTCAACAACATCTCCACAAACGAACAACATCGCCTCACCTTCATCTCCACAAAAGCTGCCATCTTGTTGCAGCCACAGCGTCCTCAACGAACAGCATCTCCGCCGACAGACGCGGGGACTCCCCCGTTGGGGCGGGAGCTGATGATCTCTACCACGTCCGCTTTGTCCGCGTCAGGACAGCGAGATCGGATCAAAATGACCAAAAGGGGGAGCCAGCGGGGGTGAAAGGTTGAGGCTAAAAGATCAAACGCGCCCCCGTACCCCATAAAAGGGCGCGCTGGAACGCCAAGCCGGCAGTCAGTCTGTCGGGGTTCGGAGTCAAGTGCAGTGGAGCTTGGAGTCCGGTGGAGAGCGCCAAGGTTCGAGTCCAGTGGAGGGCTGTTGGCCGTCGGAGCGCAGCGGAGCCTGGAGTCCGGCAGAGGTTCGAGTTCAGTGGATGGCTGTTGGTCGGGTTGCAGCCGGAGAGAAGTCGCCAGCCGGCCCTGAGACGGTCCGAGCAACGCTGAGGAGCGGGCAGGCTCTTAAAAGAGCATCAACTCTTAAAAGAGCAAGACCCGTTCGTTCCTCTGAGGCGTCGTCGGATAGGCCCGATCAA
>CM068955.1:11796371-11814649 GCA_035128595.1 Eptatretus atami
CCCTCTAGTGGTCTTCTCACCCGACCTCTGGCCCGCAACAATATATTTAGAACCACAAATGATACCCTTTAGTTTATATGATACAGAAACTCATAAAGTTTTGTGCACGCCATCAATACACTTCAATGTGAGCTCCGTTTGTCGCATGCAGGACCTCAAGGCGGGACACAAGTTCTTGCCTTGTTTGGCTCAGCATGTTTGCATCCACCAGTGCACATGCAGCTGTGATCTGAGAATGACGATCCTGCTGCAGCTTCGCCACTTTGGTGTTGGAGACACCATCTTTGACAAACCCCCACAGAAAAATATCAAGGGGGGTTATGTCTGATGATCACGGGGGTCAGGCGGTTGGTCCTTCTTGGCCAATCCAGCGACCTGGAATTTTTTTCATTCAGGACGGCTCGAACGACGAAGGCCCATTGTGGGGGAGTGCCGTCCTGTTGAAAAATGATATCGGGTTGCAGGTCTTCAATCTGCGAGAAGGCAAATCCTTCCAACATGTTCATGTAAATTGTTGAGGTTACTGTATCCTCCACAAAGAAAAACGGACCCACCAGGTGGCCATGGAGAAGGCCACACCACATATTGACCTTTGGACTGTCGTGTACGTGTTCAATGACCACAGAAGGGGTTTTCAGAGCCCCAGATCCTCACATTGTGCTGGATGACCTTCCCCGAAACATGAAAGCAAGCTTCGTCTGTGAACATGCCCTTTTTCAGGTAATTTTCATCATCCTCTATATACGACTGAGCATTTCCAAGGCAAACACCTTGTGTTTGAGTCTGTCATTTGGTTCGAGTTCCTGCAGAATCTGCAACTTATCAGCATGAAGCTTCAGTATTTTTTATTCAAAATCCTGTGTCCAGTGGTGGTTGGTTGTCCCAGTTCTCTGGATGAGCATCAAGTTTATTTTCAGGGACTTTGTTGAAATGATTCACGCACTCGTTCAACGTCCACTGCACTTGTGCTTGATCGACCGGTACCTTTCTGTTTCTGACAACTTCCAGTCTCCTTAGACCTCTTGTACCACTCTCTGATAGTAGTCTGCGGTGGCAGATTCCTTCCATATCTTGTGCAGAAATTACGCTGAACTTGCCTGACGGATCTCGTCTCGATGAACCATTTGACGCACTGAGCTTTCCCCTGTGGAGTCGCCATTTTCTTGCACATGAAACCACCAGACCTCAAAATAACGAAAACTTCATATGAGTTTCTGAATCATAAAACAAGGGTTATTATTGTATCATTTGTGGTACTAAATATATTAACAACCAAAGTTGTCCAGGTCTTTTTGGAACACTCTTTCCCTTGCTATCGTCACTGTCCCAAACCTAAAATTAATCAGAATCTTCACCTCACTTCCTTGTCGAATATCTTCTTGACTATAAATCTCCGATTCATTCCTCCATTCCCACAATAGACCCTCTGTGCACTCGATCGATTTCCACTTCCTCCATTCTTCCGAACCAGCTCCTTTGGCCCTGCAAGGTTTCGCACAGCTTCCTCAAGGCAAACATTGCTGTATGCCCAGTTTTCCCAATCACAGGATCACACATATTGGTCTGATTATGGATTTTGTTCCCATTTCTATTTCTGGAAGAATTCCAGAAAACAACCTCACGACCCCTCTCAGGAGGTGACATATTGACCTGCTCCTGTTTTTCAACTCCTCTCTATGAACTTTAATTCTCTCATTCATTCCTCCATGCTAGTTGGAGTATTTTGACAAAATGCTGCCATCTGAGGGGCAGGACCAATCAATCCTGATGTTTACGTGACTCTCTTACGTGACATTGTTGGGGAGGTAGAAATAGAAACTTGCATGCATTATATATTTTTGTTACTTTTGCACATACACAGCACCCACTCATCCTCTAATCTTATACAATGGTGTGTTTTTGGTGTCATTGACCTTTGATAACAATCTATGTTCTGTTTTGTTTGGAGTGATTAATTGAATTGGAATAAATCTGAATGACATAAATACTCAGGGTAAATTAGTGAAGAAAACTCATTGTGTGTTTTTTTTCTTCTCCTCTGCAGACAAACAAAGTGTGGAGTCATGGAAGAACAACCAGAGCCAGATCTAACCTATGTGACAGAACGTATACTTGCTGTGTTGCTCCCACAACATAGTCACAATTATGCAACCACCAGGACAGAAACCAACACCACATCTCCATCAATCACGAACAACTCCATCTCGCACCGTCAGATGGCTGAGCTTGCCTCAATGTTGCGCTCCAAGCATGGGAACAATTACCTGGTGAGTGGAAGAGTGAGCCACGCCTCATTTGTATTATAGGATGAGCCGTGTGTGTGTGTGTGTGTGTGTTTATGTTTACAATATAATATATATATATATATATATATATATATATATAATATATATATATATATATATTTAAAAGAACCACCCACATCTCTCACCTGTGAATGGAGGAATAGCCAATCAGCTTTCACCGAATCAACTAAAACTAGTGGCTCGGATTATATAAATAATTCACACGTCCCACACTCCTCGAGCCGAAGAAGCTGCAAAAAGCAACCCAAGAAGGCCTACACAAGGTAAGCGCTTTGCTTTTTCAAACCCTTCCCAGAGTTCCTCCACAGCTATAACTAGAGGGGGAGCACTCGGGAGAGTGCAAAACCTCCGCCGCCAATACTGCTGGGTCACTCAAGTGAACCTTATATCTTATTCATTAAATATGATGTCAACAGTGCTGACAGTTATAGTTCTTTTCTCCAACATTTTTTTTGGGGGGGGGGGGTTGGAAATCACTTAAAACATGTAGAAATGCAAAAAAAGAAATCGAAATTTTGTTGAAAAAGTTGCAAAAAAATTTTTTTCTCTAAATTTTTTTTGGGGAGGGGGGGGGTTGGAAATCACTTAAAACATGTAGAAATGCAAAAAAAAAAATTCTTGAACAATTTTTTTTGGGGGGGGGTTGGAAATCACTTAAAACATGCATAAATGCAAAAAAAAAAAAATTTCTCTAACAATTTTTGGGGGGGGGGGGGTTGGAAATCACTTAAAAATGTAGAAATGCAAAAAAAAAAAAAAATAAATTCTCTATTTTTTTGGGGGGGGGGGGTAACAATTTTTTTGTGGGGGGGGGTTGGAAATCACTTAAAACATGTAGAAATGCAAACAAAAAAAATTTTCTCTAACAATTTTTTTTGGGGGGGGGGGGACCAAGTCCAAAATTTAATGGCATGATCCTTGGACCATACCTAACCCCCCCACCAAGTTTCGTCGAAATCCGTTGAGGAGTTTTTCCGTAATACTGTTCACAAACAAACAAACAAACAAACAAACAGAAAGGGTGAAAACAGTAACCTCCATCCATCTTCGAAGATGGCAGAGGTTAAAAATAGCTATAAATAGCTGTGGAGGAACTCTGGGAAGGGTGTGAAACAGCAAAGCGCTTACCTTGTGTAGGCCTTCTTGGGTTGCTTTTTGCAGCTTCTTCAGCTCGAGTGTGGGAGGTGTATATTAAAAAAATATATATATATATACATACATACATACATATTGCGGTTGGGACAATACATCATTCAGCTACACAGCACAGCCAACCAATCGATCAAACAAAGTCCAAGTAAACTCTACTCCCCAATTTTTTAACAAACAGGAAAGAGAGTCCTCCTCAGGCGACGTTTCGCTTGCGGTCCGTAAGCCTTCTTTAGCCAAGAGTCACAGCTCACCACACGCAGCCATTTATAGTGAACCACTTCCGGTCACATGTGCAAGCATGTGCACATCTTTTGGTTATCAGAATGTGGCAATGCCACTCATCAATGGATTCGCACTGATTCCTGGTCATTATTGTTATTATTATTATTATTATTATTATTATCAAGTCTGGTGTTGTAATTATGCGTTTGCACATGCAGAGTTAGCTGTGGGGTATTCCAATGAAAGACACCAAATATCAGTGATTTTTATCCATTATCACTTATTGAGCCCCTTCTACCATCTTACTTGTGTTATAACATGAGACAGGGACACCATCAGAAGCATTCTGGGAAACGTAGAGAGGGGAAGAAGTATAATAAGTAGAAGAAGAAGCAGAGCGAGGCTTGGGTGCAGCCTCTGACTCACCCTGCACGAACTGGCAGGCTCACACTCATCCCAAAGTGAAGGGAAGGGAAGGAAGGCAGAGGTGTGTACATGCGATATGAAGGGAGAGACACGGCATATGCAGTGTAGGCTAAGAGAAAATGGTGTGAGGTGTGAAACAGTGCCTCGTCCTAACGGATCAAGAGGCAAATTGTTGATCGCCCTCGGTAATCGTGATCTCTTTTGGGTGTCTCAAGTGGACGAATTGAAGGTTCTTCGAGGAAAGCAAGAGAAAGATTGCGCAAGTCAGTGATGGAGCTATTGTCACGGACCAAGGACTTCATGGCATTCCTGTTCTCGGGCCTCAGCACGTACTCGTTTCGCCACATTGCAGTGTGCCATATGCCAGACCATCATCTCCAAAAGAGAGTACTTTTCTGTGGACTAGTCATTGTAACTCGTCCACGTGGCAGGCCCTGTCAACGTTGGGAGGATGTCATCAAGGAAGACGTAAAAATCCTCAATAATAAGGGGAACTGGCTGCAAAAGCTGCAAAGGCAGCCCAACAGCATTAGAGATGGCACAGATGGCTACCGTGTCACCCATTGTCATAAGTGACGGGGACGTATTGGATTGTATAAGTATGTATGTATTTGTGTATGTGTGTATATATATATATATATATATATATATATATATATATATATATATATATATATATTGTTACTGACCGGGTGTCGGCCGCCAACCGACCGCTCTGAACGGAGCCGCAAGTCGAGTCGGCCCGACCGATCGCCCGGAATATAGATCGCCGCCCGGAAAACTCCGAGCGACGGGTCCTTGTACAAGAACCGAAATACGCCAATCGGCTGATCACGTGGGGTAGGGTCGATTGCCAATCTTCAATGTACCTAAATACCCACGTGATCCAACTACCGGGGTATTCCACCCTCGACGGATCTTGTACGGAACAAACCGCCGAGGCGAGCTTGTCCGTGCGCGATTCCGAGCGGCGTAATCGCCGAGAACCGTCGGTACAAATGTCCCCCTATTACGGAAAACCAACGGCTTTCTAACTCCCAACACACGAAATGTTCAGTCAATGAGGGAATGGACGAAGCGAGCAGGTTTACATTTACACAAGGACATTTATTATAATGAAACACGTATGCAATTAACAAGCAACAAAAGAACTACAACCATCTATAAGCAATTATTAATGTACAGTCACTTACACAGTTTTACTTACGGGACTCGGCGCCACAAACATTCATTCGAAAGAAAAGCAGGAAAAAGACCCCATCAAAGACAATGGGGTCAGACTGGACCTCTTGGGTCTTTATGGCGTGGGACTTGGCAGACCGAACGAGTCCCACGAGACCGTTGCAGGTTACCTGCACCCTCGTGGTGTCTGGCGTGGGCGACCCGCGATGCTCCTTCCCCACAGCAGCTAGCGTAGCCGCGGTCGAGCTCGGGCCTTCCGTGTGGTAGGCGAGCTCTCTCCGGCACTCTCCACACGAACGCGCGGTTTGCGCGACACAGCAGGCAAGGCTGCGCCTCCAGCTCGCGTCTCCTTCTCGACGCCCGGACTTCCACGCAGCTACTTGGCTTCTGGGTTCCTCCCGACTCCCCCAACTGCCGAAGCAAAAAGCTTACTCCTCCCACGGGACTCAGCACACGAACTCTGCCACGGGACTCCCACGAGCTCTTTTGGGATTCTTCTCACGGGACTTCCACGAACTCTTTCCACCAACTCTTTTTGGATTCTTTTGGGATTCTCTCACGAACAAAGAAAAGATGTCCTCTTTATCCTTTGCACCCCCTCCCCCCGCATCCGGCGTGACTCATGCCCTCGTGATCCACCCCCCGCTCAACCACGGGTGGGAGGGAGTTGTTGACGTCACCGCAGGGTTCTTCTTCCTCTTCGCAGAAGAGGGGGAGGGACGTCTCCATTGTTTCTTTCCCTAACTATTAAATCGATCCGCAGCGCATCTAATCGATTTCAAAACATTTAAACAATGGGAGGTGAGCTATCTAGGGAACATGCACTTATTAACATAGCTGACTAAGGGAACCTGTATGTTGTGTGCGATTGAATTCCAAATTCGTAACAATATGTATGTATATATGGACCAGGAATTTGAAAAGAAAACGGATCATAAATCTAATTTTTTTTCAATTGTTTTGTTAATCTCAGGTTCTGAACCTTTCTGGCTCACAGCAAGAATCAGTAAAGCTCCATCCACAGGTGAGAACCATCGCAAGCAAGGTATGGACACTAAGAAACTGTACATCAGATTAATTCAAAGAAAGTAATTGGTGAAGTTAAATTAACAAGTGACAGATTTGAATTCTCCCCATACCCACCATTCACACACCCACTAACCCAAAAGTTCACGACTGCTCACCTCCTACTTTCTCGGAACAACGGAAGCTCAGGAATGTGCCGGGAGGAACACGCACACCACCCTGCTGCTTTTCACGGATCACAATTTGCTCGAGGCCTACCCCTGAGCCCCCAAAGTGTTCTCCAGAGGTTCTGATACATTCTTACGATTTACAAGGCTCTTACAGGGCAGGAATAGTTACGACTTAGACATGTGTAGGGCTTAGCCGATTATTCTAAGCACACCGTGAACATTCAGCATAGACATCAAGAAAGATGTGAAAAAAAACCTGTTGTCATAAAAATGCACCGAATGTTCAAACTGTGTTGTCTCAATTGTTGGAAAAAAAAATGATTATAGTGTCCAATGTTCACTTCGTATCTCATAATTGTTTGTAGGGATTGTGAAAGTGTGTTGTTGCGTAAATGTGTTTTGGAGGAGAATGGGGGAATGAGTTATTTATTTACTTCATCATTATTATTACCTCTGCCACCGAAGGTGGGCGGAGGTTATGTCTTCACCCCTGTCTGTCTGTCTGTCTCTGTGTGTTTGGCTGTGATCACGACATCTCAAAAAGTTATGGACGAGTTATGACAAAACTTGGTGGGTGAGTTGGGTAGGTGACAAGAACAAGCCAATTTAATTTTGGTTCAAGACCGGATCCAAATCTGGCCTATCAGTGGGATACAAAATGTAAACTGTTCAGCCTGGCAGAGATGTGCGCTCTGCCGAGTGCCACTCGAGTTATGAGTCCCCTACCAGTTTCGCTGGAGGGGACTCCAGGTTTGCTTTCCGTATGTCTGTGCTTCTGTCCATCAATCTCACCTGTGGTTTTTTTTTCAAAAAAAAAATTCCACACCCTTTAACATATTCAACTTAACCTTGGTACATGGCTTTATTTTGATAAGTTGCAGAACAAGTTCAAGTTTCAGGTGTTTCATCAGTTTTTCACAGTTATGCTTTTTTTAGACTTCAAAAACATCACATGATGCATGGGTCAGTGTTCGGCTGCCCTGACTCCACCCACTGCTTCTCACCCCATTTGCTGGACAGCCGGCCTGACTCCACCCTAATAAAATCACGTGCTACCATTGCATGATGCAACAAAGATCCTCAAGCCAAAGGCCTGGGTGTTCGACGATGGCCCAGTGCAATCGGAATGATCCCAGGTGTATAACCACGATGCATTTTGCATGCAAATAAGCCGTACGCATATTTTTGCTTCATGCGTGTACATTTGGTTATCTTTAATATGAAATCGGCAAAGGCGAGAAATGAGCGAAACACAGTGGGTTAAAGAGTTTCTTCTTCTTCATTTTGGTTCCGGTGTCGGCTCGAGCATGCGTTAAACGCAAACATATTTTTTTATCTCCCGAACATTCATTGGGACCGGTAGCGGACATGTATTTGCAAAGCAATTCTCACTCTTGTTGTTCTGATTTTTATTGTAACTAGCAGAGTACCCGCCATACGGGCGATCTTATTCCAAGCACGCAACACGTTCTTCTGATGCATGCCGTAACTTGGGCAGTGTTTCGGCAACTCACAGCTCTATCGGCAATTTATTTTTGTTTTTTAAGCCCAGGTTACGTGCTTGAAGCTAAAACATACCTACTGCTTATATATTGTGGACTGCACTGGATTGTGGACTGCACTGCACATACCTACCAGACTGCACTGGAATATGTGGGGACAAGAATATTGTGCTGTAAATGTTGGAGACTTGTAATACCCTCCCCCACCTCGAGGCGGTGCTACATGATACACATTTACAGAGAGCATTTGCACCCCCTCCCCCTCACCCCCAAAGAGCACTGGCAAAGATTAATTTAAAAAAAACACCCCTATGCATGAATTGTGGTCATGCTGATCCTCTGTAGCAGGTCTGGATGTAATTGGCCCAGAACTGTAGGAGGGGTAGCACAACAAACAAACACACAAACACCGGGCTGTGAATGATAGTGAGGATTACTAGCAGGGGATACCCGATGCTGTCTGGCTGGATGAGTTTTTCCCGGTGGTGGTTTCAGGACGTGTTTGGCATTGAAAAGCAATGGAGTTATTTGCCTCATGGTGGTTACCTTTTGCCTGCAAGTCGGTGGTAGCACTGCCTAACCCCACATCCCAAAATACACTTTTGACTGCTAAGGCAGCCAAAAGTGTATTTTCACCTACAGTATGTATATGTATATGTATGTATATGTATGCAGATTTACAAACCAACACTACTATAATTGTAGTGCAGGCTGTAACAGATCGGTCGCCAACGACAGCTGCACCGGTATACTGTGAAATATATATATATATGCAGATGTACCTCTGCCTGCCCCCATTGTTGTCCTCCCCAAGTAAAATTAAGTCAATAAGCTCATAGATTGATCAAATACAGCGTTGATGAAGTGTGGGCATGATCAGCCAAATGGCTTCCTCCTGCGTTAAAGTACCTTGTACTTATCCAGCTGTATTTGCTGTGTATAATGATGTGGTTATATTCTTCCCAAAGCTAATTTTCTTCCATACATAGACACACCTCGATGCCAATTAGTCGATTCATCATGATTATTTATATATATACAAATCTTATGGGTCGTCCCATTAACATGGGGTCGTAATTATGAATCAGAAACATGGTTTTGAGCCAAATGGAATTTATTGACGCACATCACATTTTCCAGGATGACATGGCACCATGAGACTTTGCCGAAGACCTTCATTGAGCATTCGTTGTTGTTTGATATTCATGATGCTGTTTGTTGTTGTTGTGGTGGTGTTGGCGGTGCAGGTGCAGGAGTATGCATGGCCAGCTCAGCATGCGCCCCCTCTGGATGTCCTGTGCAGCGTGTGCAAAGCCATGGACTCCTGGCTGCATTCGGACCCCAAGCACATCACCGTAATACAGACTAAGGTTTGTGCATGCCATTGCTGAATTTGTATCGGCATTGGATGTCCAGCCATTCACACACAGGCTTCTTACTACTCCCCTTCGTCATCTTGCTAAAATTAACAACTAATCCAACGTAAAAGTTTTCAAATGGCTTGGTGGATTGTTACCTCGTCGGTGGCTTGCATGTATACCATTGATGAGACGCAACGTGTGTTCACCATGCAGGGAAGCAAGGGCCAGCTGGGTGTCGTCATTGCGGCCTACATGTACTACAATAGCATCTGTGCCTGGTGAGTCAATGCAACCTCGGCACACCTCTTTTTCGTTACTCGCATTTCCTCCCTTGGTGGGGAAATAAGCAAAGCGTCGGAAAATGCAGAAACTCGGTTTAATCCCATGAAGTACCGAACACAAGATGTGGAAATCAAGTTTCGGGACATGTTGATGCGACGTTGTCATGTGCAAACCGTGATGTTGACGTGTCGTTGAAGAAGATTTGTGGAGGAAATTCCACGTCAATTTCTCACGCAGTGTTCGTGTTTTGGTGGTGGAACAAGCGTCTCGAAAAGGCAACAAGCCACAAGGAAAAATGTGCAACTTCAGATTTACAAACAGTCAGTCTTTGACCTGTTTCTGCCTTGAGACCTCATCTTCCAGGATGAAAACCATGTGAAACGCCGATATTAATGGACCAGTTTTTGGCAAACTATCGATTACACTTTTGGTGCAGCATCCTTGGTATCCATCTGATCTACTCATGTGACTTTGTTCTGCTTCTTGAGTTAAAAAAAAGACAAGATAAAGTTAAAATGACGTCTCAATCCTAGCAGGGCAGCCATTGTGAGTTCTCAGACTCACATTGTGTTGATATCAAGGGGGATTCGAGCTCAGTTTCCAGCATGTTTAGAACAATCCAGGTTTGCTGTGTTGCTTCACAAGGTATCTACTTTGACTTAGGGGACATCTACTTATTATGTATACCAAAAAGTGAAGGAGATGCATATGGGGAAGTTTACGTACAAATCACAATTGTAAATATATTTTAACATATTGTAATACTAGCAGAGTACCCGCCCTTCGGGGATCTTGTACCAAGCATGCAACATTTCTCTTGGACACATACCTTTATTTGGGTGGTGTGTAGGCAACTGACAGCTCTGTGAAGGCAAAAAAAAAATAACCGGGGTTACGTGCATGAAGCAAAAACATACCCACTGTTTATAATTCAAACACCTCACTGTGCACAGGAAAACGTGGGGACAGGAATACTGCACTGTAAATGGTGGAGACTTGTAATACCCTCCCCCACTTGAGGGGGCGCTACACAATACACATTTACATCGAGAATTTACGTCTCCACCCCCCCCCCCCGCCCTAAAAGCCACCGGCAAACATAAAAACACCCCGAAACATGAATTGGGGTCATGCTGATCCTACGTAGCAAGTCTGGATGGAATTGGCGCACAACTGTCGGAGTAATAGCACAACAAGCAAACAAGCACACGCAACTACACAAACACCAGTCTGGATTTTAGTGAGGGTTTCCCCGAAGTTTATTTTCAGATTTGTTTTTAAGTTAAATGTGGTGTCTGTGTTTTGGGAAGCTTATTTCTTCAGGCTTCATGGCTACTCCATTTATATTCACAATTTTATAAAAATTCACATCTTTATTTTTTGGCCAGGGTTTTGGTGTGTGTGCGCGCGTCTGTCCCGTGTTCCCATGTGAATGAATAAGATGAGATAGTTAATAATCATAGTGATTCCCAACAGGGGATTTGATTTATATCTGTTACTTTGGTTTTGGTGTGCGTGCGTGCGTGTGTGTCTCTCTCTCTCTCTCTCTCTCTCTCTCTCTCCCTCCCTCTCTTCCACTCTCTGTTGTAATAAACCTTTTGTGCATGAAAGCCTGCACGTGGTCATTCGAAGATGGGACTTCACCATTAAGCGTGAGTGAATTGGCTTTAAAAATCCGGCCATGGGCCGAGTGGGAAATGTGCATTTGAAGCACGCACCCTCAAAGATGAAAACACGATTGGGAAAAAAGACATTTAATCCGCTATTGAAAGATTAACTCGACAGCTCTCATCCATGTCGGCCTCTCCTGCACTTATATCAGAACGAGCTGATTCGTCACATCATCACGGATGTTTAACCGTCATATGGGGCTGTTCAAAAATTATGTAATGCTGTCTTTTTTAGGGACGCATGTACGATCGGACTTGATTAAACCTTACCAATAATTTTCATGCGACATACGATTTGATTTTTTGGGATCCATCATCATGATTATCACTCCATCCAAGCAAAGCCAATGGAAATCTACACGCCTAATATGTTTGGCCCACCAGAAAACCAAGATGGCAGCCATATTTTGTCTGGGTGTCGTGGTGGGTGGAGTCGAGTGACCAATGTGGATGTGGTCCGGCAGCTGTCTGACCAATGCGTGCACATTTCAAAAATAGACCCTTAACAACAGCAGCAATGTGGAACTCTTGCACACCTGCGATATCGTAGGTAAAAACTTGTACAGTATGCAGAAATACAGCCCAAAAGAATTGAAACCTAAACACTTTCTTAATTAGGATGAATGCTTGTCAAGAAGGCAATTAAAAGTGTGAAAGTTCAAGAAACCATTTATTATTTGATCCATGAATCCACACATTATTCATCGGCGAACGTTGGTGCGATTATGCTTGGGATCCTAGGATCCTGAGTTCAAATCCTCCTACCATTGAATTAACACCAGGTGGGGTTGACTCAGCCTGCCATCCTTCCGAGGTCGGCAAAATGAGAAAGAGCTTGCTGGGATGATTGAGCCATTGGAGTATCATGTGTCGAACCGGCGACCCATCCAGGATTGTGCCCCAATAGCCCAGGAGACTGCTTCGGCAGCACCGACGGTCTGTACAGCGTATTGTCCCAATGGATGGATGGACAATTGGGGAAAGGGTGAAATGGAAAGCTGGAAAGGTACATCATGAGTCACAAACTCCCAATCTATTTTCAGCAACAATGACTGATTTGTAAAAATAACGCCCTCACTAAAAACATATAAGCTTTGTAAAACAAATCCGATAACCAAATGCTTTAGAAACAGGCACGAGAACATTGAAAACATGATAGAACCTCCATAAGATATGGGATGAAACTTTGCCACCACGGCACCCGTAACAGGAATGGCATGTCCAGTGTCCACATACCCGCGGAGAGTCCATACAGATCCAAATCTACCCATATGTACCATGTCCGTGTGTGCTGTGTACGTACCTCTACGTTGTAGTAACTGTCGACTGTACATCCCGATCAGGACACAAACTGTACCGCTATCAACTGACACAAACTGCACAGTTCGGTAAGTGGCTTAAGCACTCAGGTAAGCACTCCAATGGAACGTCTGGCTTGGCAAGCGATTACCAATTGCCGCCGATACAACTATGCACCTGGAAAACACCCACGCAATGTCAGAATTGGACAAATCAACACTTTTTTCAGAGTCGGAACTGCTGATACTTTCATATCTGGAGCTTACATTTAGTAATTCTGCTTAGTTTAAGAGATTCTCTCAGTTATTCATATGCGCAATTTAAATATAGCCACGAACACTGGTGTCTCCAGGAATTTATAAGCATTGCAATATACCCAGCAATTCATAGCTAGGATGAACGGATGAACAGGCATTCGATAATATAAGTGAGGAAAGTGGAAAAAAAAACTTTATCGTTAAGAAATCATTGTGGCCTGTTCCAAGTCAAAACATGGTTGAGCAGGCCAAAAAACATGGTGGCTTCAGACCCCAGCGAGGTTATCCAGGAAACGCCTTAAGACCCCAGACAGCGAGGAGGCCGAGGATCTTGAAGGATATAATTGAATAAGGCTGTTAATTATCTTCAAAAGGGACGTTTTAATTAACCCAAACACCCAATTTTCACTCCTGCACTTCCTTGGAGTTTTCTTAGTATGCAGGCAAAGTTTCAGGCTGATAGGTTTCATGGTTTTGGAGTTATGGAGGACACACACGCACATGCACATGCACACACACACACATTGCCTTTTATTAGTAATTTATTCTCTTTTTCCGCCAAGGGAGGGGGCATGGGCTTGATTAAAAAACACACAACATCAACCACACAACACCCCTTGACGAGACCCCCACCAACAGCACTCAGTCCACATGCACACAATCACCCATCAATGCTCAAACTACCTAAAAGTCCTGTCAACATCCCCATACCCCTCGATCTCCATAACTTCCAGGTACTGATCTAATTCTAATTTAAACTTCTCGACGGTTTCTGCTGCCACCACCTTTCTAGGGAGACAATTCCATGCATTAACTACTCTCTGAGTGAAAGTTCCCTGCCTGACTACCGTCTTAACTCTCCTCTTCTTTACTCTCAAGCTATGGCCCCTGGTTCTGTCACTGTCCACTCTGTTGAGTAATTCATCTTCACTTATTTTCTATATTCCTTTCATTATCTTAAACATCTCTGTCATATCTCCTCGTAACCGCCTCCTTTCTAGTGAATAAAGCCCTGTCTCCTTCAGCCACTCCTCATAGCTGAGTCTATCTAGGCCCGGAATCAATCTAGTAACCCTACGCTGAACCCTCACTACGGCATCTATGTCCGCTCCTGAGTTGTGGTGACCAGAACTGTACACAGTATTCTCATGTGGCCCTCACTAAATTCCTGTACAATGTTAACACCACCTCTTTTGATTTATAATTGATCCCCTCCTTATACAACCTAAAACCCAATTTGCTTTACCTGTAGCTACCTGGCACTGTGCTGCCTGCTTACCTCCGTATCTATTACCACCCCCAGATCCTTCTCCTGTGTGACAGCTCCAAAATTACCCTTGCATCCTGTAGTCTCTATTTTCATTGTTCTTTCCACCCCCAACACCTTACACTTGCTCAGGTTAAATTCCATCTGCCAATCGTTTGCCCAATCCATACAAGTATCAACACTCTCTTGTATCTGATCACCACCCTCTTCTATCCATCTCACCTCCAAGCTTTGTGTCATCTGCAAATTTGGAAAACTTACTCTTTACCCAATTATCCAAATCTGTGATGTAAATAATGAATAGTAATGGTCCGAGTACTGATCCCTGAGTGCCCCACTATTACATCCTCCCACTCAGCAGCACTCTTTGCTTCCTACCACTAAACCAGTTTGCAATCCAATTATCTACCTGACCAGCCACTCCACCAGCCCTCACTTTTGCTAACAACCTCCGATGTGGTACCTTATCAAATGCCTTCTTAAAGTCTTTGAATATTACTATGTCCACCTGCCTTTCCTCATCCACCCAATCAGACACTGCTTCAGAGAACTCTAAAAGATTTGTTAAACAGGAACTACCTTTGGTAACCCATGCTGACTACCTTTAATTCGTTTGTATTTGTTTCAATGGTTCTTCATCTGGTCCCTAGTTAATGTCTCCAAACCTTCCCCACAACTGAATTCAAACTAACAGGTCTATAGTTTCCCAATTATTCTCTGGATCCTTTCTTAAATAATGATGTTACATTTGCGACTCTCCAATCCTCCGGGTACCTTGTCGCTGACTCCAGTGAGCTATTGAAAATATCCGTTAACATCTCGCTTACCTGCTCAGCCACCTTCCTCAATACTCTCGGGTGCATATTGTCTGGACCCGGAGTCTTATCTACTCTTAGATAACCTAGCTGTTCCTTTACTTCCTCCACTCCAACCTGGATCGCCTGTAAAAGCCCTTCCTCACCTCCTCGATACATACTCTCAGCTATTGGCAATTCTTGTGTAAAAGTTGAAGCAAGATACCTGTTTAATAAGCCTGCCATCTCACTTTCCTCATGAACCACTCTCCCGGTGCTATTCCTCAAGGGGTCCACACTGGTTCTCACCTGTTCTTTTCCCCTGATGTAGTTAAAGAACGCGTTGCTGGTTGAGCACATTTCGAACTTCAAACCGATGTTCATGCAATCCGGCCAGAGCAAAGTTGCATTGGGTCGGCCACGTGTGTGTGGACGATAACCGATTGCCAAAATAAAAAAATTCTTTTCTGAAATTGACGCTGGCCATCATAGTTGTGACGGTCAATGTCTACGCTATAAAGACCATCTCAAAATAATTTTGAAAAAATATGAAGTTAATGTTTCCACGTCGGTAGATTCTTGTCGCCGTCGTAACAATTGGAAATACTTGTGTGAAAATGGCATTGCAAAAATGATCGACAAGCAAAATTATATTATCGATCAATGTAGTCTCGATAGACCATTTCACCCAGTGACTTCTCTGCTTAATCTCTGCTTAATCCCTCCTACTCTTTGGAATTATTTGTTGTCACCTAATGATTGCACAAATTGGCTTTATCCTGTCATAGGAATGCAAATGAGGATTAAATTAACGTGCTTCACAAGGATTTACAACGAATTTACTGCAGGACGAGGCCATTGGGCCCATCAAATTCTGAAATGATGCCATCATCTTTGTACTCCCCCATCCCCACTACTTCTAGATACGTATCCAACTCTATTTTTGAACTATCAACTGAATCTACTGCTACTCCCCTTGCAGAGAGACTATTCCATGCATTCCCCACTCTCTGAGTGAAAGACCCTTGCCTTACTGCTGTCATAACTTTCCTCTTCTTTACTCTTAAACTGTGCCCCCTTGACTTGTCAGTGACCACTCTGCTGAAAAAATACCCTTCTGCCCTTACTTTGTCTCACCCCTTCATCTCAGACATCTCTTTCAGATCCCCTTGTAATTGCCTCCTTTCTAGTGTATGGAGTCCTTTCTCTTTCAGCCACTCCTCATGGCTTAGTCGAGCTGGGCCCGGAATCAATGTAATTGCTCTCCAGTCGACACTGACGCCTCTCTGTGGCAGCTACTTAGCTCCTCAGTTATGGTGACAAAAACTGAATGCAATATTCCAGACGAGGCATCACTAAATTCCTTTACACACTTATCACTACCTCTTTTGATTTGTAATCCCCCCCCCCTTATTAATACAACCTAAATCCTGTTTGCTTTACCTTTAGCTGCTTGACACTGTGATGTCTGTTTCCCCCCCGGATCTATGATCAACCCCAGATCCGTCTCCTTTGTGACACACTCCAAGTTTGCCCCTTGTATCATGTGATCTCCATTTTTATTATTCTTACCCATCCCCAGCACCTTCAATTCCTTCATGTTGAACTCCATCTGCAAATCTTTTTGCCCAATCTAGTAATGAATCCAGATTTTGTGTCATCTGCAGATTTAGAAGGCAGACTCGTAACCCATTATTATCCATCCGGTTGATGTAAGCAATGAATAATAATGGTCCGAGTACTGACCCCTGAGGTACCCCACGACTTACATCCTCCCACTCATAGCCACTCTTTGCTTCCTACCACTAATCCAGTTTCCATTCAAGTTAGTTGCTCCACCAGCCACTCCACAAGCTCTCACCTGAGTTAATAACCTCTTGTGAGGTACCTTCTCAAATACTTTTTGTTTTTTTAATAGTCTAGATAAACGCAGGTCAACCCGGACAGCACTGCTGATTGATGACCTGAACGTCCCAAACTAATCAAAAAGACATGAGCTCTGCCAGGAGGGCAAAGGTACAGAAGCGAGGTCTGGATAGGTAGGTTGATTGTGGGATCAATGCAGGGTAGAGGAGTCAAGTTGGTGGAGAGGATGCAGAGAACGAGATTGGAAGTGTTGTGCGTGCAGAAGACCAAATGGAAAGGGGACAGGGAGAGGCGGTAGGTCAGATGATTAAAGCTGTTGCACGCGGGAGCGGATAGAAGGAGTAATGGCGTGGGAATAATAATATAGGAATAAATCAGCAAGCAGGTGGTCAGAGTGGAAAGATGGGAGGTACGGATAGTTATGGAATGGTTGGTGATATGGAGGCAAAAGGTATGTGTTATTTTGGTTTATGGACCAGCACAGTATCTCAAAACGTTATGGACGGATTCGGACGAAAATTGGTGGACAGGTTGGGTGTGTGACCAGGATGAAATCATTCGATTTTGATGAAGATCCAGAGCTGCATCCAGATCCAAGTATTTTTTTTTTTGTTTTTTTTTATGTGATTCTTCACCATTGAGAGATGGGGCCAAAAATGATACATCACATGATATTTCAAAACTGTGTGATGGATAATGCCTCAACTTAGTGGATGAGTTGGGTAGATAACAAGAACAAGCCAAATCAGTTTTGGTTAAGTGAGGATGCAGATCTGACATCAGTGGGATAGAAATCGTAAACTGTTCACCCTGGCGAAGGTACGCACTCGACCGAGTGTCGTTCTAGTTAATCACACCATTTACGTGAAGTGAAAAGTGGCATTAAGCAATGGGTTCATTTCTGTCTGTCTACAAATGTCAGTTTATGAGCAACTTGATTTCAACATAATTTTATATTTTAAACAGAAATTGGAACATCAATCGGAAAACAAACCTGTCGTTTAACAGCACTTTGGCTCTGAATTCACTGCGACCACACATGCGCAGAGAGGAGTGAGATCATTTTTTTTTTACTCTGCCTGTCTGGAAGGCCAAAAAAATCGAAAATCATTCCAAACAGGAAACGTACTGTTTATAGGGACGTTATAAAGGACACAAACAACAAGCACAAATAACTAATGCAAAGTGTTAAGGCCCTGTCACACCTTGACGATTTAGCCAACGTATGCCTGACGTATGCAAAATTGGGCTAAAACGCCGGCACACGTCGAATACATTATGGGTAAGTTTGTATACATTAAGAGCATGCTGGCATACGTCGTAGAACGCTGGCATACGTCGTAGTACGCTGGCATACGTCGTAGTACGCTGGCAAACGTCGTAGTTCACCGAGCTGTTAGACAAATCTTCCATGCTTAAAATTTCCCGACGTGTGCCAGCGTATGACTCACACGTTCCGCATAACGCTGGCCATAAGTTGTAGGCACGTTACGCGA